>JAHHFK020004231.1:0-102194 GCA_024533555.2 Aedes koreicus
CGTAACTAATTGAGATATGGTTGAGACGTGTTATTTATTAGCTGCTTCTGGCGAGAGCTTAGCCGAAAGATTCGCTTCCACTTGAGCACCATAATGAAAAATTAGTTTTCCCCCCGGACCGGATTAGGGTGACTAGGGGTCGTTCGGGAGAGGTTGGGAAGGTGGATGCAAATCCCCTAGTTCGCAGCTCTAAGCTGAAAAGTCGTTTTCGGTCGGGGCGGTCGTAAAAACTATCATTAGCAAAACACTACAACACGAAGACGACGACGACGACGACGACGACAACGGAACGATGATGCTGTCACGAAACAGTAATCACGGGATTATCTTTCTCTCGTTCCTAATGGTGAAGAAAGAAAAAAAAAACAGAGAATAAGGCAGCGAGGGGGAAGAGGGTGAAAGCAGTTTTTAGGTTAGGCCATTGGAGGACATGAGAATGCTGATTTTCTGCTCGCTTTTGGCATCGTCATCATTCAAGACGGGTGTGTGTGTGTGTGGTTTGAGGGGTCTTTCAATGGGAGTTTAGGTCTGCTTGAAGGGTTTGAACCGGGGGCATTGGCGGACCCCTCGTGATCCGTTTGCCGGGATAAATATGTTTGTTTACTACAATCTTGTGAAGTTGCAGATGAAGAACGGCTGTAGACGAAAGCTACATCAAATCACCATGATTATGATGGCGTGTGAGGCACGACGGCTTCTCAACAGACTGTCGAATAATGTCGAGTAATGGGATGGAAGTTGTTTTTCCATTAGATAGCACTTGGTGGGCAGCTGTTCGGGGGAGGGTAGATTGATGGTTACCACTGTGTTGAGTTTATAATGTGAAAGATTCTCAGTATTTGGAGAAAACTAGCTTATGGTAACATCGTTTTCAATTTTTGGCAAATAAATTAATGCGACCCTTTGAAGACTTTTAGCAGATTTTACAGGGTGAGTGATAATTTCTGTCAGTGTTTTTTAAAACATGTGTGTCTTTGGATGGGTCGATCACAGACATGTTTGCTTATTTTTCGTTTAGAATGTATTCAAACATCAACACGGCTTGCAAGTTTGTTTTGACTTATCATTCGTTTGAGACTCGTGGTAATCAGGGACGCAAAAGGGAGCTCGTGATAAGTCTGTTTTGAAACATTTTAGACTGCGTATTATTTTAAAGTAATAAACGCACTGTCAGGTGTCCGGAAGCCATCAAACGAGTGAGAGAACTAATTCGACGGAATCCTGGTAAGTCTGGCCGAAAGATGGCCAAAGAACTGGAACTGTCGCAGTAAACGATCAGGAGTATTTTGAAAGACGACCTCGGACTGAATCCATACAAAAAATTGTGAATGTGAAATTAAGTTTTCGGACAAAACAATGTTCCTGCTACAGGACCAGCAAACCAGCAAAATGATCGAGTGAATGCAGCACATCTTTCTGATATTACTGGTGATAAACTAACTGTTCAAAGCTTCCAGAATGATTCAAGGATGATGGTTTGGGGAAGTTTCTCCAAAACTTTTAATGTTCCATCGCTGTATGAACAGCACCTATGAACATGGTGTTAAAATAAACAGTAAATATTACATCGATAATGTTTTGAAGAACTATTTGAATTCCCATCGCCAAGAAGCGCTACAAGACTGCACCATACTGCTTCCAACAAGACTCTTCACCATCCCACCAGGCAAAAGCTACAGAGGATCGGTGTGAGGACAATTTTCCGAATTTTATTTGGTCGAAAAAATGGCCTGCCTCTTCACTTGATTTGAATCCTCTCGACTTCTATGCAAGGGACTAGATGCTGGGCAAACTGGGGAATACAACAGGACTAACCGTGACTAACCTTTAAGAAAGATTAACTTGGTGAAAATATGGAATGACATGCCTTAAGATATCGTGCGTGCCAGCTGTGACGCTTCACAACAACGAATGCGGCTGGCAATGAAGGTAAAGGGAGAGAGATTTGAACTGAACCAAATTAGAGGTAATACATAGAAAATTTAAATTCCTTCTCATACTGACAGGAATTTCCACTCACCCTGTAGAAACGGAAATCGTGAAAAGCGTAAAATTGAAATCACGATAACCGATGAGAATCTATTTCTTAGAGATGGAAAAACATGAGCATGAGCATGCGCATGATTGACCGCCCGAGGTTGCTACTCCGTTATTGCCAGATCAGCTGTTATTACACAGAGAACCAAAAGATGATGCTTGGGACCAGCATACATCCTCAATGTGTAAAAACTGCTGATCCCAAACCAAGGCACTACCGGCGCCGGCCTCGCCCGAATGCAGGTCAAGTAGGGAATGGGTAGGAATATGTTGACGTGATACTCGCTTTATTGGAAGCCGAGAACACCTCTGCACTTCCACGAGAAATCACTGGGATGTTGGATAAAATGGTTGGGTTTGCAGCGGGATCCGTTTTGGTAAAGGGTGTGTTGAATTCAACTGACGTCGGCAGCGAATAAGATATTTAACTATGTTTCCCCATTTATTCTCTGTACAGAGATGCACATTCAAGCTATTCAAATTTTGGCACCGATTTAAACCAACAGTAGGGATGCTGTTGGGGCCACTGACAAGTTTGGGTGGTTTATATCACCAGAATACAAAAATATGTTATAGCATCTAGTTTGAGCACCGATTTGAACCAACAGTAAGAATGCTGTTGGGGCCACTCACAAGTATGAGTGGTTTATTTCAATGGAATACAAGAAAACGTTTAAAACATCGAGTTTGACGACCGATTTGGACCAACAGTAAGAATGCTGTTGGGGCAACTCACAAGTATGGGTGGTTTATTTCAATGGAATACGAGAAAACGTTTAAATCATCGAGTTTGAGGACCGATTTAAACCAACAGAAAGGATGCTGTTGGGGCCACTCACAAGTGTGGGTGGTTTATTTCACCAGAATACGTTAAAAACATCGAGTTTGAGGATCGATTGAAACCACGTACATTCATGCACCGAACCGAATGAGTTGCAGAGAAAGAGAAAGAAAATGCAAAAGTGCTACTGGTAAACATACCAACTAAAACAAAATTAACACAAACTTCCTTTGGCAGACAAATACTGCCGAACAAAAACAAGTGCCAGTAAAATGTTTCTTAGGAATTTTGTGGAGAGAACCCCACGCTCAGAATAGGTTCTCGAAAGGCGTAACTCTTCGCCTTATAGAAAAATATAGAAAAGAAATCGTCTCAAACGATACGACGAGAGCTTTGAAGGTTGGATGTGGAATGTTTCATGTAACGCCAAAATTAGTTCGAATGACGTAACCTTCAATGCGAAAAGAGACAGGTTGCACCTGTGTATCCACATCCTCCCTAATTTGCCAAATAATGCCATCAGATCATCAGCGTATGAAGCTATTTGAAATAGGTTGTACTTATCTGTTCAATGTCCACTATCCATTACTGTCTCTGCCCTCTTGCACTCATTCCAGAAGTCCACGAAGCCAGATTCAATCTGCTTGCCTTTTGGTCATGCACTAACTAACTAACTTGTTTATGCTTTCGAGACTTCGTTTGAACGAACGAACGAGATTTGAACCAAACTCAGGTTTTTTTCGTGGCTTTGGAGTAGTTCAATCATTCAATTTCAACGTATCAAACCATCATTTTAAAACTTGTCTGGAAAATCTTGTAAATTGTGAATCAATTCGCGAGTTTTGTGCCTTTCCTATTACAAGTTTTATTGAGGTTTTAATATGCTCTTCAAGTCTTCAGCATGACCTGCAAGAACCTTTATCAAACCAGAATTGATACTCTAAGTATGTGACAATTTAGAGTTGTGATAATTCTGGTTCATATATGGCGTAGTTTAACAATATAGTTTCATATGAAAAGGCTCAATCACTAAAGTTAGTTCTCATGGTTTAGCAATAATACCTTAATATTACATCTAGTAGAATTGGAAAGGTTTCCACAAGTAACTGGTGCTAAGACAGGTTAAATTTTTGACAGGAAAGCTTCCTTTTCTTCTATATGCTATATTGACGGGACTTTCTCCCGCTTGGGATAATCGAACCCATCAACACGTGGGCCGGGACCAACGGGCTGGTCGGTTTTTCGTCTTAGAAAATCCTAACGGCGTCGACTGGGATTGATACCATTTCCACTCTTATGAAAGGCAACGATGCCTGTTCACCACAGAACCACCGTCGTTTTTCCAGTAAAGAATCCCGCAAATGGGGTTTCAGTATCTCATCTGAGATTTATGGCCATGACTGAAGCGTTCTGTATTTTGATTGCGTCTGCTGAGGTGATCGTTTTGCGACGAAGAAACTCATCGAAACGGAATGAATGATAGTTATCTAGCGCTAAGGAAACAAATTCCGGTAGCAGTGGTCTGTCCTCACTATTTGACTTGATCAAGATTGTCCTCGACATGTACGTATGTCTGTCTGTATAAAGGGCTAAAAACGCACGTGGTTTCGAAAGAATCGCCTTCTATTCACATTAGTGTACTATTGGACTTAATAGGAGCCGTCTAATGGTAGGATACCCCAAAGAGTGTGGACAAGAGTCCGCTTTTCATCCACGAAATTCTAACAACGGAGAGCTCACAATTTCACTCTTCTCATCCAAATCGCATAAACTGGGTGCCCTGGTGGTCCCTGCAATATACTGATATTTGTTTTTAGATAAATATTTACTTAGATGACGATGAAATTCATCGGAACGGTGAATACAAACTCGTTTTGTGTCTTATAGGAAATTTGATGATGAGCTAGCTGCCCTCCAATTTTCTTGGGCATTATCTTTGAGACTTCTTATTATTATGAATCCTCTATGGTCACTTTCTTGTGCAGTACAATTTTTGATTCATGTCATTATGGCAATGTTTGACCATCTTACGAAGCGTTTGGAGACTTTTTAACACTTTTGGATCACGAATTTTTTAACAACGGAGAGTTCACAATTTCACTTTCCCCATGCGAAGTGGGTGCCTTGATGGTCCCTCCAAAAAATTGATATTTGTTTTCAGGTACTTATTAACTTATAAGACGATGGAACTCAACAGTGAATACACGCTCGTTTTGCGTCTTCTGGGAAAGCTCATCGAATTTTCCGGTCCGCCTCTAAGTTTGGGAAACTGGTTACACACCGATTGCCTGTTAATCTGCCAAAATTGGCAGACATCTGAATTGAATTCTCTCAAATTATAATTTTCCGCTCACTATATCACAGAACATTGCCATTGGTTGAGCGGATTGAAGATAATGCAAACATTGGGTATAGGACCAAGTCCCGGGTGGTGCCAAAAAGATGAGCTTGGATATCAACAGAAGCATAAAGTTTCCAGAAGCCGCGAAATGCTTCTAGGGACGCAAATTTCGCCAAATCCTTCAATCATAAATCATAATATATTATGTCGATTGCTCTTTGGGACGTTCAACTTGCTTGTTGAAAATATTAGTTCCACTAGTAAAATAGTTTGTAGAATGTACTTGTACAAATTGTAAGTTTACGAAAAACAAAGGATCTGCGTCGAGCATCGGGTGTGAACGGTTGTGTCGATGATTTGTTGCGCACTATTTTGTTATCGGGCATATCGCGTTATCTATTGTTTCGGTTATCTATTGTTCGGTGGCGCGAGTGATCGAGTGAGCACAGAAAAAAAAAACAATAAAGCTGCTTCCCGGTGAGATGTGGTGTTCCGTCGGGTGTGGTGGGCCGGTGGTGGGGGTCATAATTAATTGTGATCCATATTATTCGCTCACCATACTCGCCGGGCCACCATGTCTTGGAACAAGTAAACCACTGTTGGTATAAATCGATCCAAAATCTCAAGCGTTAGTACTAATTACCTTGTTTTCCTAATGAAAAACCACCATCACACTTTGTGAGTGGCCCCAATGGCATCCTTACTGTTGGTTTAAATCGGTCCAAATCGGCTTTCCAGCATGATTAAAAATTACTTTGTTTTCCCAATGAAAAACCACCATCATACTTTGTGAGTGGCCTCAATAGCATCCTTACTGTTGGTATAAATCGGTTCAAATCGGAAATCGGTACTAATATCTAAATGTTTCACTAAACAGCTTATCGTTTACCAAAACGAACCCTGCTGCCACCCAACCTTGGTATCCAACATCCCAGTGATTTCTCGTGGAAGTGCAGAGGTGTTCTCGGCTTCCAATAAAGCGAGTATCACGTCAACATATTCCTACCCTTTCCTTATTTGACCTGCATTCGGGCGGGGCCGGCGCCGGTATTGCCTTAGTTTGGGATCACCAGTTTTTACACATTGAGGATGTGTGTTAGTCCCAAACATCATCTGTTGGTTCTCTGTGTAATTACAGCTGATCTGGCAATAACGGAGTAGCAACCTCGGGCGGTCAATCATGCTCACCAGTCAGTCTAATAAGTTCAGTTCGTCCAGTCAGACCAGTCTAGTCCAGTCAATCCTGTCAGTCTAGTCAGTCCTGTCAGTCCAATCAATCCAATCAATCCAGTCAGACCAGTCAGTCCTGTCAGGCCAGTCAATCCAAAATGTTCAGTCAGTTCAGCCAGGCCAGCCAAGCCAGTCTAGTTAGTCCAGTCAGTACAGTCAAGTTAGTCCAGTCAGTTCTATCCGTCCAATTAGTCCAAGTAGTCCTGTTAGTCCGGTCAGTCCAGGAAGTCCAGAGAAGTCCAGTTTAGTCAGTCTAGTCAATCCAGTCAGTTCAGTCAGTCCAGTCAAGTCTGTTCAGTCAGTCCAGTTAGTCCAGTCAATCTAGTCCGTCTAGTAAGTCCGATTAGTCCAGCTAGTCCAGTCTAGTAAGTCCAACCTGCCAGTTAGTTCAGTTAGTTCAGTCAGTCCAGTCAGTACATTCAGTTCAATCAGTTCAGCCAGTCCAGTCAAGCTAGTTAGTCCGGTCGGTCCAGTCAGTCCAGTCAGTCGTGTCAGGCCAATCAATCCAATCAATCCAGCCAATCCAGTCAGATGAGTCAGCCCAGTCAGTCTAATAAGTTCAGTTCGTCCAGTCAGACCAGTCTAGTCCAGTCAATCCTGTCAGTCTAGTCAGTCCTGTCAGTCCAATCAATCCAATCAATCCAGTCAGACCAGTCAGTCCTGTCAGGCCAGTCAATCCAAAATGTTCAGTCAGTTCAGCCAGGCCAGCCAAGCCAGTCTAGTTAGTCCAGTCAGTACAGTCAAGTTAGTCCAGTCAGTTCAATCCGTCCAGTTAGTCCAAGTAGTCCTGTTAGTCCGGTCAGTTCAGGAAGTCCAGAGAAGTCCAGTTTAGTCAGTCTAGTCAATCCAGTCAGTTCAGTCAGTCCAGTCAAGTCTGTTCAGTCAGTCCAGTCAATCTAGTCCGTCTAGTAAGTCCGATTAGTCCAGCTAGTCCAGTCTAGTAAGTCCAACCTGCCCAGTTAGTTCAGTTAGTTCAGTCAGTCCAGTCAGTACATTCAGTTCAATCAGTTCAGCCAGTCCAGTCAAGCCAGTCAGTCCGGTCGGTCCAGTCAAGCTAGTCAGTCTGGTCGGTCCAGTCAGTCCAGTCAGCCCAATCAATTCAGTTATTCCAACCAAGCCAATCAGTCCAGTTAGTACGATCAGTCCAGTCAAACCAGCCAGTTCGGTCGGTCCAGTCAGTCCAGTCGGTCCAGTCAGTGCAGTCAGTTCAGACCAGTCTAGCCTGTCCAGTCAATCAAGTCAGTCCAGTTAGTCCAGTTAGCCCGCTCAGTACAGGAAGTCCAGAGAAGTCCAGTTTAGGCAGTCTAGTCAATCCAGTCTGTTCAGTCAGCCCATTCAATCCAATCTAGTCTGACCAGTTAGTCCAGCCAGTCCAGCTAGTGCAGTCCTGTAAGTCCAGTTAGTCCAGTAAGTCCAGTCAGTCCAGTCAGGCATGTCAGTGCAGTCAATTCGGTCAGGCTAGTCAGTTCAGTTAGTCCAGTCAGTCTAGTGTAGTCAGTCCAGACAGACCAGTCAGCTCAGTCAGTTCAGTTAGTCAGTCAAGTCTGTTTAGTCCGTCTAATCGGTCAAGTCAGTCAAGTCAGTCCAGTCAGTCCAGTCAGTCCTCAGACAAGTCAGTGAAGTCTGTTTAGTCCATCTAGTCAGCGTAGTCAGTCTTGTCATTCTAATCAATCTTGACATCAAGTCAGTCAGACGGTGCTTGTTAATGATTTGAAGTAAGCTACATCATGGTGTGTTGACACACGTACCGAAAATAACGTAGCTGCGAAACTGACATGAAAAACTGCTTTGAAGACTGATCAGAGGGGTACTAAAGCTATGTCCATTTAGAATCCGGAATAATAAAATCATCTGTATCTCGGTAACGGATTGACGTACAAATAAGTTTAATACATCAAAACAAAGGCAATTCACTGTACTTTAATACAAATCATTTCTCTTCGTTTCTAATGAAAATTCGCACTTTCTTCTTTATTCCTCCCATCCAGCGCTGCACACCTCCGGAGTCAACTTCCTTAGCACATTTGTTCCACATTTTGGTCATCTGAGTCGCGTCCCGAGCCGTTTTCCACTTTTCTTAAGCTTCCGCTTCACTATTGCCCAAAATCTCTCGATGGGCCGGAACTGCGGGCAGTTGGGTGGATTTATGTTTTTATCGATGAAATCTACGTTATTATTGCGGTACCACTGGATGACTTCCCGGCTGTAGTTGCAACTCGCCAAGTCTGGCCAAAGCTTCACGGGACCTTTATGGGCTTCAATGAAAGGTAAAATTTTGGCCAGGAAGCTGTCCGAAATCCATTTTGACGTAAGTTTCATCGTCGATGAGCAGGCATCCTTGGTACTTCGTCAAAACCAGCTGGCACAATTTCCGAGTTCGAGTTTTGGTGACGAAACTTTGCCTCAACATTCTGCCTGGTTGCTTGCTGGCTCGATAAGAACGATATCCTGCTCGAAAACGAATTCTTTGAACGGTACTGCGAGCAGAAGCGTATTTTTGTGCAATTTCATTATCTGACAGTCCAGGGTTTGCTCGAACGGTTCTCAACACCTTCTGGTTCAGCTTGCGGTCATATGTTCCACTACGACGCTTACCTTGAGGCACTCGATCCACGCTCTTTCGCTCCCTGAAACGGTTGAGTACATCATACACGGTTGATTTGGTGATTTTCAACGTTTTTGCGATTTTTATTGCGGACCACGTTGGATTATCAACGTGGGTGTGCAGAATTTTTTCTCTCCTCTCGGCTTTCATCTGGAATAAATTTTGACTCACTGCACAAAACACCGTGAAATTTATACCACAGAAAGTGGGCGCCTAGGATAACAAACCGCTGTAAAAGAATTCTTACAGCGGCCACTTTCCGTGCCGCTGCAACACAATAAGTGATTCCGGATTCTAACTGGACAGAGCTTGAAACGTAATGAACCATTCGTTAATACTTTTTCTCATGATCAATCATAAAGGGTGAAACGGTCAATAATTGATCAATTTAAATTGATGAATTTTCATTTGCATTATGCATTAGAAAAAACTTGTGCACCCTTCATGTAGTAGATGAACGCCAATGAAATGTTACTGTTAATTCGTTATTGCCGTTTTATCATGCGATAAAGGTGTCAAGTGGCATTGTCGTTCGACAACTTTGAAAAATCGCTGAAAGTTATTGAGATTGTGACAAACGATATTAAAATATACGAGGAACGTATGAAGACTGCTATGAAGCCATGACCAGGAGGAACCCGAATTAAGGTTGCCGCAGCGATCGATAAAACCTTGACCTGCGTTTTTTCGAGCGTAATTCTAAACTTTTCATCGTAGATGTCAAACGCAAATTGGGAATATCAAGAGGAATAACAACAGTGCAAAGAGCCAAGAAACGAGCCAGAAACGCAACAGTACAGTGACATCAAATCAAGATAAGGAAAACACCACAACCAAAGCAAAACTGCGTAAGTTGCACATGACATCTAGCACTTTCAACCAAGATATTTTTGTAAGGAAATGTTTGTAAACATGCTTTCTGCCTTTATTGAAGAATACCAATTGTTCCGACCTGTTTTGTCCAGATTTTGCTTACTTCAGTCTCATGAATGATACATCGCTAGCAATATGGAAGTCAGTCACCCAATTGAAAAAAATATTGGGCAATCGTTAAGCAATAGCTCAAGAAAACCCAGCAAACTGTTGAAAATGAAAAATAAATTGAAACAAATAGGTGTTAAGCATAGAATAAGCTCGCCAGTTTGCGTTTGGAAAATCGGATGCCTAATTGGATAAAGTTCCTGCATTGCGTACTCATTGAACATAAACAAAAAGAAATTTGATCATTTTTATAAAAACATGATCAATGTGCAGGTAATGACCAATTTTTTACTGTTTCACCCTTTTTTTCGATCTACTAGGAGGCACGAGGCGTTGGATAACAGCATCTTTTAAGACAGAAAAGAATAGAAGTCCCACCGAAAGCATGTCAGTTTATGACATCATACAAAAACAAACGTTCCCCCACATCAGCAAGGATCTAACCACTACAGGTCCCTTCGCTATCCAAACAAAAAAAAGTCCAAAACTCGTACGGAACTCAAAGCTACAAAGCCAACGCCGCATCGAGCAAACAAAATCCCCGCTTCGAAAACAACAAATCCAATCTCGCATTTCAATTGGATCCGTCGGTTATATGCATACATTCAGGGGCATCATAGTTACCAAAACTTCGCCGAAATTCCTCCCGGGAAGTAATAGAACCAGTTATCCCAGTGAAGTTTCGGAAAATTTCAACTGCAAAACTGAACACAAGCAACCGTAATAAAAAGTGAACGAGTTTTCCTCGACTGGCTCGATTTTTCTGGGCACTTTTTGTTCCAAAACGGAACTCCTTTTTTTCTGGCTTGTCATTGCTCTGTCTGCTGCGGTGGTTGCGTACATACTTCCCTCAGAACCCCGTCGGGTGTCCCGCTCCTTTCTGGAGCTGCACCTTTGTTTTTCGAGCGCGCTTCGGAAATGATTTTCATACGGGTATTTTGCTCTGGATTGTCTGCACGAGGGGTCTCCGGAAGTAGGAGTCCTACACTGAAAAAAAAAATCCTCCCGCGAAGATCATCGATTGATAATTTAATCGATGAATTTGAAGTTCGGGTGGAGTAAGGTTTTTCACCGCTGCGACGAGGGGTGAAAAATGTTTATGGAAATCTGTGAACCACACCATCGGTTTCTGGCTTCTAGCTAGACAGGCTAAAAAATTGCGACCTCCTCAAATCCGGAACGAGGGTAGGGGGCAGCACCATCAGAATACAATATTGTGTTGTATCGTATTATATTTATGAATATGAAAGGAGCGAGCTATGCGAAAAAAAAATCTACATGCTGTGCGAGCATGTATTCAAAAGCATCGGCGGAAAGTCAAGCTGTTCTGTCCCTTTTTTTTTTCGAAAGAAGGAGGAGATGAGGCAGAGAGCCCCTCGGAAGTTTCAAGTGGAGCAGGAAGGAAACAAGATGAATATGTTTTTAAGCTTTCCGCATGTGCCTGGTCGGTGTTCGAGTTTGTTTGCCATCGGAGCGAAATGCGATATGCCAGGAAATCCATGGCCAATTGAATGCGATAGAGGGGATGTAATAATGTTTGTTGCCCTAGCGTCGTTTCGATTGTGTGCGGTTCACTTGTCGAATGATGAAATATTCATGCGAAATGGAATCCGTGCATGAATTTTAAATCGTGCTTTATAAATCCCGTCGGAGGAAGACTCCATCATTGAATTAAAGTAATTATGTTAAAACAGGGGAAGCTCAAGACCCCACTTGCTGGAAATTATCCGCCCATGTATGGTGATGAATAATGCATTTTTCTCCGGACAACCCCTCGGGACGAGTGAAGAATCGTCTTTTGAAGAACACGGGGCAACAAAAAAAAAAGACAGAGCACAGAGCGCGTTAATTTAATTATCCACTCTCCAGCGGTTCAACACACAGTTGTAGTTTTTATTCTCGGTACAAGATATTTTTTTTATTCTCAAGGGCCGCGGCGGATGAAGGTGTCAAGTGGCAGAGCACGTATGTGGGTGAAGACACACTTGGAAGGTGTGAAACCCGTAAGCCGGCGCAGCACCGTGGGTCTTTTGAGCTGATGTTTATTTGATGTTCTTACACAGTTCACTTTCGTCGAGTGTGGCCCGTTTAGGATTTTTAACGTTGGCGGGGAGCGAGTGCAGCGTGCATGCTGATTGTGGATAAGCAAGTATGTTATTTTGCGGAAATAAAATTGGTGCTAAGAGGGTCAACTTGGTCCTTGGAATGTGAAAGAGGTCCTCAGAAAGTCGAATTCAATAAGACCATATTGGTATTTAACCAGACCGAATTGGTCTACAAAAAGACCGAACTGGTCTTCAACAAAACCAAACTGGTCTTTAACAAGATCATGCTGATTTTCAACAAGACCAAGCTGGTCTTCAACAAGACCAAGATGGTCTTCAACAAGACCTAAATGGTCTTCAACAAGACCAAACTGGTCTTCAACTAGACCAAACTGGTCTTCAACTAGACCAAACTGGTCTTCAACAAGACCAAACTGGTCTTCAGCAAGGTCAAACAGGTCTTTATTAAGACCAAATTGGTCATCAACAAGGCCAAACTGGTCTCCATCAAGACCAAATTGGTCTTCAACAAGACCAAACTGGTCTTCAAGAAGACCAAACTGGTCTTCAGAAAGGTCAAACAGGTCTTTATTAAGACCAAATTGGTCATCAACAAGGCCAAACTGATCTCCATCAAGACCAAATTGGTCTTCAACAAGACCACATTGGTCTTCAACAAGACCAAACTGGTCTTCAGCAAGACCAAACTGGTCTTCAACTAGACCATATTGGTCTTCAACAATCCAAAATCGGTCTTCAAGAAGATCAAATTGGTCTTCAACAATACCAAATAAGTCAAGACCAAATTGGTTTTCAACTAAACCAAACTGGTCTTCAACAAGGCCAAACTGGTCTTCAACAAGACCAAACTGGTATTCAACAAGACCAAACTGGTCTTCACGACCAAACTGGTCTTCAAGAAGAACAAATTGGTCTTCAACAAGACCAAATTGGTTTGCAACAAGACCAAATTAGCCTTCAAAAATTCAAATTGGTCCTCAACAAGACCAAATTGGTCTTCAGCTAGACCAAACTGGTCTTCAGCGAGGCCAAACTGGTCTTCAACAAGACCAAACTGGTCTTCACCAATACCAAATTGGTTTTAAGCAAGGCCAAACTGGTCTTCAACAAGACAAAACTGGTCTTCAACAAGACCAAATTGGTCTTCGACAAGAACAAATTGGTCTTCAACAAGACTAAATTGGTCTCCAACAAGACCAAAATGAAATTCAATAAGACCAAATTGGTCTTCAACACAACCAGACTGGTCTTCAAAAAGACCAAACCGGTCATCAACAAGACCAAACTGGTCTTCACCAAGACCAAATTGGTTTTAAGCAAGGCCAAACTGGTCTTCAACAAGACCAAACTGGTCTTCAACAAGACCAAATTGGTCTTCAACAAGAACAAATTGGTATTCAAAAAGACCAAATTGGTCTTCAGCTAAACCAAATCGGTCTTCAACAAGACCAAAATGGTCTCCAACAAGACCAAACTGGTCTTCAACAAGACCAAACTGGTCTTCAGCAACCAAACTGGTCTTCAAAAAGACCAAACCGGCCTTCAACAAGACCCAACTGGTCTTCACCAAGACCAAATTGGTTTTAAGCAAGGCCAAACTGGTCTTCAACAAGACCAAACTGGTCTTCAACAATCCCAAATCGGTCTTCAACAAGATCAAATTGGTCTTCAACAAGACCAAATTGGTCTTCAACAAGATCAAATTGGTCTTCAACAAAACCAAATAAGTCTTCAACAAGACCAAATTGGTTTTCAACAAAACCAAACTGGTCTTCAACAAGGCCAAACTGGTCTTCAACAAGACCAAACTGGTATTCAACAAGACCGAACTGGTCTTCAAGTAGAACAAATTGGTCTTCAACAACACTAAATAGGTCTTCAACAAGACCAAATTAGCCTTCAACAATCCAAATTGGTCTTCAACAAGACTAAATTGGTCTCCAACAAGACGAAACTGGTCTTCAGACAGGTCAAACAGGTCTTTATTAAGACCAAATTGGTCTTCAACAAGACCAAATTGGTCTTCAGCAGAACCAAAATGATCCTCAATAGACCAAAACTATGTTCAACAAGACCAAATTGGTCATCAACACAACCAAACTGGTCTTCAAAAAGACCAAACCGGTCTTCAACAAGACCAAACTGGTCTTCAGCAAGGCCAAACTGGCCTTCAACAAGACCAAACTGGTCTTCAACGAGACCAAATTGGTCTATAACAAGACTAAATTGGTCTTCAACAAGACCAAATTGGTCTTCAACAAGACCAAATTGGTCTTCAACAAGACCAAATTGGTCTTCAACAAGACCAAACTGGTCTTCAGCTAGGTCAAACAGGTCTTTATTAAGATCAAATTGGTTTTCAACAAGACCAAACTGGTCTCCAACAAGACCAAATTGGTCTTCAACAGAACCAAAATGATGCTCAACAGACCAAAATGATATTCAACAAGACCAAATTGGTTTTCAACACAACCAACCTGGTCTTCAAAAAGACCAAACCGGTCTTCAACAAGACCGAACTAGTCTTCAACAAGACCCAACTGGTCTTCAGCAGAACCAAAATGATCTTCAACAAGACCAAACTGGTCTACACCAAGACCAAATTGGTTTTCAGCAAGACTGGTCTTCAACAAAACCAAACTGGTCTTCAACAAGACCAAATTGATTTTTGGCAAAATTAAATTGATCTTCAACAAAGCCAAGTGAGCCTTTAACAGGACTAATTCTGTTTTCAACAAGCTCAGAATAAAAAACCAAATTGATCTTCGACAAGATAAAACTTGTCTTCTTGAAGAAGACATTTGTCTTCCAACAAGTCAAGTTGGTCTTTAACAAGACTAAATTGGCATTCTAGAAGACCGACTTGGACTTCAAGAAGACCAAATTGGTCTTGAGCAGGATGAAGTGATTCTTTAAGAAGACCCATCCATTTTTTAACAAGCTGAAAATTAAAAAAGCAAATTGGAAACATCAACAGCTTTCTTTCCATGCATACTATTAAGACTTCTTGATATTTTAGTTGTCATGCTTTTGATCTCCTTTGGAACATTTGGTTAGCAATTTTAACACTTTTTTTTTTTCGATATAGCTGTGATTTTTAGTTTCAAACACTTGAAGTGAAAATTATTCTAACCTAGAATTTATATTGGGAAAGGACTCGACAATTTGTGTATGTCTCAAAGTTTAACTGTGCTTGTTAGGAAGCTTCATGATCTTTTTTTAAAAACATTGCTCACAGTTCTCCAAAACCGTCTTAATGTTTTCCTGTAATCGATTGGAATGTCTTTAGAAGTTTCGTAAATATTTGCTCAAGAAAAAAAAACCTTTTGAAATTAATTGAAACTTTTGACCGAACTGGAACTTTCTCCATTGGAAAGATCCACTTAGTCATCTGACTTTTAAAAATAGTCGTACAAATCGTTCTAAGTTTTCTCCATGGAAAAAGTAAAAAAAAACCTAACTAATTTCTGAATTCGCCTGAGCTCCCTTCAATCGAAAACATTGTTTCCATCGTCCATCATCGATCGTTTCCCGGTCTCTGGCGCCCTGGAGCTGCTGTCACTCATCTCAACAAAAAGCCAGCCAGCCAGCCCATAAATCACTTCTATTGACCCACTTCGTGCCTCGCGAGCACACTGAAACAAATGAGCACATTTTCACCCGTGAAGCATTTTTCGCACCTGATTCATAACCTCTTTAGCGTTTGGGAAGTGGCGTTGGAGCAGTATGCAAAATGCTACGCGAAACCATTTATCATGCGGTAGCTAAAATTAACACTATTAAATCGAGCGCAGCCGGTACAACTTCCACCCCATTTCTTATTATATTATGACTTGCCACGTTTTCGCAAGAAACCGTTTGTTTGTTTTTATGGCAGAAGCAATTCATTTGAGAACTTTTCAACAGAATCATGACGTGAGCATACAAACATACACACATATTTACACTCGTGAACGGTTTAGTTATTAGATGATGGGTCCGGGTTTGTTTACGAGCTGCCAAGCGAATAACTTCGGGCGGGGAGGGAGGAGAAAAAAAAACAAGAAGAAGAATGCCGCTCGATGATCGTTTGTTATTTGCGCTGGCAATAATACTCAACACGCTAATTTTCTCCTCACTAACCGGCCAACCAACCAACCAACCAACCAACGTGCCAAAGTAACGTTCACGGACAGCCAGCAGTGCAGAGAAAGACGTTAATTTGTTAATGAATGGACGCGATAATTATCGGGCGGTAATTTACAAATATTTCTGGTTTTGCTGCTGCTACTGCGCCACATTCAAGAAACAGCGCTGGCAACCCTGACACGTCAATATTTACCGAAAGTGTTTTCACTGCTGCTGCTGCTGCTGCCGAATGGGTTCGATTGGTTTGTTGACAGGTGGGTTGATGACTTTTACGAGTGTAATATATTTATTTCATTGCATGAGATGTGGGTTTTTGGGGGTTTGTTTGGATCCGTTTCGGTGTTGGTTTGATTCTCGAAAGCAGGTGCGTGGGTGCGCTGGTTGATTGGTTCAAATTAAATTATGCATGAATCGATGTGACAACGGTTGTTTGTTTTATAAACCAAATGCATTGGAGGACTACAACGTGAAGGACGGTGTTTGTTTGATTAGATCAGGTTGTTTTCATATTTCCAAAATGAACAAACTCGAAGTTGAATGAACTAATCATCCTTCTATATTTTCTTAAAAAGATCAAGATCATTTCGCTCGTCAAAAATCGAACGCGTCCCGAACTTTTCAATTATCCTTAAATACAATCAAGCGATAACTTCAAACAATGCAATCAGTCCGGCCTGATCTTTCATCCAATCAAATTTGATTGATACCAGCAAAAACCCGCCTCGACAGCATCATCTGCTGCAACCGATCCTCGATAACAGGAGCCACGGCGAACACGAAAAAAAAAAAAATGAAACCTGCCAGCCACTTCACAATCAAGAGGTCGGACGAAAAGGAAGCCAACAACCTGGCTGCATGCGGCAAAACTGCATGTAATTTACATCTATTTATGGAAGACAAAGTCAAGCTGCGCAGTGTGGCAGCAACAGGAGTTCTGCTTCGATTTGATTGATCGACAAGTTTCCCGTTTTCGACAACGACGTCGTCATTCCCCGTTTTCTCGTAATCGAATTTGCAACGGTCCGAGTTCCTTCATCGTGTACCTGGATTCGGCACGGACATGGACGGGAATATTTTTTTTTTCAGAGATCTCTCATAAATATTTATGGGCCCGGGCCTGCGCTTCGAGGGGCCCTGGTAATACAGTTGTTTTACACAGTCTAATGAACCATAGATGGACCCCTCACGCTTTCGCCGATGTTCAAGCTGTGGTAATGAGCATCGCCCGCGTTGACAGCGGGGTTTCGCGATTCATCACAGCAGGCTGCTACCTTCCATCGTCTTATCAGCGACAAGCCATCTCAATGCTCTTTTGCTCCTCGCGAAGCAGGCGGTGAAGCAACAACAAGCTCTCGCTCACAGATACACCCCTTAAGGCAAATTTCCTACAAATTGGTTATAGTTTCGTGTTCGATCGGTTCGTCCCTCGCCCTGAGATTTTTATTGAAAATTAATTGGCAGACGTTCGCCTACAATGGAAGGTGGTAGTGGAGCAGCAGGACGACCCACCGGTAGAGCGAAAACATGCGCTTTTATGCTGAATTTAATTGCCGATCGATTTCTTTACGCTGCTGCAGGCCTATCGCGGGTCTCTAGATCTTGCCGTGGCCTTTCGGTTCGGTGCTTATCGTGTCGAGGATCGTGCTCGCGATTTGTAGTTCTGTGTTGTGTGGCGAACATGGACACCACCACGCATTTCTTCGCCGTCGTTCGATTGGATCGCATTCGCGGCTCGTGGTGCGCGGGACTCCACGGGCGATTAATTGGGTTGATCTTGATGAGGTTGGGTGGCTCGCGGGGGGGTGGTTCTTATGAGGGAGGTGGAATTTTCTATAATGGCTTCATTTATGGCAGCGTAGCGAGTAGCTGCCGGCAGGTTCAGTCCGATATGGGGATGATGGTCGGTGTTCATTAGGCCGGATTGGCTGTTGATAGGGATCTTGTAGTTTGTGTCAGTTGAGTTAGTCTTTGGTTGGCTGGAAGGAGCTTCGAGGATTTTTCAAGAGCAAATTGGTATCTATAAGATTTAATTGGTCGATTGCAGTGAAAACAAATCATCGGTCAACCAAATTAAGTCGGACTTTGACAAGACCAAACTGAACTTCGAAAGACTAAGTAAGTCTTCAAGAAGACAAAATTAGTTTCCTATAAGACTATTTGTTTTCTATCACAAGACTACATTAGTCTGCAACTAGACTGAATGAATATTCAACTTTATTTGTCCTCTTTAAGACGAAATTATTCATCAACAAGACGGAACTTGTCTTCAACAAGGTAACATTTATAGTCAGTAAGATTAAATTAATCTTCAACAAGATTACACTAGTCTAAAACAAGATCGAATTGGTATCCAGTACGACCAAGTTTGCATCCACAAGATCTAATCGGACTACACAATGCTCGATTCGTCTTCCACAATGACCAATAAGTGTCCAACCCAAGTAACATGTTTGGTTTTATGAAGGTTGTGTGGAATACTTTAGAACCTCGATAAAACTTGAAATGTCACTTGAACGACACGACTGACGAAGTCTTCAACAAGAGTTCATAAGTATTAAACAATTAAAAAAATGGTCAACTAAGACAAAAGACTTATACAAATAATTCATCGCTCATCAACAAGACTTAGGCCTTTCATAAACCTAATTTGGTCTTCGAATAGACTCCAACAAGAGCCAATTGACCAACATGCCAATATGACAAATTTGTTCTGCCAAAATCAAATTGGCGCCGAAGAGCACATATTGAACACGACTAATAAGTCGTCAACCAAGTTTAATTACTCTTCAACAAGATTCCGCAAGTCATTAACAAGACAGAAGTCGACCTCTAAATTACAACAACTGCAAAAAGTCTGATCGATCATGATATAAACTTGTAGAATATTTTAAAACTACGCTAAAATTTTAAATAGCACTTGAGCGACAAGATTCAAAAAAATCTTAACAAGAGTTCATAAGTACTAAACAAGACAAATTCAACAATAACGAATTTGTCTTTAATAAGACTAAATTGGTCTTCAACTAGTCACCAACAAGACCAAATTGGCATCCAATATGACCAACTTGTCCTACTTAGACAAAATAAGTCTGAATTTGTCTTCAATAAGACTAAATAAATTGGTCTTCAACTAGTCTCCAACAAGACCAAATTGGTATCCAATATGACCTACTTGGCCTACTTAGACAAAAAAAAGTCTGAATTTGTCTTCAATAAGACTATATTCGTCTTCAACTAGTCTTCAACAAAACCAAATCGGTATCCAATATGACCTACTTGGCCTACTTAGACAGAATAAGTCTTCAAAAAGACTGAATTTGTCTTCAATAAGACTATAATGGTTTTCAACTAGTCTCCAACAAGACCAAATTGGCATCCAATATGACCAACTCGATCTGTCCAGGGTCAAATTAGCCCTCGAGTTGGCCTCGATAAGCCAATGTTGAGCAAGACTAATAAGTCTTCAACAGGGTTTCATTACTCTTCAACGACAATTCAAAGGTCTTGAACAAGGCGCTAAATAACAACAAAAGACTAAAATAGTTTTACACAAGCCCAAATAAGTCTCCAACATGACCAATTTGGCATTCTCATGATAAAGATTAGTCTTCAGTAGCACTAAATAAATCTTCATCAAGACTTCTTTGGTCTTTAACAAGACCTAACTACTATTCAACAAGATTTCCACAAGACCAAGTTGTCTTCTTCAAGTTTAAATTATTCATCAACTAGACTGAATTTGTCTTCAGCAAGGCAAAATTTGTATTCTATGACTAAATTGAACTCAAAGATCAAAACAAAGACTAGATCGGTATCCAACATGATCGATTTGACCATCTCAAAGTCAAATTTGCATCCACTAAATCTAATTGGTGTTCAACAATGATAAAAACAGGGCTCAACAAGATTTCATTTCCTAATTGGTCTTCACAAGACCAAATTGACCTAGTTAAGACAGAATGATTCTTCGATATGACACAATAGATCTTCAACAAAGCTAAATTTGTCTACAATGGGACTGAATTAGTTTTCACCAACAAGACCAAATTAAAATTCGTCATGACCGACTTGTTCTTTTTAAACTTGATCTCTGAATTTTCCTCGAATGCCTCTACAAGACAAGATTTAAAAAAACAAGCCTTTTAGAGGCCAAGTCATACGAGGTCTTCAGTAAATCTTCATAACACTTCAACAAGGATTCATAAGAAGCAGAAGA
Organism: Aedes koreicus; assembly: GCA_024533555.2. Lineage (NCBI taxonomy): Eukaryota > Metazoa > Arthropoda > Insecta > Diptera > Culicidae > Aedes > Aedes koreicus. The sequence continues at coordinate 20,386 of JAHHFK020004231.1, forward strand.
TGAAGAGAAGAAGAAGAAGAAGAGAAGGGGAAACGGAAACGGAAAAATGGAAAAATAGAATTAATGTTCACCAACAAGACCAAATTAAAATTCGACATGACCGATTTGTTCTTTCCAACATAAACTTGATCTCTGAATTTTCCTCGAATGCCTCTACAAGACAAGATTTAAAAAAAAAAACTGACCTTTTGTGGCCAAGTCATACGAGGTCTTCAGCAAATCGTCATAACACTTCAATAAGGATTCATAAGAAGCAGAAGATGAAGTGAAAAAGAAGAAGAAGATAATGGGAAACGGAGAAATGGAAGAAGAGAAGCGGATGAAAAGAGGCGGAAGAGGAGCGGAAAACGAGGAACGGAAGAAAAGAAGCGGAAAAAAGAATCGGAAGACGAGAAGCGAAAGAGAGAAATGGAAGAAAAGAACGAAAGAAGAGAAGTGAAAGAAGAAAAGCGGAAGAATAGAAGCAAAAAAAAGATGAAGAAGACAAGCGGAAGAACAAAAGCAGAAGAAAAACGAAAGCAGAAAAGCGTAAGAAGAACAACTACATATATCGGAAGCAAGGAAGCTCACGAAGAGAAGCTAAAGAAGGATAGCTGAATAAGAGTAGATGAAGAAAACATACTGAACCAGTGAAGTGGAAAGCGAAAAGCTGAGAAATCAAGATAATGCAAATGAAGTAAATGCGAAATGTAGGAAGTGGGAATCGGAAGGAGAGAAGCGAAAGTGAGAAACGGAAGAGAAGAAGCGGAATAAAAGAAGAGGAAGAGAGAAGTTGAACAAGAGAAACGGAAGAGGAAAAGCAGAATACGACAAGAGGAAGAATAGAAACGGGGCAGAAAAGCGGAAGAAGAGAAGCGGAAGAAGACGAGCGAACAAGTACAGCGGAAGCAAGTAAGTTTACGAAGAGAAGCTTAAGAAGGATATTTGAAAAAGAGTAAATGAAGAAAACAAATTGAAGTAGTGAAGTGGGAGAAGAAAAGCTGAAAGAGACAAGAAAATGCAAATGAAGTAAATGCGAAGAATATGAATTGAAAAAGTGAGATATTGATTTAAGTGTCATAAATAAAAAAAAATACAAAAGTCTTCAACAAAGATTCATTACTCGTCAACAAAAATGCATAAGCCTTTATTATTTGTACTCAACTGGAATACGGGATGTTCTAGATCGTCCAAAGTATGTTGGAGCTCAGAATTTAAAATCTACTGCCTTTACAGTAGCCTCTTTTGCTGTATGGAATAACGTTGAATAATCAGCCATATCAGTAAAATATTCTATCTACTAAAATTGTGGGCGCGGTCGTGGAAAATTCAGGCCAGTCTCACAGGTGGATTGCGGAACAGTTGGGAATCGACTAGTCAACCGTGTCCCGTGTGGTAAAATCGTTCAAGGAGACCCAGACGACCCAGCGGCGAGCTGGCAGCGGACGAAAAGCGAAGACGACCGACCCCGTTAACGCAAGGAAGGTTGAAGGTCAATTCTTTCATCTAGGTTCGTCCAGAAGACAACGAAGCGAGCCGGACTTCATGTCTTCAAGGCAAGGAAGGCGCCTAACCTAACCGATAAACAGAATACGGTGGCCAAATCCCGCGCCTGGAGTCTGTACCGCGAGTGGTTGGTGCAGCCAAAATGCATCGTAATGGACAAGAGACGTACATTAAAGCGGACGCCAAGGAGATCCCCGGCCTGGAGTTTTTCGTCGCCTGAATGTTCCGGACTAGTTCCGGAAGAAGAAGGTCGACAAATTTGCCAAGAAATACTTGGTGTGGATGGCGATCTCTGGGTGCGGAAAATTCAGCAAGCCGTGCATAACGACCGGATCCATCAACGGCCAAATATATAAAGAAGAATGCCTCCAGAAGCGCCTGTGACACTCTGTTTTGGCCGGATCAGGCATCGTGCAATTACGCGAAACCGGTGATGGAGTGGTACGAAGCCAACGAAGTTGTTTTGGTGCCCGAAGGAGGCAAATCCGCCAAACTCGTCTGAACTTCGCCCAATTGAAAAATTCTAGGCGATTATCGCGGGGAAGCTCCGGAAAACAAGGAAGGTCTTCAAAAAAACGACAAGGATTTGAAGAAAGAGTGGATGAGAGTGTGTAAGAAAGATGGCGCAAATGTTGCTTAGGATTTGATGGGCAGCGGTATGTACAAGGTGCGGGTATTTAGTTTAGGAGAGGAGGTTGTAAAAACCAAATTTGCAAAACATAGATTAAATGTGTTTATTTATTCCCTGAGAGTTTCAAAAATACAAGACTCAAAATTTATTTTTGGTGATCATTTTTGTCTGTTGTTTTTTTTTTCGAGTAAAATCTTAATAACTCCACTGGTAAAAAAAAATGAACTGAATTAAGTATTCTAATAATTCCAAAAGATAACTTCCATTCATTTCAATGCAAAACTTTCTCGGATTTCTGGAGATTCTCTCTAGAAAATCATCAAATTTTCTCACTATAAGCTCCTCTAAATTGACTTGAGAGATTCCTCCAGAGAGAATCTGAATATTTATGTAAATTGCCACTCATCATTTGTCCGGATTTGAGGTAGAGATTCCTCCTGAATTTTTATGGACATTCCTCCAAAATATTCCTTGGAGAAGACCTTTGAATATTCCTTCAAATAGATGTTCCTCCAGACTCCCAGGAGTTGGCTAAACTTGATCTAGGATCCTGTTAGAGAATTCGTTTGGAATTGAACATACCTCTTTTTCGATTAGGCAGGGATTATGATTGTTTGAACAATTTTTACAATTAAACAAAATATGTACGAAATTTCACAGGATTTATTGATTTTTTTTTCATAGCTGCTCTGGAACTTTCGTGTGTTTCCGACTCTATTTTGGAATGATTCTCCTAATTATCTATAAAAGAATGGTAAGAACCCAAGCAACACACATCATAAAATAGGTTACAACTACTTGATTGTGACTCAAATCAATTACAAACCAGTTACTATAACTGATTTGCAACAAGTGTGCTACTAGAGAATGGCTCTCAAAGTCCCTCCATTTAAAATCAGAAGAACTAGATAACTGCACCTACATATTTCACTTGGTTCGCGGAAAATTCCTAAGTTTGTCCTCTGTAAACCCTCCTAATGTGTGCTGGAGGATTTCAGTCTCCTGTAGAAGTTATTTTAGCTTGGAGGTTCCTCAAAGTTCACATTTAAGATTCAACTGCTTTAGACAACTCACTGACCGCAGTTTTCTTTAGAAGCTTCTCGTCTGTGTAAGTCCTCCTTATCACGGATTCTCTGAGACCCCTTCTAAGGCCTGCTTCAGAATTCTGTTAGAATCTGTGTGTTTTCATAATGCTTATGGATCAGAATTCTTCCAGTTTTAAACAAGAGTTACATCCACAAAATTTATTTCCTTTAGTCTCAATGAAATGTCTCAAGTTTGTCTCTGGAAATCGCTCCAGGCTTTTTTGGAAATTTCCAGGCGGCTGAAAAAGGGTTTACTCTATTCTTGTCCGTAGAAATTAAGTAAAGAAAATTAAGTAGCTTTGAGGCATCCCGGGGTTATCTTTGGGGTTTCTCGCCTTTAAAGATTTCTCTCGTTACAAAGTGTCATTAAGAATTTAAATATATTGAATATTAAGATTCTCCAGAATTCTTCCAAGATTTGCTTTAGAGTTTATGCCCGATTTCCGCTAGAAACACATCCACATTTCATTACCTTCTTGGGATTTTCTTTATTCTCCGGTATATGTTCCTCCAGATAAACAGGTTATAGTTTCTCAATAATTCCTTTGCAAATTTCTCCTGTTAGTCTCCGAGTCTAGACTGAACCTCTCAAGAATGTATCTCCAATTTGTCTATGTAAATCCAACCAACGTTTTCCTGTGATTTTCCAGGTTGCTGTCCAAATCCTTCATCCAATTCTTGACTACAAATGTTCATAGAATGTACGTTCGAACCGCTTGGAGAGGTTCATACTACCTCTGACAATTTCTTCAAATTCCCTCAAAAGATTCTTTGCTGCTGTATGTCCTATTAAATAGATCTTGATGTCTTACGTCTTTTGGAGTTCCGCATGTAGTTTTTTGCGATGATTTGTTTGATTTTTTTATCAGGATTCTTCTGAAAACTCCACCACTTTTTAAAGGCATGATCCTTGGGGTTGATTTGTTTCAGTTCTCTTAAGGTTTTTCGAAGTCGACTTTCGTTATACTCTCAGGTTGTGTTTAAAGATATTATAAAATTAAACTATAAATTTAGAAAAAAAAAATGGATAACTAGCTTGTTACTTCTGCTTTTTTTCTCTTCAGATTTTCATGTGACCGAGAACCTTCTTGGTGTTTCAAAATTCTCTGAGAAAATACACTTAAAGTTCAACTAGATTGCCTGCAATGGTTTGCGCAGAGAGTCTATGATAGTTTGAACAATTTACCTTCGTACGACCTTTTATAGCTGTTAGTCCAGATTGACTTGGAAATACTCCACACATTCTTCAAGCATTTGTGGACATTATTTCTTGGATAAAACATTATTTAAAGAGACGACTTAAATGGTAGTTAACTGTAAGAATTTCTTAAATCGCTTTCTTTTATAGTTTTCAATGCAGTTTGAAGACTTAGTTGATAATGCTTATCCTGTAACAACCAAGCACGGCACCGAACATTTTGAACCGCCCGAACACATTATAATCAAATGCAACTCAACTAAACGTCTACTCCTACCCAGAGACCGGGAACGACACTTTAAACGATCAAAAATCACCACCGGGAAAGTGTCTCCCTAGTGTGCCACAACATAAAAGCACCCCAGTAAAAAAAACATCCAACCATCGTTCTCAACATTCATCCTAAATTGAAAAGCTTTTCCAGTCCCGGAGATTCGATCAAATTAACCGCAACGAAGTGAGCTGAAGAGACCCGGACACGGAGCTACCAAATTGCCTGGGAGTAGAAAGTAAAGCCCTAAAGTGATTTTATTATCTCTTCTCGGTGGTTGCGGCCGAAAGCCGAAACGAGCACCAGTCTCGTCTGGCCGACGGAAGAAAGTTTCAAAGCCAGCAAACATAAAAGCGATAGCATAGAAGAGGCGCAAAGGCAAAGAAAAGCATTCCATTGGTTTTCGTCCATCCCTTCTTCGTTCCGGTTCAATGGAGCCTCCCCGATCCCGGTCATTTGTGGTCAATTCTCACACATTTACGGCTCCGACGGATGGAGCCGACAGCGGAAGCTCGTTCGTCAAATGAAGTGAAGAAATAGCAACCCTCTCATCATCATCAAAAGGCAAGAGTTATAAAATGTCTCCCCCCCTCGAAGACGATTGGCCACGGCTAGTTTCCAACAGATGGCGGTAGTTTATCACTTCCTGTACAGCAAAATAACAACAACTTACCTTATCATCGTCTCCCTCGCTATCACAGATATATCCTTTGCCGGAACTGCACCGACTGCTGGCGTCGCTCAGCCGGTCCCGGGAGCTGTCCGGATCTCGCTGGGCCACCGACGACGCGGTCAGCCGCTCCGACGCCCGGCCACTGTCGTCCGAAGTGCTCGGATCGACGTTCGGCGGCAGCGACAGATTCTGAAATGGAGATGAAAGATAAAAGCAACCGGTTAATAACCTAACCTCAAAGTTGATAAACACAATGACGAGCTCGACGGAAGCCCGAGTAACCGATAGCAGTCATGGATAATCGAAATTTCATTCGGTTCTTTTTTTTTGTGGTTGGTTGGGTGGGATTGTGGTTTCGATTATAGTACAGAGGGAGCTAGCTTTGTTGCGGTCGAAGGACAACCAAGCGCGTTCGCAGTGGGAGCTCGTTCCGGAATGAGATGAATATTGATGACGACGTCATTGCCACACTATATCTGGCCCCATGCTGGTGTGTCGGATGATGATGATGATGATGATGATGATGAAGAAAATGATTATCGGGTTTATCTCTGCGGTTGGTCCAACCGACGAGATAGAAGAAGAATGCAATCAGAGACCGAGAACGGCAATTGGCCATTCGCCTTTATGGGGATCCGGTAGGCTTTTATTGATGGTTATGCTAATGTTTCAATCGCAAAATAGGTTCCGTCCATTCGAGAAGTTGTGGGCCAGTAATAAATTATCGGATGCCTGGTGATTGTTTGTTGGAGAAGGTGAGAGAAATCCGGCGAGGCATATGAAAGCGAATTGCTTCTTAGCATTCATAAGACCGAACAATTAATGGGCGGTGAATTAACACGTTTCCTCTGTAATTAATTGTTTTCCCGGATGTTGGGGGTTGAGTTATGGTATGTTGGAGCACAAGAAAAGGCTTTGAGGATATCGAACTGAAGCTTCGGTTCTCAGACGGTACAGGGTTAGCTTCCTAGTGACAATGGGTAATATATTGTTCTTACATTGAAATAGTGAAAACCACTAAAACTAGTAGCTTTGGATCTGAAGCATATGATATGTAGCTCTAGTTGGAGTGCTTAAACTAATTTTTTTATAAACTCAGCAGACGGCTTTCCGAATATCAGGATGCTTCTATTTAATTCAAAAATATGTTAACTTGAGTCAGTTGGTAGAGACGTTCAATTTCCGGTCTGGTTTTTTCATTTATTCTAAAAATACTAATTTCTTTAAGTTATTTCCTTACTAATATTGAACTGTTTTCTTCCCCACAATTTCTAAAGAAAAGAAAAATGAGCACACTAAAAGTAAAGATCATAAGTTCTACCTCTACCTGTGATGCTCGTGGAAGGTTTATTTTTTCATTGTCAAACTCCTTCAAACTATTCAAAATTGAACGCAAATCAGAGAAGGTCAAATCAAATTGGGGTTGCTGTTTTACATGGAAAATTGTTTGAGATTATTCATATCCAACAAATCATATCTCAACGACGGAAGAAACCGTGGGAGAATCATTTTTTTTCTTTTGACAAAACTGATTGGAAGACTCCGTGATCAAAACTCAACATCACACCCTAGCAACACATTTGTTTCAAACGAGTTAAAGTAACTTCAATGTAACGCAATTAAGTCACAATCAAGTTTCTGTAACCAATTGTGACAGCTATGCATTGCTTGAGCTTCAGTAGTAGGTCTCAGGAAATGTCTGATTCAGATTCATCCAAAAACTGGATTGATTCCTTTATCTAGTTCCTATAATTCATAAACCTACTATAAGACTTCATCTTCTGTCTGAGCTCGAATTCCGAAGGAGACCAGCAGCTCTCAGGAAAGTGTCGGATCGAATCATGTGATAATTGAATAAATTGAAAATTAATACACTAACTAATAGGCCTCACTGCGTCATCATTACGCTGCTGCTGGTGGTGCTACTGGAGAGCTACTGCCTGTAGCCCGTTAGAGTCAGTGCACCGATCAGGCCAACTAACACGACAAGTCGGTGCAAGTCGGTGCCTCTGCGCAGAGGAGATGAGTGCAGTGCAGCTTCTGAAAATGGAAAAGACCACATTTTCCGCAACCAGCCAGGCATTCATTACGAAGTGAAGCGTGGTGGTGAATATTAATGACAGCGAGCGACGATGATGCTGGCCGACGATAAAGGAGAGCGCGCGCGTTTCTCGAGATGACCACCACAGGGGTACGGGGTTTCACTCTTTCACCATCTCGCACTGCCACCACTGTCTCTATCATTAGCAGTGGTCGGAGTTGTTTCTTTTTAATTAATACTAAATCGGTACGAGGTGTTAACGTTCATCGGTCCGCAGACCATTGCCACCTTTTCTACCCGGTCGTTATTTGCGGCTCTATTTGTCGACGTTAGGCCACCATCATCGGTGATCGATTAGGTTTTTGAAGGGAACCGGTTGGTATCTCGGATAAGTGGGTGTTGCTTTTAAGAAGAAAGTCAGAGACCCGGAACTGAGACAAGTTGAAATAGGGAAAGATTTTGAATAACAAAAAACAACCTATTCTTCGAACATGAACTGGGACCTGATTAACGATATTAGGGATGCACAATCCATTCTTGAACGATTAATTTACGAGCTATTTTCGTCAGAATGACGACCACCGTCAACTTCCTGGGCAAGAAATTTTCGTTGCCAAATCTAAGTTTGATGTTCCGGAGATTATCGAAATTTGCAAAGAAGTTCCTGATCTGGCAGGCAATTTGCGGATTTGGTGAAAAAAGCGCTCCCTTCAGCACTTCCGGAGCAATCAACGGTGCGATTTACACGGAAGAGAGCCTTAATAAGCGTCTCTTGCCATTCATAAGGAATCACAAAGGATCAACTCTGTTTTGGCCTGATCTAGCACCCTGCCACTACGCCTGAAACGTGTGGTACCGAGCCAACGGATTCAGTTTTGTGCCAAAATATATGAACCCACCAAATTCACCGGAACTTGACCCAATTGAAAACCATTTTTTTGACACTAGTATTGAGCGATGCCAAATCGAGATTTCTATAAATCTACACGTTATTCCAAAATTACATAAACTTTGGTACACGTCAAATCTTAAGTAAACATGGACCAACAAGGATTATCGGAAAATGTCATTTTTTGTAGTTTTATGTGGTTATTATTATCATAAGATATTATTTATCAAAATCGGTACCCCGGTTTTGGTCCATATAGGTATGCCAGAACCTCAATTTTTTATCAGAGGAGCTCTGGATGAAAGGCACGTATTTAGTATAAATTGAAAATAGGAAAATTGTTATTTAGTTAAAATCAGATAGATCTCACCCATGGGCGCCTCCTTAAAGACACTATCTTGTTCATTCGTAAAAATAAAAATGTTCTACTTTGAATTTGCGGTGGAAATTCGTATCCAAAGATTGCTCAACGAGTTCTTTTTTTTTTCGTCCGACGACGACGGGTTTTGCTTTTGCGAGAGTGACGTTCTCTTGGATCTATTTCTTTGCCCGGGTGTGTTTTTTTTTGTAATCAAGGTGTGTTAGTGTGCTTGGTTGGAGATCGAAACCGCACACCAACTCAAAGGCCCGAGAAGAATTCCGGAGTGTCCCAAAACAAACGTGAAGTGATAAAAGCATATGATTGTATTTGTGTGGAGGAGTAAATCAGTTTGAAGCCGTAGAGAGTGAGACCAGTGCACGAGTTTCGAGATGTGGCTGCTCGATTGTTTTGTTATGATTGGCTCGAAGCACGTTCGCCAGCGAGTGGTAAAGATCAATCTCACTAGAAGTGCGCGGTTAATTTGTGTGGCCTAAGCTGGTGACCGCAGCAGAAGCGCCAGTGGCAGTGATTTATTTTTTAACGATGTTGCAGAACTGCTGCTGGTGATGAGGGTATGTGATGCGTTTTGAGAATGGCAACAGCGAATAACCGAAGGCGGGGAGGAGCCGGTGAAGGCGCCTTATCGAAGCTATTTTGTTCACGGTCCTGCTGTGAGGATTTTTTCGGATGCTTGCTAAGACTGCGGGTTAGCCCGGAGGAGCTCGAACAACGTTAGAAATTTCGATAGATAGATAAGTTTCTGGAGAAGGATAAAGATGCTTTTAGGAGACAGGCAACAAATAACTTATTTCTACCAAATTTTGAAGACTATATCTAATATCTAACATATTTTATCTGCACTTTCCCGTGTAGTAATTGAGTAATTGAACTGAAATTTTGGCCACAGCCGAAATTTCAGCTCAATTGGTTCTCGAGAAAATGAAAGGCAAGCCCCCTAACATGACCATTTTGTATGAAAATCAGGCTTATTGTATTGTCCGTCACTGTATTTTTATTTTTTTTTCGTTTTGCTTGTCTCTTTTCAGTCACATTGGAGCGGTCCATTGCTTTTGGCGGATAGTGCTACATACTTTCAGCGTATAATTAACCAAAACGCTGCTAACCTTTTCCCAACTATCCAACTACCCAGTGATTTCTCGGCTTCCTTCAAAGCGAGTATCGTGTCAACACGTTCCTTCCCATTCCCTACTTGACCCGCATTCGGGCACGGCCAGCGCCGGTTTTGCTTTATAACCATCAGTTTTTACATATTGGAGATGTAAGTTAGTCCCAAACATCATCTGTTGGTTCTTGGTGTAAATACAGCTGATCTGGCAATAACGGAGTAGCATCCGTGGGCGGTCAATCATGCTTATACCCAAATAAACCAGAACTTGACCCAATTGAAAACTTCTGGCCAATTATATAGAGGGAGCTTCGCAAACATCCGAAAACTATTAAAACAGAGCTGGAGTTGAAGAAAATTTGGGTAAAAACAACAAACACTTTGAAAATCGATTGAACAAAACTTATGGGTGGAGTGAAAAGGAAGGTGCGAGCATTCGGGATGGAAGAGGTTCAGTTCTACTGAACTAGTTCTACTGAACTAAGTCTACTGAGATAGTTCAACTGAGCTAGTTATATTGAGCTAAGTATGGACAGCGAATCTACTAAACTAATTCTATAAAGATAAACTGGAGAGCAAGTCAAGTGATCAAGATCGACTGTGCTTGCATATCTCCTGAGCTAGTTCAACTGAGCAAGTTCTTTTCCGTTCTACTAGTTATGACAGTTGATTTGAGGTAGTTCAACTGAATGGTTCTACTGAGCTAGTATACTGGCTTGAACTAGGATCAACTGAGCAAGTTCCTTTGAGCTAGTTGTATTGAACAAGTTCTTAAGAACTCGTTCTAGTTATGATGAGAGTTGAACTGAGGTAGTTCAACAGAGGTAATTTAACTGAGCTCGGCTACTTAAGCAGTTCTACTAAGCTAATTTAACAGAGCTACTTCTACTGAGCAAGTTCAACAGAGCTAGATTTGGTGAGCGAGATCTACTGAACTAGTTGTACTGAACTAGGTGGACTGAACTTCATTCCGATCTACTGAACTATGTCTGCTGAGATAATTCAACTGAGCTAGTTCTATTGAGCTAACTATAAACAGCGAACCTACTGAACTATTTCTACAAAAATAATCTGCAATTTATTAATTTTACAAAGTTATTTTTATTGAGCAAGTTCAACAGAGCTAGATTTGGTGAGCTAGATCTACTGAGCCAGTTTTATTGAGCTAGTCAAGTGATCAAGATCGGCTGTCCTTGCAGTCCTTGTCCTTCTGAGCTAGTTCAACTAGAGCTAAGGGATAGGCTACTTAACTATTACTGTGTCAATTTTACAGAATTATTTCTCCTGAGCAAGTTCAACCGAGCTAGCTCTACTGAACTAGTTATACGTGTTATTGTTCTTTACTAGTTTTGGTGAACTAGTTGCACTTAACTAGTTGTACTGAACTAGATGGACTGACCTAATTCTACTGATCTAGTTCTACAAAACAAGTTATATTGAACTAGTTGTACTGAACATATTCTACGGAACTAGTTTTAATGAACTAGTTATCACACTTGTGAGTGGCCCTAACAGTATCCTTGCTGTTGGTTTAAATTGGTCCGCAAACTCGATGTTTTAATGTATTTTTGTATTCCGTTGAAATAAACCACCCACACTTGTGAGTGGCCCCAACAGCATCCTTACTGTGGGTTGAAATCGGTGCCAAAAATTGAATAATTTAACAGTGCATCTCTGTACAGAGAACAAACCGGGACCATACTAAAATATCTTCTTCGCTGCCGACGTCAGCTGAATTCAGCACACCGTTTACCACAACGGATCCTGCTGCAAACCCAACCATTTTATCTAACATCCCAGTGATTTCTCGTGGAAGTGCATTGGACTCCGCGGCTTCCTTTAAAGCGAATACCATGTCAACACATACCTACCCATTCCCTACTTGACCCGCAATCGGACGGGGCTGGCGCCGGTATTGCCTTAGTTTAAGATCACCAGTTATTACACATTCAGGATGTTTGTTAGTCCCATCCATCATCTGTTGGTACGCAGAGAATAACAGCTGATCTGGCAATAACGGAGTAGCAACCTCGGGCGGTCAATCATGCTGATGCTTACTAGTTCTACTGAACTAGTTCCTACTGAAGTAGTTCCTACTGAACTAGTTCCTACTGAACTAGTTCCTACTGAACTAGTTCTGCTGAACTGTCGTGAAACGCATATCAGTCCCATATAAATAGGAAATCAAGCAAAGATGGGACTGATATGCGTTTCACGGCAGTGAACTAGTTATACTGTACATATTTTACTGAACTAGCTCTACAGAATAAGTTATACTGAGCTAGTTTTACTGAACTAAGTCTACACTAAGTCTAAGTTCTACAGAGCTAATCTGAGGAGCTAGATCTACTGAGCAAGCTCTACTGAGCTAGCCTAGCGATCAAGATCGGCTGTGCAAATCTCCTGAGCTAGTTCTTTTGAGGTAGTTTTATTGAACCAGTTCTTTAGAACTAGTTCTACTACTAGGCTACTTAACCAGTTTTACTGAGTTAATTTTACAGAGCTACTCTTACAGAGCAAGTTAAACTGCGCTAGATTTGGTGAGCTGGATCTACTGAACTAGAAGGGTTGAATTTAGGGAGCTAGATCTGCTGAGCAAGGTCTACTGAGCAAGTTCTTTTTGAGCTAGTTGTATTGAACAAGTTCTTTGGAGCTAGTTATACTAGTTATGAAAGCTGAATTAATGTACTTCAACTGCAAACGTTCTAATGAACTAGTATTACTGAGTTTGTTGAATTGAGTTAGTTCTACTGGGCTACAGAGCTGAGAGTTATACTACTTAACCAGTTTTATTGAGCTAGAATCCGCTAAATTAGTTCGATTCAGAAAGACCAACTGAGCTAGATTTGGTGACTGAACTAGTTCTATACACATAGTCTTCTTAATTATTCTGAGTTAGTTCTACTAAACTAGTTCAACTGGCCTAGTTCTTCTGGGCGAGGTCGAACGAACTAGTTTATTGAATTAGTTCTACGGAAGTACTGACTATTTTATGAAAACTCAAATATTGATCCTTTAAAATAAGCAATTCAACAAAATGATAATACATTGTATGTTGTCCCAAAACGACTAAATGTCCAGGAAGCCTTTTTCGTATTGTGCCTGTCTATGAAAATCATAAAAATAAATACAAATATAATCAACGTTTGTTAAAACAAAATTACACTATGGAAACGTCCATCAAGAAAGTCACGAAAAAGATGCTCATTTTCAACCCTTCATCACACCATCCCATCCCGTGTTTTGTATAGGCATGAAAAATGTTTGTATAGATCGTCACAGTTTCTGAATCCACTTCTGAAATAAAAACCTTTTATTTGCACGAAAAAGTATTTTCAGCCAAAATACATGAGGGGATGAGGCTCACGAAAACCAATGTTAGCCTCCCACCATGAATTCAGATCGACGGAGATTAAATCGAGGCGGTACATTTGAGTATCTGGGCAGATTGGTGACCGCCGATAATGGCACCAGCAGAGAGATACAAAGGCGCATTATGACTGGCAATCGTGCCTACTTTGGACTCCGAAGGCAGCTAAGATCGAACAAAGTTCTCGGAACTGCAAAGTTGATCATCTACAAGACATTAATTAGACCGGTACTAACTTTCTAACCGCTGTTACTAACTTTTTAACAAAGCACAATAGAAGGGTGATGTCAAAGCCATGTTTGTTGGGAATATAATGTCAAGCAACTTTGCTGAAGACACAATTTTTCTAGCTCTATATTTGACAATGATAAAGCTTTCTGCTCTAAATCAGGGTGTCTCTAAAAACATGTTTTTTTTATTATAACTTTTTTGTTCCTCATTTTGAAAAAAAGTTATCTACAAATAAAATATAGAAAACGTTATAGCGCACATTTTTGCGGAACAATATTTTTAAATAAAACTTATCATTCAAAATTTAGGGGTAATTTTAACGAAAAATGTGCGTTTTTTCTTTTCGACCTTATGATTGTTTAAGCGAGAATTGGACAGAAAACCCATCAACTTTTTGTTTTAATGTATATCAAGGAACATAATGCTATATAAATGAGCCCGGATGCTCCTGGGGCACACGAACGGGGACTGCTTATAATCGGACATGTTTTTCGTTAAAATCACCCCTAACTTTTGAAAAATAAAATATACCCAAACACTTAGTTCAGCAAAAACATGCATCATAGCTTGTTGTACACTTTGTCTCAAGATTACTTTTTCCTAACATTTGAAACTAAAAAGTAAGAACGAACAATCTGAATTTTAGGGACACTAATCTAAACCAGCAAAATAGCTCCGAACCAAAGCATCGTTCGCACTGCAAAAATCGGTCGACTACGATGGGCTGGGCATATCGTAAGAATGTTGGACGTAAAATTATTCTCGATAATGATCCAACGGGCACAAGAAGACAAGACTGCGAGGCTGGCGAAGTGCAGGCATGAACCGAAGAGAATGAAGACAACTTTTGTATACAGCAGCGGCCATCCCGGGCTCGACCTTATTGGCAAGGTAAGTAAGTACCTTGTTTCGGCGTTGCAGTCAATTTCTTGAAAGAACGAAGGGGAAAACCAGTGCTGAAATGTTGGGACGAATACAATACGTTATTTTGTTTTCAAGCAATTGACTGCAAAGCTGAAACAAGATATTCAGTGAAATATTCTTCAGTTGATCTCTAATTCACCAGCAAGCTAATACATTTTACTGGAATTCAATCGAGTGATTCGACTAAAATGCCTGAAGGTTTCTTGTGTTCAAAGGCATCAACTGCCTGGATTCAAATTCAATTTGTTAGATACAATCCAGTCTACTTTGTTGGGTGCTTAAAATATCTGACATGTGGCAACGTTGTCAATGAGCCGAAGAATGCAAATGAATTGCCATAGATGGAAAAATGAATTCTTTAAAACTCAAGTGCAAAGTTGTATTGAATTCTCAACTAGACCGGATGAACTGTTTCAAAGAACCTGACATCCCAACAAACATTGCATGCCGTGTAACAGCTTATTCAATCCAAAATTAGCTTCTTAAGCAAAAAAGTAGCTTATTCAGCTTTTATACAGCTCAAATTGTTTGTTGGGATGTTTCAAGTAACCTTGAAGATGTTCACCTTGCACACAAATATTATCCATACCGTCAAATCAACTTACAAAGAAAACCCGTAGCCCTCTGCCAATAATCACGACGTGTCACATTCTTTCCGGCAAATCCATCCCTCCTTCTCTGGGGTTGTTTTTGTTGTTTCGGCTTTTACCGATCCGTTCTCGTAGGTGGATTCATGCAAACAACTCGAAGCAAAATAAAAACACCAACGACGAGGGACGACGACACTTTCCGGAATATACAAACCGACAGCGGCAGTGGCAGAAACTTTTTCAATCAGATTTTTCCGAGCCGTCCTTTCTGGGGGTTTCTGGCCGTCGATGGCCGATACGGAACGGGACGAACACTTTATAGGATAATTGATTTCGTTTTAATGGACGAGTGGAGCACCGCAGAAAGGAACGCGGCTTGTGCGGAGGAATGCTGGGGAAGGGGGAGTGAAAAAAATACACAACAGGACCGGAAACCGGAAGGATTTCGGTTTGATTGATTTGCTTTTAATTATTGAGCGAAAGATTGGGTAGAGAGGTAATGAGTTTGTTGTTGTTGGTAGAGGAGTTAAGAGAGGAAGTGAATTTGAAAATTTAAGGACGATCTTATAAACTTAGAGGGCATCTAATTCCATCACTGGTGTCGAAAGGTCGTTTGTAACATTGTAAATTTTCTGAAGGTTCAGAAAATTCATCCAACAGTAAAAGTCAAGTGTTTCCCCTGTCCAACATAGACTAGTATCTGAATTTATCTCTTTAAAAATCATTGAGCAACTAAGACGACACTTCCATCTGGCCCCGCTTCCGCAAGACATCCATCCATCAGCCAAGTGTATTCAAAGTGCAATGAAATGAGAACTTTCCTCCTCCAGAAGTCTCGGCCCGCAAGCGAAGGGGAGTGACACTTAGGGCAAACTCTTGCTGCAACTTGGATCGGAAATTTGCTCCCTCTATCGTCGTTTTCCTTCTTTACTGCGCTCGGATAAGAATAATAGAGTTTCAGAGCACTGTGCTCAACTTTTTCCCTTTAGTCAGTGACACCACCCCCCTGCCCCTTGTTGTTGCCAGATAGGCAAAGCCGTGCAAACGGGGAAAATTGATTATTTTGCTCTTCCCTCTCGCAATTTTCTGCAACCAAGTGAAACTTTTTTTTTGTTTTGTCGCCTCAAACGAAAAAAAAGAAGTCTCGGAGAAGAGAAATTCAAATAAAATTTTCAATAGTTTTATTGAATAGGAAGCGAAGCAAACTGAACTGATTCGCTTCATTGAACGAGTCCCGCTACGTCTCGCGAAGTTTTTTTTTTTTTTCCAAACCTTTGAGTTCAACTCGGACGAACATAGGTTTAAAGTTGTCAAAGTTGTTTTTCTCTTAGCGCAGAAGAAAAAAAAATAACAAGGGGAGCGTAGGAACAAAGTGTAAAAAATGGCAACAAACTGGAAAAAAGTGCTTCCCATTTTGCAAAGTGTTTGAAATTTTTCTGCTACACCATCTTGCTTGCTCGTTTCTTTCTTCCTGTTTTTTTTTTTGAGATATGTGAGATGTCGTAGCAGGCGGGGAATGAGCATAGTAGGCGGAGATGGTTCCCCGCCTTCACAGCTGAGGGCTTTTGATGGCTTGTCGCTGTCGTCATCGTCGTCGTTGTCGCACAATTCCATTCACTGCCACTGGTCTTGTGTGTGTGTGTGTGTGAATTGCGGTTGCGAGAAAAAAATAATAATAGCAAGTTGAGATTTTAAGCTTCTTGCCATTAGGAAGCGAGGCGAAAACTGTTCTGTGGCGGGTGTGAGCACTTTTCATGGCTTTTTATCTCGCTATCGTCCGGAATTTCAACGAGAGTGAACATTAGGGTGGTGCTTCTTGACAGAACGCTCATAAAAACCGTCCATGTGCTCAATAACTCAATGATGCTGTGACTTAGATTTCCAAGCTTTCCACAGGAAACATCAAAAACTTAGAGCTGAGCCCTCCATATATTGAAATCTCTCAACCACCTTCACATCCAGATCGCGAAAACTTTTCCCAACCGACCAAACTTTACCTTCTGCGACTCGGGCAAGGTAGAATTATTCTAATTTGTTCGACTCGCGCGTGGCACTTATTCATCTGACAGTTATTTGCGCTCGAAACACTGCCGAAAGAAAAACACTTGACTCGTTTTCGGTTAATTGGATCTGGAGTTCTTTTTCAGCACCTGTATGTAACCATAAGCCAGAGTGTGAGGCCGTAGAGTAATAACCACAAAGTTTTGAAGCAATTTTTACTCCATTATTGCCTCAATTAGGCCCAAACTTGGCCTTCTCCGGAGAAAAACGGTTCAACGCAATCCCTGCATCATCACCACCACCACCACCTCCAACGCCACCAGCACATCATCTGTCTCATTCTCGCAATGATTGCTGGCAAATTGATTCTGCAAACTCTAATCAAAAAGTTTTCTGCCCTACACGTCCTCTCCGTCGGAATCGTCGTATCTACTCGCAAAGGCGGAAGGGCCGGCGGAAGTGGATGGCCAGTTATTGTACTACTACCATCAGCGCCATCTGTTGGTGGCAGTTGTACAACTTTGACGTGCTCCATTCTATCGCCCATGGCGATGGGGCGCACAGTGGGACTGGGGCTTCGGTCAAAATTGGCATCTTTGACCCAATGAGGCAGAATATGACAAAGCGGAAACAGTGATGTGGTAGGAAAAAGACAAAGAAACAAAAATAAACGATTAAAATGGAGATAAACGAAGTGAGACGAAAAAAATACGAAAACATGAAAATTGAATGCAGAGAACAAGCGAAAAATTACAGCAAAAAGAGCTTGGTAAAAGTAAAAACAACTGATAAATGGAGCAGGTTAGTGCAAAGAACAAAAAAAAAAATAATAGGACAATCGAAACCGAAGGAATACAATGAAAGAAGCATAGCGTAAAAATGAAATATAAGACAACAGCAAAAAGAGAAGGAAACGAAGGAAACGCAACGACAATAAGCGAGAGCCAAGTTAAAGAGGCTAACATAAAATTAAGCTGAAAAAGTAGTGGCTCACATCCATACCTCTTACGCCAAAATCACAAATCAGAACAGGACACGTTACGAGAATACCCAAAAAAGTTGTATAATTGACTACAACGGGAGATGGAGCAGTTCGATAATGAAAATCTCGATAATTAAGAAATAATCAAGATACTTAGTGGAAGCTGGAATACGGCAGAAACGACGAAGAAGCAACGAATAGGAAATCAATAAAGGAAAAGAAAGATACGCTAGAAAAACAAGAAAAACTGAAGCAAAATAGATGTAGAATATTAAACGAACGAAGCAACACTTAAGAACCGAATAAAACAAGCGATGCGGTTGAAATAAAGACAAGGCACGAAGAGGAAAATAACAAACAAAAATAAACAAGGAGCAAAAAATAAAACGAATAAAAACATATGAAGAGCAAACAACAAAAAAGGCGAACAGTAGAGGATGAAATTAAGAGGAGAAAGTAAAGTGGATGAAGCAAAGATTAATCAACACTTAAGAACCGAATCATAGAAGCGATTTGGATGCAACAAAAACAAGAAACGAAGAGAGAAAAAATGAATAAGAACAAGAAAATGAGGAACAAAACGAAGAAAAATTGACATAACGAAGATCAAACAGCAAAAAAGGTGCACAACAGAGGATGAAATGAAGAGGAAGAAGTAAATCGGACGAAGCAAAGAAGAAGCAACACTTAAGAACCGAATTAAAGAAGCGATGCGGTTGAAACAAGGACAAGAAACGAAGAGGAAAATAACGAATAAGAATGAATATGGAGCAAAAAAAACGAAGAATAATTGACATGATGAAGAGCAAACAACGAAAAACGTGAACAGTAGAGGATGAAATGAAGAGGGTGAAGTAAAGCGAACGAAACAAAGAAGAAGCAACACTTAAGAACCGAATTAAAGAAGCGATGCGGTTGGAATGAAAGACAAGACACGAAGAGGAAAATAACGAATAAGAATGAATATGGATAAGAGAAAAAAAAAAGATTTATAATTGACACATCGAAGAGCAAACAACGAAAAACGCGAACAGTAGAGGATGAAATTAAGAAGATTAAGTAAAGCGATAAAGAAAGAACCGAACCAAAGAAACGATGTGGTTGAAACAAAGACAAGAAACGATGAGAAAAAAAACGAATAAGAATGAATAATGTGCAAAAAAAACGAAGAAAAAATTGACGAAGAATAATTGACTTAACGAAGAGCAAACAACGAAAATGTGAACAGTAGAGGATGAAATGAAAGAAGAAGAAGAAGCAAAGTGAATGAAGCAAAGAAGAATTACTACTTATGAAGAATAAAGAGGTGGGTGAAAAAGAAAAAGAAGAAAAAAAAGAAATGAACCGAACCAAAGAAACGTTGCGGTTGAAACAAAGACAAGAAACGAAGAGGAAAAAAAAGAATAAGAATAAATAAGGAGCAAAAAAACGAAGAATAATTGACATAACGAAGAGCAAACAACGAAAATGCGAACAGTAGAAGATGAAACGAAGAAGAAGTAAAGCGGATGAAGCAAAGAAGAAGCAACACTTAAGAACTAAACTAAAGTAGCAATGCTGTTGAAACAAAGACAAGAAACGAAGAAGAAAGAAACGAATAAGATGAAATAAGGAGCAAAAAAACGAAAAATAAATGAATTAACGAAGAGCAAACAACGAAAAAGCCGAACAGTGGAGTATGCTATGAAGAAGAAAAAGTAAAGCGGACGAAACAAAGAAGAAGAAACACTTAAGAGCCGAACTAAAGAAGCAATGCGGTTGGAACAAAGCCAAGAAACGAAGAGGAAAATAATGAAACAAGGATCGAAAAAACGAAATATAATAGGCAAAACGGAGGGCAAACAACGAAAGTGGCGAACAGTAGAGGATGAAATGAAAAGAAAGAAGCAAAGATGAAGCCAAATTGTGAAACATACGCAGCGACTTGGAAGAAATGAAACGAGCAGAAAGAGATGGAGAAGAAACGAAGAGAAGACGAAGAAAAAATACGAAAGAAACGAAGGGGAAATGAGGAGCAAGGTACGAGAAGAATGACGGAAAAAAATAAGAAGAAGCTTTTTGTTAGAAATAAGAAGTAAGAAGACACTCAAGATTGAACATCTGGTTAAAAAAGAAACTTCAACAAATGATTTTTGATATATTTCTTGAACAACACATTTTGACCAAATAATTTGTTTAGACTGTACCAAATTCCACTACATGAAATGAGTAAATGCTACACAAAATCTATAGTATGCATCTTGAATTTATCCTTGGCTTCCAAAAATTTGTGGCTGGATGACCCAAGCAACAAATTGGTTGCAGCAACTTGATTGTGACTCGAATCAGTTACATAGCGAATACTATAACCGAAATGGAACCGACATGTGCTGCCAGGACATTGTTCTAGTATCCTTATCTATACTGCCGTTATAAGCATAACTGTCCCAAGTATACAGGAAAACCCATAGAACATGGGACAGTTATGCGTAGAACGACAGTATAGTGCTACTCAGTGGCATTTCGTCCACATGTACATCTGGTGCACTGCACAGGCTCATCCAATGCCAAAACAAGTAATCGCAGCCAAACTGGATTTTAACAGATATTGATTCGTAGGATGCAGTATATCGAATACCATTCACCGTCTCAAGTATACAGAATTTGAGAACCGTATAACCAGGTGTGAGGTGACTTTCAGTCTCCTGAGCTGGTTCGTCATCTAATGTTTTGACGATGTTGTTTTCGAATAATTCAAGGATGAATTTTGCTTGAAATTCTTAGCAGAATTCACTTGGAAGTTACTCTTTGTTTCGAGTAGGCTTCGTTTTGAGTCAGGAGCAGAATTCGGTTGAGATCATGGGCAGGAGTCATCCGGAATTCTTGTCAGGGTTACCTAACTTTCTCATCAGGATTTCCTTGGAATTCACTAGGAAGCCTCATCAGGATCACCATCCCAGGCAGAGTTTTGTTGTTTTATTTTTACAAAAATTCTATCAAGATTGAATCAGAATCCTATGCACTATTTTCACAAAGTTCCAACTATAGTCAGAGTAAATTGATGATCTGGCATCGATGAAAATCATGAATAAGTTTCACTACAAACCTTTGATGGAGTTTGCAAAAAATCCTGAGCTGAAATCGCTTGATCAGTGATAGTAAATGTTGAGGCCAGAACACTACCAACAGTTTATTGGTTCAGTTCAAGCGAACGCAGAGGATAGAAAACAGAATGAGAAAAATGTCGCTCTATTTTTTTCGATAGATTCAAACGATGTAGAAATTAATTGTGGCTGTATTTGATAGCTTGATCAAAAACGCACTTATTTGGTAATCTTTGGATATAAATCGTTAGTATTCATTCTCCTAATTTGATTTGATATAATAAACATCATATGTATGCAGTAATGAGCAAGCAATCAACAAAATTCTGAGCGACATAAATCAATGTCACGACTTTTATTTTATCGTCGGGTGGGGGCGGTGGTGTTTGTATTGTATTTAAAGTATATGATTTTTTTTTCTTTATGGCGCGATGTCGGTGCTGTTGGGCTGGTTCGTGATGATGAGGTTATTAAAATGTTAAAATGTTGTCAAAAATACAGTTCATTACCGCCCATTTTGTTTGATAGCGGTTGTCCCTGGATTCGAGATTTCGCGTTGTGGAGGGTTTTGCGGGAGTGCTGAGCAAGATTCTCTAAATTACTCCTAGATCTAGATAAGGGTAGGCTGTGTTAATATTCTTAAGTGGGATTTCTTTTTGATTGTGGCGAAATTTTTTAAAATTATTGTGCACAATTCGATTGAAATTCTGAGAATATTCGTATGGATTCCTGGGCTGATTCTCATATTCGCCCAATATTCATTGATTTGTCGGGAACCACGAACGAGTATCAGTCAGAGTAGTGTCGGAAATATTTGTAAGTTTATTATGTATTTTTTGGGCATTTTTTTGTGAGGTTTGATATTGTTGTTGGAAATATTCAATGCAGAATCATACACTTGACTCGCTCGGAAAGTTGAGCCAAATTGTATGTATGTATGTAAGGTAGCCACCATCCCTTCTAAGACCTTGTCATGTATGCAGCTCCACTTAATAGCAAGATCAAATTGAGTTGCCGGGTTGTATTCACAGTAACGCTGTATGAAGGGCCAAAAACGGTGGGGCGGACCCGTAAGCAGAGACACTTACGCGAAACCCGCGGGAACATGAGATTCTCCTTCCAACGATACGATCCAACAAATCGAATAACCCAATTCGCAATACTTATTAAGCTTTCTACGGGATGGCTTGTTAAGAAGGGCGCGTCACTCTCACTGAAACTGTTGGAGTAGAATTCACAGCATCACAATCGAATCGGTAGGATAAAGAAAATGATACTGTTTGTTCCCTCCTAGACGCCGGTTGTCATACCACTCCATTGTCCAATTCCAGCTTGAGTGATACCCTGATGCTCCCTCCTTTCCCAATATATATTCAGTGTCATATAGTAATATTTAAAATCTTGTGAATTAATATTATAATTATAAAAATATAGTGAACGAATATTATAATGACAAATAATATAGTGAATGAATATAAGAATGATAATAGCACTTCCATTTGTGGACCTGAAAGTTAGACAATGTAGCTGCGAGAAAAAAAATTGATATTAAATTATCTCATAAAACTTGGGATACCTATGAATGATCTGAAATTATATAGCAATAGAAAAGTAAACCTAAAATTTCGATGTGCTGTTCCGTTTCCTTGCATTAATTTATGTAGTGAGTCTCATCGGAAATAGTGATTTTAATGAAATGAATTTAAATGCAATTATGTCACATCATTTAATATCATAACATAAAATAATAAACTGACGTTATAATATAAAATAATAATACCAGCAGGCCAGTAAACTATAGTAGAATACATATATCCGTAATTAAGCTGAACATCCACTCATCGAAAGACTTCCACTTATGAAGTTTCTATTGGATTAAGATCTACTAAGATTAGAATTTGTTTTCACAATAATAGTCAGAGAACATAATAAACGTAGGTACAAGATGTATCTGACATCTACTGGTATGTTACTGAAAATAAAAATTAGATGTGTATTAATATCATAATAATATTAGAAAAAAACTGAAAACAGCTAATAATAAGGCGAAATAAATTTCATATGAGTATGAATCCAAAAACTGAATCTTAATAAAACAAACATACAAAAAGATAAAAAATTGAATTTTTCGATAGCTCTTGTTCATCTGGACCCATAAATGATACTTTATGTCTGTGAAATAGGAAATTAATGATTGTAAACTGCTAGGTTTTAAATTAATATATATTTTTGATGAAGAAGGAAAGAGCTTTTTTTAAATAGAATTTTTCGAATATGATTTTTTCTAAAAAACAAAAAAAACATCAAAAACCTTTCTATCTTTTCAAATACATAACGTAGGTTAGATGAGCTGAAAATGACTTATAAAAAAGCATACAAAATGTAATGCATGGATGTTATAATATAAAATGATAATAATTTCATTTTTATTTAAATGTCTGCAGATTGTGGTCCTGCTGCAATTGTACCATGAACCTGAAAGCTAAGACAATGTATCATAGCCACGAGAAAAAAAAATGATTTAAAATTATTTTACAAAACTGGGGATATCCATGGATGATCTGAAATTGTATAGTATATAAGGAATCATGGGATATAAAGCATATAATGAACCTAAAATTTCGATGTGCTGCTCTGCTAATAAATGTGATATAACCACAAAGGAACTGACTCTTAGCTTCGGGTCTTGATCCCTACTGAGCCCTTGCGGCACGTCAAGCCGGCCAGTTCAGCACAAGGAATTCGACCAGAACCTCGCTCCAAATTGGGGTGGAAAAACTGGGGGGGGTTCTCTAGAACCGGCCTTGGTTTGTTTTGGGTAATAAGATAAGATATATTATAAAAAAAACAAAATAATTTGTGTGGGGAGGGAATTTGTGGCGGCGGGGCATGGGGGGGGGGGGGGGGTTGGTTTTGTGGCGGTAGGGGGGGGGGGGTGCGACGTGTTTTTTTTTTCAGAGCATAAATAAACAAAATCTTTTTATTCGTAGAGTTAAAAATGTGTTTATTTTCGAAACGATATTTTGTATAAAACGCTTACACTAAATAATCTGGTCAATGGCTAGCAATAAACGAACCATCGTTTTGATCAACATTTATTTGAGCAATTTATCATTGATGGAGAAAAATTGATAAATTCTTCAAAGTAAAAATTGCAAAATAGTGCACAGTCTCTTATAAAACTCAAAAGATCTCACTCGTGTAACTAAATGCATGCGTCAAAAAAGAGAATGAACGAAAAAGAAGGCGTGATTCGGCTCATATGTAACATTACCACATGTAAGCTCGTATGATGTCGAAACGTCGAGCAAATTTGTATTCTCTCTTTCTTTCTTTTTTCGATGTTGACTACAAGACATAAAATTTAAGTTTTAGTTGCCCTTAGATACGCCCTTTCAAAGTAGCAAAAGTTAACGAAATTAATTCCAAGATGAGTACAAATACAAATGTTGGGCTCATAGGATTATAGAAGATCTAGCTTCAACTAATTTTGTTAAATATTTTTTTTTTTTTTGGTCAATTGTGTCATGTTGTGCAGTGCACCTGGTGCACATGTGGACGGGACGACACTGCGTCGGAAAACTCTACAATTTTTCTCAATTCCCCAAATTCACATTTTTGTGGATCAACAACAAAAATCCAACCATTTTTCACAACATCTACACCTCACAGTGCCAACTCGAACGAACGAAAATCGAACATCATCACAGTTGGGTCAAAACTTTTACGGTCGAATATCGCAGCAGTAGTATACCGACACACCACCGACCGACCGGTAGATTAGTCGAAAAGTTGTCCTTTTCTTTAGCTGCCTTCGGGGAGGAAAAAGGAAGGTTTAAAAATCCTCC
The DNA here is from genome assembly GCA_024533555.2 of Aedes koreicus. NCBI lineage: Eukaryota > Metazoa > Arthropoda > Insecta > Diptera > Culicidae > Aedes > Aedes koreicus. The sequence goes on from JAHHFK020004231.1 coordinate 45,175, forward strand.
AACCCCGCTTCACACCCACACATCCACATCAACGTGGAGGGACGGAAGATTTGAAAGACATTAATTTTTTTTTTTTTGTTTTTTAGGAAAATCATCTTTCTCTCTCTTTCAAGTATCGATAGCGGATTAGGAACTGCTGGGAAAATCGGTTGAACCCAACTGGGGAGAGGGCAGATCATGATCCCAGCACGGTTGGAGTTAACTTCTTTTGATTTTCGGTTCACGGAATGTTGAGATTTGGGACAAAAAGAAGTTGGGAAATGGTTCTGTCCATTCCGAGGAAGTTGTTCGGTTAACTTAAGAGGCCAGGGGCTTTGTTTGATCCCCGTTTCTGGCTAGAAAATCTTCCGGGTTGTTAGTTTGTAGGCTTCGCTAGGTTTATTTTTAGATCTAATTCTTACAACACTGAATTGCAAATTAATTCTTCACGACGTGAAACTAACAGCCCTCGATTAATACCTACAAGAGGGAGCGAATCTTAACAGAAATTAGGAACCGGTCAATTCCAGCAACAAGCAAAAGTAAGACCAGGAAATTAACGAACAGCTGCTGTGGCATGTATTGACATTATCAAGTCTATTTACTATTTATTTTAGAAAAAATTCTTTAAAAAAATTGGGGAAGTTTAGATAACTTCGAAACTTTTTTCTGTAAAGGAGCATTTTATGTAGTGATTACCTATTGAAAAAAAGTTACAAAGCTTTAAATCAACTCCCAGGAAAACTCCGAAGTACTTTTATACATAATTATTTTTCATCAAATAACCGATTTGTTACATGGCTCCGAAATTTTTTTATGGACATTTGAGGCAACAAACTAATTGAAAATAAATAGCATACTCGATATGCGTTTACATTCGGAAGAAGTGTATTCCTTAACGGTTCCAAACTGTCAACTGAAGAAATCACCGACCTAAGGATGACGTAAAATTTCGGCACTGTTCTGGTTTTGCTTCAAAACCCAGAGAGAGAGTTTGTTGACTAGCTCATTAAAAATCCCTGGCAACCCTAAATAGCCCCATCACGCTTAGAGATCCATCATTCCACTTTCGTTCAACCGTGGGAAGATAAATCATTCTCTCGCTTTTCCCTGACTTCAAACTGCTGCTGCTGCTGCTAGTGGTGTGTCCATTAACAGCGTCGAAAACGACCACTAAAGCCACCATCAGTAGCCGCGGCCCGTCCTAGTCGATCTCTGCATCAAGATGACGACAGCGACGACGACGACGACGGTGACGATCTCGAAGAAGAGCACTCATCTGTCACGAGCTCAATCAAAGCAATTTATCAGTTCTGCGGGCTGAGCTCCCCTCACGACATCGACGACAACGACGCACGGATTTTGGATTGCTTCCCAAACAACATGTGCCAGAAGAGGAATGCATAATTAATCTTTCGAAATCACTGCCTGTGTGCGACTCTTTACTATTTAGTCGACGATGAAGACTTTATGGCTGCGCCAAACGACTATCGGAGTCGGTAGAGTACGATGGCGATAAATTAAAATAGCTAATTTAAAAGTCATGTTCTCTAATATCTTTATTACCATAGTCAAACATCGTTTGGCGCGCTGCGGGGAGTTGCACCCCTACCCACTGGCAGCCCCCTCTCCCTAGAGGACGAGGCGAACGGGCGGTTTGTGACTAGCGAGAAAATCAATAAAAGTAAAGATTATTTTCGTGCACACTGCGGATAGATGGATAGATAGGCAGTGATGAAGGGGTCTGTATAGTGATGGTAGGGAATCGGATGGAGCCACCGCAACGGAAGGGGCAGATGGCGCGAGCGCATAAAGACAATAAGGCAGTAATAATAAAGTTTTCACGCTGCTTCCTTCGCCAAACTCCGAGGGAAGCGCAATAGTAAGGGAGGTAGGTAGTGTGAGTGTGTCTATAAGTGTAGAGTGAGATAAGGCATTACACAGCAGATTGATCGAAAGGTTGGTTGAGATTGAGGTTATCGATGATAGATGGCTTGGGCTTTTGGCTGGTGTGAGATTGACGGTGCTGCATACGCGGAACTTCAAAGAGTTTTCATAGCCGGGCTAGGTTCGGTATGAGGTTCAAGTGATGACATGATTTCAGAATTAAATGTCCTCGATTTGTTTTATTCGGAATAATTCATGGAAGACTAAAAAGAACTACTTCCGAAATGTTGAAACTTCACAGAAGCTGAAACTTCCAAGAAGTTGAAACTTCCAAGTTGAAACTTTAAAAAAGTTGAAACTTCCAAGAAGTTTAAAATTCCAAGAAGTTGAATCTTCTAATAAGTTGAAAATTCCAAAAAGATGAAAATCCAGGAAATTGAATCTTCAAAAAAAAAAATTGCAAATTTCAAGAAGTTGTAACCTCCAAAAAAGTGAAACTTCCATCTAGCTGAAACTTTTAAAAAGTTGAAATTTCCAAGAGTTGAAATTTTCAAGAAGTTGAAACTTCCAGGAAGTTAAAACTTCCAAGAAGTTGAAACCTCCACCCTAGTTCAAACTTTTAACTAGCTGAATCTTCCAACAAGTTGAAACTGCCTGAAACTTCCGACAAGTTGAAACTTCCTTCAAGTTCAAACTTTCTGAAAGTTCAAACTTCCAAGAAGTTAAAACTTCTTCCAAGAATTAGATACTTCCAAGAAGTTGAAACTTCCACCCTAGATGAAACTTCTAACTAGATGAATCTTCCAACAAGCTGAAACTTCCAACAAGTTGAAACTGCCAAGAAGTAGATATTTCAAAGAAGCCGAAACTTCCAAGAAGTTGAAATTTCCAAGGAGCTGAAACTTCAAAGAAGTTGAAACTTTCATGAAGTTGAAACTTCAAACAAGTTGAAACTTCCACACTAGTTGAAACTTCTAATCTTCCAACAAGTTGAAGCTGCCTGAAACGTTCGACAAGTTTAAACTTCCTACAAGTTCATATTTTCAAGAAGTTAAAACTTCTATGAAGATGAAATTTCCAAGACGTTGAAACTTCCAAGAAGTTGAAACATCCAAGGAGTTGAGACTCCCAAGAAGTTGAAACTTCCAAGGAACTGAATCTTCCAAGGAATTGAATCTTCCAAGAATTAAAAACTTCCAAGGAGTTGAAACTTCTATGCAGTTTAAACTTCCAAGAAGTTTTAACTTCCGAGGAACTGAATCTTCCAAGAATTAGAAACTTTAAAGGAGTTGAAACTTCCAAGCAATTGTGATTTTCCAAGAAATTGAAACTTTCAAACAGTTGAAACTTTCAAAAAATGGAAACATTAAAGAAGTTGAAACATTCAAGAAGTTTAAAATTCCAAGAAGTTGAATCTTCTAAGAAGTAGAAAATTCCAAGATGAAAATCCAGGAAATTGAATCTTAAAAAAAAATTGCAAATTTCAAGAAGTTGTAACCTCCAAAAAAGTGAAACTTCCAACTAGTTGAAACATTTAAAAAGTTGAAATTTCCAAGACGTTGAAATTTTCAAGAAGTTGAAACTTCCAAGAAGTTGAAACTTCCAAGAAGTTAAAACTTCCAAGAAGTTGAAACCTCCACCCTAGTTCAAACTTCTAACAAGTTGAAACTGCCTGAAACTTCCGACAAGTTGAAACTTTTAAGAAGTTCAAACTTCCAAGAAGTTAAAACTTCTTCCAAGAATTAGATACTTCCAAGAAGTTGAAATTTCCACCCTAGATGAAACTTTTAACTAGATGAATCTTCCAACAAGTTGAAACTTCCAAAAAGTAGATATTTCAAAGAAGCCGAAATTTCCAAGAATTTGAAATTTCCAAGGAGCTGAAACTTCAAAGAAGTTGAAACTTTTTAGAAGTAGAAACTTTCATGAAGTTGAAACTTCCAAGAAATTGAAACTTCCACCCTAGTTGAAACTTCTAATCTTCCAACAAGTTGAAACTGCCTGAAACATCCGACAAGTTGAATCTTCCTACAAGATCAAACTTTCAAGTAGTTCAAACTTCCAAGAAGTTGAAGCTTCCAAGAAGTTGAAACTTCCAAGAAGTCGAAACTTCCAAGAAGTTGAAACTTCCAAGAAGTTAAAACTTCTATGAAGATGAAATTTCCAAGACGTTGAAACTTCCAAGAATTGCAACTTAAGAATTAGAATTAGAAACTTCCACCCTAGTTGAAACTTCTAACTAGATGTATCTTTCAACAAGCTGAAACATCCAACAAGTTGAAACTGCCAAGAAGTAGAAATTTCAAAGAAGCCGGAACATCCAATAAGTTGAAATTTCCAAGAAGCTCAAACTTTCAAGTAGTTCAAACTTCCAAGAAGCTCAAACTTTCAAGTAGTTCAAACTTCCAAGAATGTGAAACTTCCAAGAAGTTGAAACTTCCAAGTTGAAACTTTTAAAAAGTTGAAACTTCCAAGAAGCTGAAACTTCCAAGAAGCTTAAAATTACAAGAAGTTGAAACTTCCAAGAAGTTGAAACTTCCAAGAAGTTAAAACTTCCAAGAAGTTAAAACTTCCAAGAAGTTGAAACTTCCAACCTAGTTCCAACTTCTAACTAGATGAATCTTCCAACAAGTTGAAACTGCCTGTAACTTCCGACAAGTTGAAACTTCTCACAAGTTCAAACATTCAAGAAGTTCAAACTTCCAAGAATTAGAAACTTCCAAGAAGTTGAAACTTCCAAGAAGTTGAAACTTCCAAGAAGTTGAAACTTCCACCCTAGATGAAACTTTTAACAAGATGAATCTTCCAACAAGCTGAAACTTCCAACAAGTTGAAACTTCCAAGAAGTAGATATTTCAAAGAAGCCGAAATTTCCAAGAAGTTGAAATTTCCAAGGAGCTGAAACTTCAAAGAAGTTGAAACTTTTAAGAAGTAGAAACATTCATGAAGTTGAAACTTCCAAGAAGTTGAAACTTCCACCCTAGTTGAAACTTCTAATCTTCCAACAAGTTGAAACTGCCTGAAGCATCCGACAAGTTCAAACTTTCAAGTAGTTCAAACTTCCAAGAAGTTGAAACTTCCAAGAAGTTGAAACTTCCAAGAGGTTAAAACTTCCAAGAATTGCAACTTTAGAATTAGAATTAGAAACTTCCACCCTAGTTGAAACTTCTAACTAGATGAATCTGTCAACAAGCTGAAACATCCAACAAGTTGAAACTGCCAAGAAGTAGAAATTTCAAAGGAGCCGGAACTTCCAATAAGTTGAAATTTCCAAGAAGTTCAAACTTCCAAGAATGTGAAACTTCCAAGAAGTTGAAACTTCCAAGAGGTTAAAACTTCCAAGAAGTTGAAACTTCCAAGAAGTTGAAACTTCCAAGGAATTGAATCTTCCAAGAATAAGAAACTTCCAAGGAGTTGAAATTTCCAAGCAATTTAAACTTCCAAGGAGTTTAAACTTCCAAGGAACTGAATCTTCCAAGAATTAGAAACTTTAAAGGAGTTGAAACTTCCAAGCAATTGTGATTTCCAAGAAATTGAAACTTTCCATCAGTTGAAACTTTCAATAAATAGAAACATTAAAGAAATTGAAACTTCCAAGGAGTTGTAACTCGCAAGGGGTTGAAACTTCCAAGCAGTTCTACTTCCAAGCATTTCTTCTTCCAAGAAGTTCCGCCTCAAAGAAGTTATTCTTCTGAGAATTATTAACATTCAAGAAGATATACTTCTAACAAGCTCTATTTCCAAGAAAGATACTTCTAAGAAGTTCTTCTTCCAAAAGTTCTTCTTTTAAGCACGCTAACCGCTAAGTTAATATTTTTCGAGAAGTTCTTTTTCCAGCAAGTCTACATCCATGGAGTAATACTTCCAAGAAGTTTTACTTTTAAGTAGTTTTACTTCCAAGGAGTTCTACTTTTAAGAAGTTCTACTTTTAAGAAATTCTACTTTTAAGAAATTCTACTTTCAAGAAGTTTTTAATTCCAGGAAGTCCTACTTTTTATAAGTTCTACTTCCAAGAATCAATAAAGTTCTTTTCCAAGAAGTTCTTTTTCCAAGAAGATCTACTTCCAAGTAGTTCTACTTCCAAGACGTTCGACTTCCAAAAAGTTTTACTTCCAAGGAGTTCTACTTCGAAGAAGTTCTACTTCCACGAAGTTCTACTTCCACGAAGTTCTTCTTCCAAGAAGATCTACTTCCAAGTAGTTCTACTTCCAAAAAGTTTTACTTCCAAGGAGTTCTTCTTCGAAGAAGTTCTACTTCCGCGAAGTTCTACTTCCACGAAGTTCTACTTCCACGAAGTTCTACTTCCACGAAGTTCTGCTTCCGAGAATTAATAACATCCAAGTAGTCCTAGTTCAACCAAGTTCAATTTCCAAGAAATGTCACTTTCAAGGATTTCTACTTCCAAGAACACTTCCAAGAACTAATCATTTTCCAAGAGTTTTACTTCCAACGAAAACTTCCAAGAAGTTCTTCTTCGAAGATGTTCGGCTTTCAAGAATTCTACTTCGAAGCTTTTTTCTAGCGATTAGTTCTCCATCTGCTCCAAGAAGTTCTACATCCAAGAAGTTAAAGTTTAATCAAGTTTCAATTCCAGGAAATTCTACTCTCAAGAAGTTCTACTTCCAAGAATATTTCCAATAATTACGTTTTTTCAATAAATTATAATTCCTAAAATTTATTTCATCAAGAAGTTATTCTTCCAAGAAGTTCTAATTCCAAGATTTTTTGTAGCAATTAGTTTTACTTCCGTGAAGTTCTATTTCGAGAAGTTTTTTTCAACCAGTTATATGTCCAAGAAATTCTACTTCAAAGGAATCTAAATTCTAGTTTTACTTTCACGAAGTTCTATTTCCAAGATGTTCTGCTTTCAAAAGTTCTATTTTTAAGCACACATTCAAGAAATAATAATTTTCAAGAAGTTCTGCGTCCATGGAGGTGTGCTTCCAGGAAAATCTAGTTTTAAGAAGTTCTACTTTCAAGAAGTTTTACTTTCACGAAGACCTACTTCCGCGGGTTAATAACATCCAAGAAGCTCTAGTTTAACCGTGTTCAATTTCCGAGAAATCCTTCTTCCAAGAAGTTCTATTTCCAAAAACACTTCCAAGATAATTTTTTTTCAAGAATTTTGATTTTCAACGAGCGCTCAGGATTTATTTCTTTCGATAAGTGCTACTTTCATGACGTTTCACTTCCGTGAAGTTCTACATCCAAGAAGTTCTACTTCCATTTTCTATTTCCAAGCCATTCTGAGTTCAACAAGTCCTTCTTCATAAAAATCCCACATCCAAAAAGTTCTAGTTCCAGAAAGTACTACTTCCAAGAATTTCTGTGCATTGAGCTGAATGAAATCCTAAGAATTTGTGAAAGAATAACGGAGGATGATTTTGAAGAACTTCATACCTAGCATAGCTTCTGAAAGTTCATTGAATGATCTGTAAGAATTTCACTGACAAAAATTCATAATAAGGTTCTTGGAATTCATACGAAATCTAGAACAAGTCGGAAGGAGGATATGCACCATATCCGAGCACAAATCTTGAGGAAGTGCAATGGATACAAAAAAGAATCAAGGAGCTACTAACGATCTATGGTAAAGTATAGATGGAAAACGTAACGTGAAAAAGACAAATGAACCACGCATTGCATGGATTGCTGGGAGAACTTCCATCACCCACTTCTCAAAAATGTCCAAGCAGCACATAACGATCATAATTAGCGGCAGTAACTTGATTATGACTAAAACAAGTCACATTTATGTTATCTCAACCGAATGGCAACAAGTGTGCTACTAGGGTGGGACTTCTACGATAGGCTGGGCACGTTGTAAAGATGTCGAACAACAGCTCAGTGAGAATGGTTCTCGAGAACGACTGAACAAGAATGGATCAAGTGGAAAGCGATTCGCGGACTGGCAGAGGCTGGCAAAGTGCAGCTATGGACCATGTGATTTGGATACGTCTTCTGTGCACAGCAGTAAACACACAGGCCTTGACTTGACCGTAAGTTAAGTATACAAAGAACTCTTCAAGAAGAGATACTCCCGAGACAAAGACGATCTGAAGGAACTTCTTAAGGCAATCGGGACAATGCTTTCAGAAAATTCCGGAAATTTCGTGGAAAAAATGGTCGGAAAGTCCACGACTTTGGGAAGAAATCCATTAGATGTCAGTGCATAAAAAAGCACAGATAATTGGCTAAAGGTAATGGATCACGCAAATTTGTAGGAAGTTCTCAGTAACCTTGGATGAAGTCATTTTAAATAACTGTAGTAATTTCACAGTAAGATTTGGAGAATTTCCACAGAAGTACATAAGTCAAGCACTCTGAATGGACATTTGAATGTTTTTAAGAAATTTACAAAACGATCCAAAGAAGAGAAAGAAATCCACACGAAGATCTGGATGCAGTTCTTACGAAGAGCTGAACAATTTTTTTTGGAAAGTCTAAGAAAACCTCATAAAAAGATCTGCAAATAATCCTGAGAGAAATCTTCTAACTAAATTTGAAGGATTTTTCAAAAATCTGGATGCATTTAAAATAGAGATGTCGAAACGAAAGTTGTAAACATACAATAGAAAAAATGCGGGAAAGCCGACAATGTACACTTCAAAAAAAATAAATAAAGTATCTACAAAGATCTCCAAGAAGAGCATTGAACACGTAAGAACTCCACACTTGATCTCGAAAGGATCCAACCCTAAAGATGTTTCCAGAGCACCTGGAAGAAGTGCACTGAAAGATCTGCGAGAGATTTTCAGCCCTGGGCTGATTCATCTCCTGTCCTAGTCACTTAAATACCTTTTGGGTATTTTCGTAACTTGTCTGGGGGTGGGATTCGAACTCGTGACTTTGGCGTGAGAAATAGCGATGTTAACCACTACGCCGGGGTCGCCCCCAGATATGAGTTTAACACTCCAAAACATTCAAATTTCTATAAAAAAATACAAAATGATCAAGAGGAAATTCACACGAAGATCTGGAAGTAGCTCTTACGAAGATCTGAACGAAAAATCCGGAAAGTCTTCGAAAACGAAGATCTGCATCCGGAGAGAAATCTTTTGAATACATTCGAATAAGTTTTTTCAAAAATCTGGATGAATTTCACATGGAAGTGTTCAAACAAAGTTTTGAAGTATCACATAGTAAAAATGATGGAAAGACAACAATATGTACTAAAATATAAATTCATGTAAACAATTCCCTAGAAGGTTCCTAAAACGGTCTTCAAGAAGCACCTTGAACACATAAGAACTCCATATTCCGTCTTGCAAGGATCTAGACCCTAAAGATATTTCCAGAACACCTGAAAGAAGCGTGGAAGATCTGCGAGAGGCACATAGAAAGACTACAGGTGTGGGTCAGAATGATTTTACATAAGAAGGTCTAGAGGAAATTCGTGTGGAGGGATCAAGTTTCAAGTATTTCCTACAGGAAGATCTGCAGAAAAAAATGTAGACAAGTGCTCACTGACCGTGAGGACGTTTCAAAGAAAACTTGGATTTATACAGAAAATGTGTCCAACCAAAAGTTTAACGAAACGCATATGCAAAGCTAGAACTAGTGCAAAGTATAAACTAATACGAAGAAATTCCTAGCCGAAACTCTAATAAAATTTTAGAAGATCGTAAGGTATTGCCAAAATAGTTCTATGAACTCTATGACTGACCCATGAGACGAAAAGAAACTTCAAAATCTGATCGAGTTGACATTACCAGAATATCTGGAAGTCGTCACAAATGTCTGCAGGTGCTAAAAGAAGTGAGTTCACGTGGATCTGACTGAAATTCACAAGAATATCTGTAGATGAAGGTTTGGAGGAAGTCCACAGGAAAATTTGTATGAAACGCACGATCCATGAAGAGATTTTTCAAGGATTCTTGAGGACGTCTATAAGACTATAGTAGAACGCATAAAATATTGGCAGGTCATTTAGTGGGCAAATTTGCAGGAAGTTCGCTATCACATTTAATCTGAAAACCTCTAGTATTCGCAAAAGGATTTGGAGAATTTCAGCCAATCACTGTGGCAATTCGAAGGGAATGCACATGAAGGTCAGAATTTTCAAGGAATTCGGAGGAATTTTGTGGCTTTCCTCTGAGTTGTTCCGAGACGTAAAATCTCTAATCACGTCTTCTTTCGGAAGGGAAGTAAGGCCGTTGGTCCGGGCCCATGTATTGATGGGTTCGATAGGTAGGGCCCAGGTAGTCTCAGCCTCAGGCTGGAAGTCACGTAAATACGAAACAACTGCATAGCATTTTTACGAAAACTTAACAAAGTAAACAAAACATCCTAATTAATCACACATGTAGATCTTTAATGAATCCCACATATAAATCTTTAATAAGTCCTAAGAAATATTTTCCAGTCCAACCAAATACAGAATCTTGCGATACATCAAATTACATTAGAATTAAAAACTTTTTCTCTTTAATTTTTTAATTTTTGTCCACGACGTATATCAGTTGTCGAACGATTCTACTATCCATTTCATAGATAAATAGAAGAAAAAGAGGCAAATATGAGCATGTTTTTTATAGCCGACATGAAATTAGTCTAGCAGTGAGGAAAAAAAAACTCCACAACGAAATAATTGGAATGGTCTCACCTAGTTCTATTATTCAATGAAATTCAACTTCTTATAAGAACTACTATAAACTGTTCAACATCTTTGAAGTTCTGATTGCTTCAACTTGAAACAGAAAATAAAAGTAGCCGGAACGCAACAAATCAGAGCTTCATTTGGAAATTAGACACGCGAAAACCATTTCCTTTGAAACTGTTACCCCTTCTAAAAAAAAACCTAAAACCTTTTCTCATTATTTTAAGTTATTCTGGTTAGCCAATAATAAAATATTAACTATGTGAAGTTAACACGATAAAACGCTTGAAAACGGAATGAGAGAGAAGTTTTGGGAAAATAATGTCTTCTGATGCTTGCCGCATTTTTGAGTTCTTAGTGACTTCGTGGGCCACTTTTAGGTTTTGCTGTAGGGTTTATTCCCTACAATTATATTTACTTAAATAAACGCAGTATTTTTTAAGATTGAACATTCGATCATGAGACACTGGAGTATATTCTACGATAAATTTACGTGGAAATGTGAAAATCTTCGTTTATAGAGTTCAAATTCTTTAGTAGAGTTCATACCGTGGCGTAGAATATCAATGAAGATAACCAATCTTCTACAAATTTAGCTGGGCTTCAACCTAGTTTGACAGCTCCTGTAATTTTTCTATACTTCTTCAAAGTTCACTCCAAGAATTTCGAAGGTTACTAAGCTTCTTCAGAACAGGTTGAACTTCTATCAAATGGACTGAACTAGTAGAAATGTTTCTCCAACTAAAATTTCAACCCCTGCAGAATGATGAGTGTACTATTGCTTCCACCTTTGCGGAACTGCACAACTACTGTGTCAGTCTCTTGGACTCCATGGGAAAAATTGCCAGTCTTATTTATGTGTTGTCTCCGCAAAATTTCGAGATGGTAGCAAGTGCTTCTTATCTCAGTTGAGTGATGTTGAGCATGTTAATCGATCGCGTACCTAGTCTCAGCGGTGCAAAACGTTATAACACTGTGTCACATTCCCACTGTCATACATATATCAGCCATTACCAATAGGAACAACGTTCGTTCGTCAAACGGTACGACGGTGCTGGCTTTACGGTATTCGTCCACATTGCTGGATGAGTACTCGGTTAATTAACATCATCATCGTCGCCGTCGCCTGCTGCCACTGGGGACGAACTAGGCGGGTTGTGAACTGGAACAAGTTTCGCATTTAGTGAGCACTCATCCACAACGCATCATGTAGCGAAGAGCAGAGCTGTCCGCTTTTAACCTTTCTACGCTTCTGCTGTTGTGAAGCGACCGAACGACGTAATTATTAGACACATAGTTGCACACACCTAGTTCGGTCAATGAGAACTACCGCCGTTGTGTGGCTTTCCGAGGCGCTAATGAAAACGTAGCCGCTCGTCGGAACAGGTCGGAACTGTGCGGAACAGGTCACATTAGCGATTGCCACCGTCGCTGTCACCACCGAAGAGATATATTTGTTGTTTCATTGTGATTTCTATAATATGTAGACATTTGTAGGGTTCTGTGTGGTTTGTTTGCGATTGTTATCGGTGCCTTTAAACCTCTTTTATCGTTTCCTGAGTGTTCACCGCATAAGCTGTTCATTCAAGTAAATGGCGCCATCCAGCCATTCAAACATTTCTGTGCCACAGACAAATATGCAAATTAAATCAAATCGATTAAATTTGATTGTATCGTGGGCCGAGTCTTTTCCACCTTTGCTCCGTAGGTCGTTCCCCGAGTAGTCGAACACGAAACAGCGAGTAAAGTGATATGAATAATAATCCTGATGGCAACCAACTGACGGACGAAAGACGACGACGACGGTTGCCGTTTTGTGCGAACCGATCCAGCTGGTTACTCGCTCTGGGGCCCGGAATTTCCAATCACAAATTCGAACCTGATGAAGAAACGGCCAACCGGACGACCGTTAGCAGATTGAATTAATATTTATACTAATATTATGATTATTTTAACACTCCGTTTTTTTGGCCATTCGCTACTGCTCGGAGCACTCTATTGAGTGCTTGCTGTGCTGCTGTTTCCTTTATCGGAGTGACGAGATCCATACACAACCGGATGATTAATAGTCCCTCGCTCTGATCTCTCGCTTGGTAGGCCATTCGACATCATTCGTCATGGTTGCGAATATGGGAGAAGAAGAAGAAGAAAAAGTTGACTTGAATGCACGTGTAGTAAATCGGTAATCCCCTGGTTTTCTGAGCCAGCGAGATCAATGCTCTTTCCCTCACTTGAAAGACGACGATGATACGACGATTCAGGACAACGAACGACGACAACAAGAGGCATCAGAAGCACTCGAGATTGATGGCAAATTTCATTATGAAACTTTGATGACGAGCCATGGGGAAAGGGATAGTCAGATAGTGAGAAAAATCCTACAACCTTGCTTGCATAGCCAAAAGGATGACGACGACGACGACGACGACTAGAGTGGAGAACACATGTTCAACGTCAACTACTCTCTCCGCTCTGCACTGTACTTCGACAATCTCGGTCTTCGTCGTCGGAAAGGAATGCCATCAAGTTGGGGTGCATCTCGGTGAAGCAATTTGTTCCTCGCTGTGTCATGTCGGTTCTTGTCGGTGTGTGCAGCACCCTGGGAGAGCCATTTCCACTTCGCCTTGGGTGCTTTCAATCTCGATTTTCCTTCCGATCGATTGCAGTGCCCCAACCCAGTGGTTTGCCAGGGCCGAAATGTTTCTTCCTTCCCATTTCTGGCGAACGGTTGCGAAGGGGTACCTGAGATTGATGACCAACCGTTTCTCGATTTACAGGTTGGGGTAAGGACATTTGTAGCCTTCCGAGAAATGGCACTGTGTGTGAGACGTTTTACGTTACAAGAATAACCGATTGAACCGATTTTTTGGAGTAGAATAAATGCCACTCATTATGATTCTGATCACGAAATTACACAAAACGAGTTGCTTTTGAATGCTTGTGAATGTGGCACATAGATGGCAGCACTTGACCGGAATAGAAAAACACTTTTTTCGGAATAGTTAAAACACTTCTTACGAGATAGTTAGATAGACTCTAGTTTCAAAAACTAGAGCTGAATTTGGACATTTTACGGGAGCAATCATATCACTTACTTTAAAAATTGTACCCTTTCTAATCCTTAGTACACGTTCTTATCTAAAATGCTTTCCCTTCAATTTAAGTGATTTTGGTTGAATCACCAACCATTGAATTTTGGCTCTGTGAAATTAAAGCCATTGAACGCCTGAAACGAGGGCGATCCCGGCGTAATGGTTAACATCCATACCTCTCACGCCAAAGTCACGAGTTCAAATCTCATCACCGGACAAGTTAGCATAGGGCCGGTTCATAAACCACGTGGACTTATTTTTGAAAATCTCAGACCCCCCTCCCCCTCGTAGACTTTTCTCCATACATTTTTTTGAAATTTTGTATGGAGCGTAGACTTTGGTCAAACCCCCCCTCCCCCCAAAAAAGTCTACGTGGTTTATGAATAGCCCCATATGTACCCATTTTTTAAGTTATTAGTATTTTTATGTGCAATTCTTAGCTTTTCTCGTACGCTTTGTTTAATACGAGGTTATGTTTACTTAAATAACCACAGCCTTTATTAATATTGAATTTTATGAGGTTGAACATTGCATCACGAGACGCCCCTGGTTCTAAGGTAAGCTGGAAGAGGATCTACGATAGATTTATGTGAAAGCAATCTTCATTTGATGTATGCAAACCCTTTTATAGAGTTCAAATAGTGCAGCCGTTTGTAGGAGCTTAGAAGTATTTAAAATGTACATAAACATCCACGAATTGTTTCTGATACATCCTGGAGAAGTTGAAAAAATCTTTATGAAGATAGAAGTTTCCAGAAAGTAAAGAAATGTTCGGTTAAATTTCGAAAAAAAATTTTAATGACCATCAGATCATGAAATACGAAAAAATAATTTTGCAGAGGAAACCGAAGGAAATCTTAATGGTAGTCACAAAATCTTTCAGATAACTCGATGCATAATTAATTCTACGCATTATAATGCTATCGATGAGACGTTTCCATCAAATGTGATCAAAACTCAACCTGTTTAACGTGTCCTCCCTTCAAGAAGACTACGACTAATTTATTTATTTATTTTTAAATCGTAGGTCGAAAGCCATATTCTAATGCGGCAGGCAGAAAAAGGCTTACTTTAAAAAAAAACCCAAAAAGTTCCCCAATTTTTTGGCTTATGAGAAAGGAAAGCAGTTAAATTTTGTCGGATTGTAGAACTTGGTGAGTCCATTCCAATTATGATAAATATGTTCAAGTTCATTTCGACCTACTAAACCAATTTGATTGACAATTTTCCGATTTTTTTTGTCGCTGCAAGAGGCAGACTCAATCATAATACGAAGCGCAATCTGCTTAACGCGTTAGAGAAATTGATTGGAAAGGGCCAGGGGTACCTTGTGGTGATCTAATTAATTTGGGATTGGCGCAGTAGCAAAATGTTTGTATTATTAGGTGCGAAACTAAGTTCTCGCTGTTTGTCAGTAGATGGCTCTAGCAGTAAGAGCTGGTCGATTTTCACGTATCCAAAACGTCAGGAACAAGGTTAGACATAAGTTAAATAAACCACTTTGACACATTCGTGATTTTGTTTTTGCATTATATACTTCTGGTTGTGTGAAAATGTCTTATTTTTTGCCAAACAATCGTCATTTGTGGGGAAAAAAAAAGTTTTATTCGAAGATAACGGCAGCTCAGTTTTTCTTTCTGGGATTGGTGTAATGTATCCATTTTTCGTCTTCCTTATTTGCCGCTGGAGCAGTTGTACACAGGCGAAAAAACGACGCGCAACATCTCTTGGCATCAAATCTGGATTTTCTGGATTATTCTGCATTATTTGGGATGGATTGTATTAGTCTGTGTCTAAGTTGATGATTGAGCGTGTTTTTAAAGTCCTGATGTCCATGAGTTTTCCAAAATGCCCAGAAGCTATGATCTTAATGGTCAATTGACTCAATGTGGTTTGATACGCATGGCCCCTACGTATACAATACGTCATCAGTGCTTTAAATAGCTATATGGTGACTTGTGCGCCTAAGAATAGTTATGATAAGATATTCAATGCTCTCCAAACTATCCTAAAGCTAAGTTCTTGGATTTCTGAAGGCTCAACAACTTCAACAATGTCCATGTTCAAGAAGTTCAAGATAGGCTCTTTTCAACATACATATCATGAAATGATGTCAATAGGATATTTCTCGAGTAATTTATGATTAGGGCCTAAAAGCCATTTGTAAACAATGACTTTATACGTTGATAGCTCACGAATCACGAGAATCCCACTATATCCTGCTACTCCATATGATAGAACTAACATTCTTCTACAAGATGCTGCTCTCATTTCACGAGATTGATTTAAGATTCAAGAGAAATCGACATTAAAGTCATCGTTCACAAATGGCTTTTAGGCCCTTAACATGAATTACTCGAGATTTTTAGATCTCCAAGGTATTCTGGAGTTCCAATCTTGTCGATCTACAAGCTCAATGAAGTCATGAATAATGTCCTGAATTTGTTTTATGAGTACGTGAAGTTCAAGACAGCCTTCTGACAACAAGCCCATCGCCGAATCGTTTCAATAAGATATTTAATTCTCTCCAAAGTATTCTGAAGATAAGACAATTAAGGACTTACAGGCTCAACGTGCGACATTTTTAATGTTTATATGAGTTGAGGAAGCTCACGAAAGCCTCCTGACAACATGCACATCATTGAATCGATTTAATAGGACATTTAAGGCAACGCATTGTGAAGTTTAGATCTGAAGGAACTACCGACTCAATAAAGTCGTGAACAATGTCCTAAAAGGTTTCTTTGAGTTTGTGAAATTCAAGAGAGCCTCTTGGCAACATGTACTTAATCTAATGTTTTCAATAAGATATTAATTGCTCTCCAAAGTATTCTGCAGATAAGACCTTGAAGATATACCGCCTCGATTGAACCTTGAGCAATATCGCTAATGTTTTCACGAGTTCAGGAAGTTTATGAGAGTCTTATGCACATCATTGAATCGATTCTACGGGGTACTTAGAACTCTTCAAAGTTTAATGCATTTCAGATCTTGAAAATCTACAGAATCAAGTTGAATAAAGTTTTTATGAGTTCGAGAGACTTTAATGAGATATTTTGTGCTTTCCGAACTATTATGGAGCTAGGATCATGGTGTTCCACCGATAACGACACCAGCAGAGAAATACAAAGGCGCATTATGGCTGGCAACCGTGCCTACTTTGGACTCCGAAGGACGCTAAGAACGAACAAAGTTTGCCGAATCACAAAGTTGACCATCTACAAGACATTAATTAGACCGGTAGTTCTCTACGGCCACGAAACATGGACATTGCTAGTGGAGGACCAACGCGCCCTTGGAGTCTTGGAACGGAAGGTGCTGCGTACGATCTACGGTGGAGTGCAGATGGAAGACGGAACGTGGAGGAGGCGAATGAACCACGAATTGCACCAATAGCTGGGAGAACCCCCCATCGTACACATCGCAAAAATCGGTCGACTCCGATGGGCTGGGCATGTCGTAAGAATGTCGGACGACAGCCCTGGGAAAATGGTTCTCGAAAACGAACCGACAGGTACAAGAAGAAGAGGCGCGCAACGAGCAAGGTGGATCGATCAAGTAGAAGGCGACATGCGGACCCTCCAAACTGGCGTCAGACATCGATTTTCAGCCATTCTACACCATTTCCGATCTAAAAATATCGAACTTTGACGAAGACGGCATCTTTCTAGATGGCCAGGGTCTCTAGATACAGCTTGTACATGATATTCATATGTAAATTGCGGCACGTAGTGAGCCAATTCTGAACTATTACCAACCAATCGAAAGACCTGATCAACTTTGCTGAAGACAGTCACTTTCCATATGGCCAGGATCTCTCCATACTGTACTGTATCTATACTGAAAAGAAATCCCGTACGAAACTTCAAGCTAAACGATTTGAAAAAAAAAATCTAAAACATTTCAGGGCAGGTTTTTGCAACATTTCCAACCACAATTTACTATGCCAATTTTAAACAATCGATATTTTTTTTTTTGAAGATCGACACAGCTTAATGGTACATTTTTATTTCTTTTTATTTTTGTGTTAACAAATTTGATTTAAGGGGTCTATACACCTAGATAAAATAAAACTAACTTTTTTATTTCTGGTTCAAATCGATGATCATGTATAAAAACAATGTAGATTAGATTATTTTATGAAACTTTGTAGAAGACAAAAACTTTCTATCTTTTAACTGGACGAAATTGTAGGGTGAAAAAGGAATGAAAAATGTAACACCCCCTTAAAACTCGTTTTTTACCATAACGTTTTTATTTGAATTTTCCCATTTTTTTTATGTTCTACAAAGTTTTAGGTATTTTAAATATACACTTTTTGTAGAAGACAGCTAACTATTATCTCTTCATTTAAAGGATTTACGTCGGTTTTAATGATTTTTTAAGCTATCTTCGAGGATGTGTAGATAACAGGTTAGCAAGTATTAGCGGTTAAACATCACGTTTATTTATTCAGCATATTGCCTATCCAGCATTTGGGTAGCGTGGTAAAAGATTGTCTTGATCACGTACTGCCTTTCGTATAGCTCTCCGCTCAATTTTCAACTACTTCTATTCAATTTTCACAGCCTGCCGTATACTAACGGAACTATCAACACTTTCTCTTCACATCTTCGTTCTAGCAAAATTACTGTCCACTTTTAAAAGCCTCATGGTGATAAGAAAATATTTCCTTCAAAACATCATTATACTTCGGTATAGTTTTACGATATTCTGAGAACTTAACTTGAAGAATGTTGGTAATATTTGATGGAGTGTACTAATTTTATGCTTTTTGATCATATTCCAGAATTCTCCAACCTCCTCAAAGTAGGATAAAATTCAACCGAGGACTATGGCAGTAAAGTAAATTCCCGGGGTTCCCCCCCACAAACCCCAAGTAATTTTTTGGGGCACAGGGGGGATAAAAAAATTATATTTGGGGGGTGTGGGGTGCTAAAAAATTTTTATATTTTTTTTTGTAGTTTTTCCCTTTTTTTAAAAATCCCCCCCCCCCAAACACTACAAACCTTTGGGTGGTTTTTTTTGGGGTTGGGTTGTTGTTGTATCACAATTAGCTTATTCTCTGCTCTCGACCAAGTGTTCTAAAAGCACTTCCACAATTATTAATTGGCATCTTTCGAAGCTTGCCTATCTAAACCATTATCGCATTAAAGAATGTTCCGATCAAAATTTGGTCAAACAGTAATGTGTGTGAGTCGATCAAAGTTTTTATTAAGAAGTCAAATTCTTTTTCTTTTTCAAGTTCAGTTAATGCTAAATAAAGGAGAAATATTCAGCTAAGCTTCTTTTTTACCGAATGCGAATTCCGGGTCTTTCGTTTAACACCTGCCATAAGATTTCGTACAGTCTCCTTGTCCACTTTATTCGCCGCAGAACGCCAGTTTGCCTTGAACTATTTCTCGCTCACAACAGCTTTTTGAGTCTTCTTAAGGTTCCGCTTGACGATGGCCCAATATTGTTCGATTGGGCGGAGTTCTGGCGTGTTGGGAGGGTTCTTGTCCTTGGACACCACTTGAACGTTGTTGGCAGCATACCACTCCATGGCCTTTTTTCCGTAATGGCAAGATGCCAAATTCGGCCAAAATAGAACGGAACAATTGTGTCGCTTCAGGAAAGGCAGTAGACGTTTTTGTAGGCACTCGCTTAGATAAATTTCCTGGTTGACGGTTCCGGTCGCAATGTAAACGTTGCTCTTCAAGCAACAGGTTTTGTTGGCCTGCAACACCAGATATTTCTTCGCGAACTTTGACAGTTTCATGTGCTTGAAAACATCTGCCACCTTTCTCCGTCCGGTTGCCGTATAAAATTCCTGTCCAGGAAGCTGTTTAAAGTCTGCCTTGACGTAAGTTTCATCGTCCTGTACCACGCAATCAAACTTCGTCAGCATCGTCGTGTACAACTTTCGCGATCGTGCTTTGGCCGACGTGTTTTGTTTATCGTCGGAATTTGGGGTCACCACTTTCTTGTAAGTCGACAGTCCAGCTCGTTTTTTAGCTCTATCCACGGTTGAAGGCGCCACTCCCAGCTTTTTGGCGACATCTTGGACGGAGAGGTTGGGGTTCCACTCGAAACAACGGGCAACTCTTTTTGTCGTCGCTGTGGCCTCCGGCTTTCGATTCACCGAACACTTTTAATACGTTGGTTACAGTTGATTTAGCCACATTCAACAATTTCGCTAACTTGGCGTGAGAGTAGTTTGGATTTTCGCCATGCACGTGCAAAATTTTGATGCGTTGCTTCCTTTCTCCTTCCTTTCTTCTTCAAAATGAGGGGTGTGCAAACATTTTTAATGCACGATGAAAGGAAATGCGTCAAGTTTAAGTCGACCATATATTGATCGAAACACCCTTTAGTACGATTTGATGGCGTAGTTGCGCCTTACCCAACTGACCTAAAAAAGAAACCGGTGACCTTTCTTACTTCTTGAACTCTTGTGCCAACTGTCGGGGTGTCATTCATCCGTTTCATCGATGTAAACACCCACCGTTAACAACCGTATCCACAATTCGGCTACCTGTTTCATCAAACCGGTTCAGAACCAGTATCAAAGCCTGGAAACAATTCAACACTTCCAACGAGCACATTCTGATTATTAAAGCATCAGATATCCTTGTAATTTGAAACCGAAACAACGGAGGGGACCACCCAAGCCAACAGTTGACCCTGAGGGTCTCAATTCCACCCGTAGAAAGAATCCCGAAAATCGACCAACCGAAGAAATCATCCTTCGGCATTAATCACCACACGCTTATCACCCCTCGCTCGTAGCCGGAAACTCACAATTATCCGTCTGAATGGCTTTGCCGGTCGAATGAATGAAGCAAGATGATGATGATGATGATGATGATGATGATGGTAGTAAGCGCCACCGAGGCGTGAAAAGAGCTCTCTCATATCACCGACATGAAACCCGAGGCTGAAAAATTCCAAGAAGCAGAGTTCCCAATCAATACCGTCCTCGGCTTGGCTCTTATCAGTTCTTGCCTCGTCTCTTTCCTCTTCCATTCCTGGCCCGGCAGTAGCCATGCTCGAGGTTTTTCGCGCCGTCGTAACAATAATTAATAACACGGCTGCCCCTCCCCCTCATGCCAGCCCCGTGAGAAGGGGTTTCCCGTCAGCGTGGTCGTAAATTACTTTGATTGATTTAATTGGAATTTAATTTAACACGTTGTTTTCTTCACGCTTCGGCATTTTGTTCGCCCGATCCATCGTTCGTTCGTGCGATATGTGCGTTTTTCATCCGTCACCTACAATGTAGCGTGGTTTCTTTTCTGCCTTTGTTTCGCGGTGCAACACGGGGAGCCATGGGCAGCGCTCGTCAATGCAGATTAGCATTTCCAGCTAATTAAATAATTTCACGCCGTGAGTGCGGCGCGTCATGCTCCGCCATCAACGTCATCTGGTGCGAATCCATCCCTCCAAGTCGGACAGATGAAAGAAGAGTCCTCTGGTGGTGTATAATTAAAACACCATTTGCTTGTTATTATCTCTTGCCCGCATCCGCTGCCGAGTAGCTCGGAGGTAGGGTCGAACCGAACGAAGAAAAAAAAAACCTTGAAGAAAGCACAAATTCTGAAGCTCGTTTTCCTATTATAAGACATTCGAATCGATTTTCAATCGGACTCCCCTCGATTTAACGGAGGAGTCACGCAATCTGTCCCTCTGCTTGATAGATGGCGCCATCATCGTTGACTTTGTTTGTAGAATAGCTTGGAGTACGAATTTCTACAGTGGAGAGCTGATGCATGGAGTGTTTGGAACTGGAGCACGAACATTAGACTGACAATTGAAAAGCTTCGCTTATTGTCTTCTGGAGATTGTTCACATCAATGATCACTGCTCAGTGTAGAGCAGAGCACTGTCAGGAAAAATCTTTGCATATTTCTTCGGTATGGGAAAAGAAAAAGTATCTTTAAGTATTACAGATCTAGAGATCCATTCGGCTAGAAATTTACCTCTGGAGAACGCATGTGTTGGATGAAAACTAAATTTGGATGAAAACTACAACTTTCAACCAAATATTAAAATAAAGACTGTATTCGAAAAAAATGAGACACATTTGTTTGTAACTTTTTAGCGTGTGGGTAAAACTTGTTAAATTTGCCGAAAACTTGCGAACATTGTAATGTTTACACCGACAGAGTTTTATCGCAATCGGGTAAGTGGTTACAGTGGGCTTCAAATGGTGCGTTGACAACTTGGAAGGAGAGTGCGACCGACCTCCGGGCCTCACAAGTTCCTATCTCACGCCTCCATGAGTTATGTGGCCACAAAATACTGCCAGCTGAAACATGCTGACGCTGGTTAGGGTAGCCTGGGCAATGTTGTCAACATGAGAATAGCAAAGCGAGGGGGTTTCCATTCTCATTTAATTGTTCTAGCATACTGTTTTATCTTAAGATCATGGAGCAACAAGATAGGCATGAGAGGCTTAATTTGTTTTTCAGCATTTCAGCATAACGTTTACCTAAAAATGGCACTTCTGAACTTCAAATATTTTTTATTCTAAATGGCTACTGTTTATATTTTTATTACTTTATTTAGCGGTATTATGACAAGACAATCCATTTATTTCAGAAATCATTGAACCGGTCTCATCGATAACTCAAATTGCTATCCTTGAAACGTAGCTAGGACGTTATCTAGAAAACTTTTGAAGACATGTCCTATAGAATACTCTGTTGCTTTTTCATAAGAAATCATATAACTTTTGATTAAAATTGTATCTCTTGAAAAGATCAACTCTACATACAAACATACTTTTTCCTTTCAGTTACAATTTAGTCGATTTCTAACATTTGTTAAATTCTCTGACCTATAAATTCATAGGGATATGAGAGGGACCATCAGGGCACCCAATTGAAGCCAATTGGACGAGGAGAGTGGAAATGCCAACTGGCCGTTCTAACCGTTGATAGATAGAGGGCGGGCTCTTCTCTCTACTCATTGGGCCATTCTCTTGTTGAATAGCTCGTATTTTTGACCAATTGTTCAATCTTGTTGTTGGAAGGAGATTCTTCTAATCTACTAGACACGTATAGGTGATGTTGTGTTTTGGTCCTTCATACAATGACATGATAAGGACAATCAAACAGAGAGGAGAGCCCGTTGCTGACGGACTTAGTTTCCGTGCTCCAATGAGTGGAAGAAAAAAGTGATGTAAACAAAGACGCACTCACTGTTTCAGAATTCCTTTTTATTAGAGAGAGAGAGAGAGAGAGAGAGAGAGAGAGAGAGAAATGATACGGGTCATTCACAACGTCGCCATATGTTAGTATTTGAATTCTCCAATATTTTTAATATTTTGTGTTTGTGTTCCGATTTTTTTTTTCGAATTGACCAAGGAAAATGTCAAGGTTTTAGAAGAAAGTACATTTTATTTGTACATTGGATCTTTGTTAAATTATTTTTTCACAAAAATATGTACAGACTCCTCTCAGGATAAAAATTCCTGCAAGGTGTATGTGGAGGGATACATTTGAGCCGCTAGCAGGTAACATCTGTTAGGGGTTCACCATCTTTATAATTTACCCGAAAGTGAAATAATAACGATAACGAGATAGCGAGAAGAGGTAGACAGGGAGAGAAATAGACAGGTAGGGAGCTGGAGGGAGAGAGAGAGAGAGAGAGAGAGAGAGAGAGAGAGAGAGAGAGAGAGAGAAAGAGAGGGACAGAGAGAGAGAGAGAGAGAGAGAGAGAGAGAGAGAGAGAGAGAGAGAGAGAAAGAGAGCAAGAGAGAGGTAGAGAGATAGAGAGAAAGAGAGCAAGAGAGCAAGAGAGAGATATAGATAGAGAGAGAGAGAGAGAGAGAGAGAGAGAGAGAGAGAGAGAGAGAGAGAGAGAGAGAGCGAGAGAGGGAGAGAGATGGGGATGATTTTGAAACAATTGCAGGTCTATTTCTAGGGACTTTTTTCATTACGGTGAATCTAACATTGTGAGACTCTCTTTGATTACTTTCTCTTCCATTCATGTTCCAATCACCTTTACGTTTTTCATTCTACTATTTGTAGAGTATGCTAGCTAACACTGTTTGTGTTTCGATCTGTTCTAAAGAATCCCTCGAAAATTTTCTAATGACGCAGTAATAAATGAAAGAGAGCGAGACAGGAGAAAATCTCCTTATGTTAGATTCGCTCATTTGAAAAAAGTTCCTAGATTTGTCCCATTTTATATAAATTGCCAAAACAAAGGTCTTCATAGCACTTCTGTTTCATTTTTGGAAAGTCTACGCTCCAAAGAAAATTTCAAAAAAATGCATGGAGAAAAGTCTACGAGAAAGGAGGGGAGGGGGTCTGAGATTTTCAAAAATCAGTCTACGTGGTTTATGAACAGGCCCTTACAGTGATTAGTTTTGTTTTCTTCAACCAACAGTTTTGAATTTGTATCATCTACGATGTTGTGTACCTTGGACGATGCTAATACAGGTGTTTCTTCATTATACACGGCCATCAGTTTTACTCAATTTTGAGTCGTTTCTGACTCATTTTTGCCATATATGAGTAAATGCAACTGGGATTGACAAGTCAACATATTTAAAACATCAGCTTAAATCAGATGGATGGACACGACTCAAAATTGAGTAAAATTTATGGCCGTGTGTGTACATGACATTTAGCTCTTCCAAAACAATTCCTCTAAAATGACGAACCAATAATGGAAACCACCAACAACAAAAGAGAGACGGTTCTCTATATGTTGAAAATACATGTTTGTTGAATTGATTTGCCATTTACGAAAAATCTTCATTGGAAGAACCGTGTACAAATAATCGACGTATACATGTACTAAGCTAAAGTTAATTGGAAACTGGCCACATCCCTTCAAGTTCCCGGAACATGCCAGGATGTGGCTAATTTGATTATGGATGCTCAATAGGGCCACCGTTGTTGAATTCTCACATGAGTTGAAGTACGGCGAACCACGTTCAATGCGAACCAAAAGTTGATTGGAAACAGCTTTCATTGTAGCGCATGTTGCAGACGTACACATACAAAACATTTGCGAGTTCATCGAGTTGAGTCAATATGGATCGAACGTAAGCTGCTAAAGCGATCTGTGTACCTTTCTCTATAAACAGAGGAAGATGTATTGAGAGGAAGAAATTTAGGGAATCAGAGCATGTTTTGGCTCAAATGCAACGTTGCCACAATTCAACTCATTTTTGGCACAGCGTCAGTACAAATTGTTTGCCCGTGAATTGAAATTAAAGAAGTGTATCAGATAGACACTAACATGTGTTAGTCGAGAGTGCATGAAATTAATTACGAATCAACGTAGACAATTTTCAATTTTACAAATAAAGCTAGTGTTATTTTGAAGGCGGTCATTGGTGAGATCAATCTGATTATAAATATATTATAAAAATCATATTTCCAAAAATTCAAAAATACTAATTATGTGCCTGGATTGGACATTTTACGTTCCCAAATTTAGAAGTGTATAGCAGTACCCTTATCCAAATGATATCGGTAATGTTAACAATTATTATTTATGTGAATATTTGAAACTTACTAAACTAAATTCAGTTATTTTGCACGGTAGTTTTATTTTTGGAGACGTTTTTGGTGATTTCGTATCAGATTGTGAAGACAAGCTTTATTGCGGTCAGTTAGCTTAGCTTTTCTCAATTTGACGGTTTTGAGAATAGTTAATAAGAACAATTTTTCTAGTTGTTCGGTTTTGATAATCGAGTAATTCTGAAAAGTTTTCGGGAACAGTTTCCAAACGACGAAGTTATTTTTGGTGAATATTTAATTTGAACTATATTGGGCTATTTCGATCTTTAGTAGCACAATTTTGCAAGCTTTTGAGGCATAATTGGCATTTATGACCCATGCCCATCGTGAAATCAGGACCTTTTTTTTAAATTTTACGGGTCAATTTTGGCTATGTCTGATTATAAGGTAAAATATTTCGTCATACTGCTACCGTTTTTTCAGCTCTTGTTAGCTGATTTCTCATAAGCAAAAAAAAAAAAAACATTCTACTTACATGATTAATATGATTAACGTTGCTGCCACTGCCGACCCCGCTTCCACCATTGCTGCTAATAATACTGCTCCCGATACCACTACTGCTACTGCTGCTACTACTGCTACTACTACTACTGCTGCTGCTGCTGCCACCGCCGCCGCCGCTGCCACCGCCACTGGCGGCCGTGAGCGCACTGAGGCTGCTACTGCTGCTGCCATTGCTATTGCTGCTACCAACGGTGATGCCACTGCTGGCAACACTGCTGCCACTTAGACTACTACTACTGCTACTGTTGCTGCAGCTGTTGCCACCGTTGGTAACGTTCGCTGCCGCCACGGCCGCCGTCACTGGGCCACCGACACTGGTGCCGTTCACCGTTGCCGCTGACGGCACGCCTACGGTTGGACTACTTATGTTACTATTACTGTCAATAGTTTTACTATTGTTGCTATTGGCATTCCAGCATTCTGCTGCGGCCGCTGCCGCCGCCGCTGCTTTCTGTTGGTCGAGTTTCTGCGCCGTCGTGTCGATAATCCGCGGCGGCTTGTCGTCGACCATGAGTGTCGTAAGCTCGACGAGCGTCGAGAGACGCTTCTCGTTGCGCTTGCTTCCTAGCTTGACGGCGAACTGCGGAAGAGAGTAAAAGAGAGGGAAGGAATGTTAGGATTGACGTTATTTTTAAATTGGCATGCGTTTTTTTTTTTTTGTTCGAGCAAAGTTTCTCATAAAACGATTGCGTTAATTCCGTTCGAAAATTTAAGAACCCTCGTGGGCATTACGGGAATGAACCAACAAAAAACGGCATTAAATGTCAAAAGCATTTAACCCAAACGATCAATTTGAGTTGTTTTTTTTTCGTATCGGGTAAAAAAAAAATAAAGCGAACAAATTAATTTAATGCTTTCGGAATTGATTTTCCTCCTCCTCCAGAGTAGGACAGATATTGAACGCAAGAGGGGGAGGGGGAGGGGTCGGCCAAAGAAGACAGACAGATAGAAAATCAGTGCATTTTTTGTTTTGTTTCGCTGCGAAACAAAACTGGGAGAGGGAGGAGGGGGTTGATTCGATTTATTTATCGGATACCGATATCGGATTGCATTGCTCTCTGGCTGTTCCGGAATTTTCCGGTAATTCTGCCACCGCCCGAGGGGTAGGCAAATGGAAAAAAAATCAGCAACCCATCGAAGCGTATGTTTTATTTTCCAATAAATTTTCGGGAGTCCGTCAGACTTCGTGGAACAGGACAGGACGAATGAATAATTTGCAGGCACGTTCCATTCGACTGAGGGGGATTTATTTAACAAAAGCACTGGCCAAAGGACTTGAAACTGACAGTGAATCTCCACCCCATGCTACACACCTACTATCGGAATCGGTCAGAACGAGATAACGAAAAAAATAAAAATAAAAACAAGGATGGAAGGAGGACACTGAGAAGAATAACGAAACAGGCCGGCAGGAGGTCATCCAAATTGGATAAAAGCGGATCCTTTTTGCGCTTGGGGAATTTTCCATGATGAATCTCGATGGAGCAACTGATGACGACGTCGTCGTCGACGATGACAACGATACCCGGCGGCGCGGTGATTGATTTTATCTGCTTCGGGTCCGTTCAAAGGCCAGCGTCATAAAAAAAAAAAAAAACCGATGTCAGAAAAAATAAACGGAAAAACTCCGGAGTGATTTAATTTTTATTGACAGTTTGTTAATTTGCGCGATAAATTTTCCGCCTGTTTCGCTTTTTCGAATGGGGCGTGTTGAAATTGGTCACACGGGTGCAATCAATTGAGCGGAATGCTGAATGTTTTTTTTAGGCAGGGGAAGTGGCGGTGCAATGCAAAACTTGTTATTTATTAACTTAAAAAGATGATCAAAGATCAATTTAATGGGAATAATCCACAATTGAGATTTTGGAACAGGGTTTGAAAATACATGCGTGAAACATCCAAATCCAGTTGTATTTTTAAGCCTTAGTTAGCATTTTTCATAGCGACCAAATTTGAATAACGCAAAAGTGAACCGTCATGAGAGAAAATGTCATGACATTCTTGTACTGTTTTCGACAAGCGACGAAACATTTCTGCTGTCACCACTGTTGCGACATAGGTTGATCTCGCTCAGTTTTCCTTGATTGTTGGCTTATTTCTGCATACATATGATGTTCATTATATGGAATCAATTTAATAGAATGGATACAAACAACTTATAACCAAATATTTACCAAATAAGTGTGTTTTTAATCAAGTTATCAAATACAGTCACACGCAATTTCTAAACTGTTTGAAAATGTCGGCAAAAATAGAGCGACATTTTTCTCTTCCTGCTTTCTATCCCCCGCATTCGCTTGAACTGTACCAATGAACTGTTGGTGGTGTTTGAGCTTGAACATTTCGCACCAGGCGTCAATTTTGCGAAAAATGTACATTTACCACCACTGTCCAAGATCATGGCGCACAGTTTGCGTAAATGTTAAAGGCATTAAAAGTAGAATTCAAAAATCGAAGTAGGGGTTGGGTATCGACAGCAAGCGTTTTTGAATATTGGGGACTGGAGACTCCGAAGACTACTTCACCTGAACTTTTGTACCGTCGAATGCTTTTTGGGATACCGTAATAAGGTTTGTATCCACATCAATCCGGACACCTTCAAATCACTGAGCTATAGCTGGGAGTCTCTGACGAAATAAACTATGATTGGTGTTTACATTCCGTGTTTAGTCTTCAAGAAGGCGACAAATGAAAAGCACGTACGTTAGCGAATTTTGTACAGGCGTAATGCAAATCCTGACTTGTCATTATGGGAACTTGTAAAAAAAATGGGATTTACGTAAATTACGGTGTGCTCAAATTATTTTCGGAACGGTTGACGGTCGAAAGAAAACCGAGAAAAGATAAAAACAATGGACCGAAAAGTGAAAAGGTAATTGAAAGAAAACCTGAATGTGTTCGAACGGTGGCTCGAAAAATAGGACTGTCACTAGGTTTTGGCCAAAAACCAAAACAGCTGAAGTCGTAAAAAGTAAAAGCAGTTCCAAATCGCAACGACGAACAGAATTTGACAGCAAAATCACGGGCTCGACGTTTGTGGTTATGGACGATGAAACTTATGTCCTGAAGGATTTCGAGCAGTTTTCAGGGGTGGTTTTCTATTCTACTATGGCCAGAAATCCTACAGCTGAGCATTATAGGACGAAGAAGGCATCCAAATTTTCTAAAAAATACCTTGGTTGGCAAGCAATTTGCACGTGTGGCAGAAAGAGTAAATCTTTCGTCACTACAGGCACAATCAACAAAGAGATTTACCAGAAAGAGTGCCTACAGAAGCGATTGCTACCCCTCATCAAAAACCACAAAGAAAAATCTTTGTTCTGGCCCGATTTGGCATCATTCATATTATGCTAAAACATTGATGGAGTGGTGCGAAGCAAATCAATTGAATATTGTACCGAAAACCACAAATCCGCCAAATTGTCCAGAGTTACGTCCAATCGAGAAATATTGGGCTCTGGTAAAGCGGAAGCATTCTGGAAAGAAACAAGGAATCAAAGATTTCAAACACTTCCAACAAATTTGGATAAAGGCGGCCACTACAGGATCTGACGAGTCTGTACAAACCCTAATGAATGCAGTAAAACGCAAAGTTCGAAAATGTTATTCAAATATCGAAATACTATGTTTTGACTTCGTGAATTGCTAAATCATATCCCATGAATTTGAAATAAACAATTACAATTGAAATCTGATGCAAAATTTGTGTTTTACTTAAGTTTTTAGGAGTCCGGATTATTTTTATCAGATGAACATTTTGGAAATTTCTAGAGCGTGTAAAAAAATGTTTCCACTTTCAAGCCCAAAGAACACTCAGAACCTTTATTTGATGAGAAACTTGAAAACCGTGAGAACTTTGAAAAACTTTCCCACAGAAATGCTAGGACAGTTTCAGAATAAAACAATTGTTCTTCTGAGGACACTAAGCCGAAGCCAGAACATATTTCCAGAAGCTGATAACACTTTGATAGAATGGATTGAAAACAAAACAGGTTATTTTTCTAAAGAATTTTTTTGTTGGAGAAACTTCCAGAAAAGTTATAACAAAATAGTCTGACGAAGTCTGGAGAAACTTACTGGAGCTTTTTGGTGTCAAATGGAATTTCCGTACTAAATAGGACAACATGGTAGATTTCGAGGAAAAAAGCAAACATTTTCTGGGAGATTTAGGAATTAAAGGCAGAAACTCTTAAACAAACCTCATGGCAATCAAAAGACAGTTCAAATTGCAGCTAGTGACAGATCCTAGAAATCTTTTTGGTAACATATTCCAAGAAATCTTGGATGTGTTTCCAAAAAGATTCGGCAGAAACTTCAAAAATAAATTAAATCTTCAAATAGCACATAAATTTGCAAGAAAATGTATAGGACTTAGAGAACAAGTAAAGTTTTTTTTTTTGAGAGAAATTTGGGCGAGGCTTCTAGGAAAAGTACCGAGGATATTTTGGCAAAGCTTGGAGAATCTTCAAGGAAAAGTCGGAGAAGTTTTTCGAGTAAGTCTAATGAAATTTCCGCAAATTAATAGGACAACATGGTAGATGTCGAAGGAGATAAATGATTGAAACAATTCTGTGAATAATCTCCAATAAAATGTGGAAGAACTCTCTGAAGGATGTTGGAATTTCCGTGGAAAGCCAAAAAAATATCCCAAGGCGATTAAAAAGCAGATATAAGAGAAAACTATTCAAGAAGTCTGGCGCTTCCCAAAGAAGTCGGAAGAAACTTCAGTAGTAAATTAAATCTTGTAATAGCGTAGAACTTTGCAGGAAAATGCATCGGAATTTTTGGAACAAGTTCCTACAAGTTTTCTTTTTTTTTGAGAATTTTTAGCGAGGTTTCTAGGAAAAGTACCAACGATATCTTGGAAAAGCCTGGAGAATCTTTAAGGAGAAGTAGGAGAAGATTTTCTAAGTAAGTCTAATGAAATTTCCGCAATAAACAGGACAACATGGTAGATGTTGAAGGAGATTACTGATTGGAACAACTCTGTGAATAATCTCCAATAAAATGTGGAAGAAATGTGGATGTTGAAATTTCCGTGAAAAGCCAAAAAAAAAGTATCCCAAGGCGATTAAAATGCAGATCCATGAGCAAACCATCCAAGAAGTCTGGCGCTACCCAAAGAAGTCGGAAGAAACTTCAGTAGTAAAATACATCTTGTAATAGCGTAGAACTTTGCAAGAAAATGCATCGAAATTTTTGGAACAAGTTCCTTCCAATTTTTTTAACAGATTCCTTAGCCCCACCGCCTCCTTAAAATTTTTATGTACAAATCTAATATTTTTTGTGTTATAATACACCAGACACCCCCCCCCCTACAATAAATCCTAACGTAATTAGTTTATGACCCCTTAGTAGAATGAAATATCCATGTTACAAAGAAATCAACGTGTCAGATAAAGATATGTGGGAGGATTCTCCAGAATACCAGCGCCGAAGAGGAGACATTAAGCTTGACTGCTAATTGGTACCCCAATGGGTCTGGTATCAATCCCAGTCAGGAAAAAATTATTCATATTCTTTGCGTTACATTTGATGAGTGATTCGTTTTAAACTTAGATGTAATTATTTTTCGTGTTAAGGTTGCACTGTTTCGGAACACTATTGCTTTCCAAAGCAGCTATCGTTAAGTATTTTTAAGTCAGTAGCGCCTCGTTTCTATGAACGAGCTATTCCGACACGGGCATACAACAAGTAATCCAAATACAACATACTCTAACACGCATAAAAGTCAGGTATTTTTCAGACCGCATCAGAAGACATTAATTGGATTGACTTTACACCGATTATCGATGTTTTGGCATCAATCTGGTAAATTTTGCATGATTGGCGGTTGTATAGAAAAATAGAGAGGACCGATAAACAGAAGCTAACATGCGGCAACGTTTCAAATAAGCCGAATAAAAGTCTCTCAAACTTTCAAGATTTTGAAATAGAACATACACATGAAACGATAAGTTTCATCGACTTGTAGGAATTGGTGAGATCATTCCAATTATGGGAAAAATGTTCAAGTTTTCAAGTAGCAAAAAATGTTCCCCAATTTTTTTCTCTCTAATCGTCATATTAGTTGCAGAATCGTTCGAAAATAAATGACTGTACAATAATGCTAGTGATAATCAAAAATTTGAGCACTTCGTCTGCTGGATTCATAGCTCTACTGCCATTCAACGTATAACTGCCCCATATTAAAAATTAGTCAATGGAGAAAATTGAAACAAAAATTGGACATCTAGAAAGAAGTATTAATTAAATGATAAATTTAGCTTTTATGACCAAAACTCTGTTGGAGATAAACATTTCCAATGAATCCAGAACAATTCAATCAAATCCAATCCAGAAAATAACGAGTTTATAACCTAGAAAGTTCGAACTTGCAACGAAGTTGTTCAGACGGGCAAGGGCTTCTAGAAGATAGAGGGGGGGGGTGGGTTTTTCGGCACGGGGGGGGGGGGGGGCAAAAAAAAATAGTGTCTTTTTTAAATAGTTTATTGCGTGACCAACAAAAAACTTTTTTCATTCTTGTTGAGTTGTTGAGGGTCGTGGGGGGATGATAAGTCTTTTCTTTTTTGGCGGGGGGGCTGCTAATACAAAAGAATATCGACCCCTTATTACACCGTGTCCAATATATTCTCATACAAAATAAAACTCTATTTATTTCAAATCGATAATCCAGATTTTATTGATAACTTTACCCATTATATTGCAATATAATACTGATCAACTACAGCATATGTTTTGGAATAACACCGCCTTTAACCTTCTTGACCAGCTCCATACGTTTTTCGAAACCGTCACAGGCGGCACGCACGACTTCCATCGGCATTTCGTCCCAAATTCGTTTGATTACGGTTTTGAATTGGTTCATATTAGACGCCCTGTGGTCATTTACCTTCGCCAGCATGTATGACCATACGAAATAATCCAAGGGATTCAGATCTGGTGAACTGGGAGGCCATTCATTCTTGTGCAAAAAGTCGGTCAAATTTTCTCGGCACCAGCCCTGAACGAGATTTGCAGTATGCGATGGCGCTCCGTCCTGCTGAAACACATAGTGATCATCTCCAAACACCTCTTGTACATATGGCTTGACAACTTTCTCCAAAACTTCCGTTTTATAATATACGGCATTCACTTTAACGTCTTTTTCGATGAAAACCAGTGGTAATTTGCCTCGCTTGAAAATTCCTCCCCAAACCATCACTGACGCAGCACTTTGGAACCGTGGAATATTCCTATCACTCTCTGGAACAGTTCTCGAAGAGAGAGCCCACAATCTGTCGTTCTGGACATTGTGGGATTGTTGCAAGACGAATAACTTTTCGTCGAAAAAGATAAATTCTTCCCCACCGTGCCGCGACAAAAGCAGACTTGCTCTTTCGAGTCGTTTCTGCTTGGAAGGTTCCGAAACTCCGTGAACCTTGCGTTTCTTGAAAGCTTGGAATCCGAGGTCATTTTGCAGTATATTGTGCATTGACGATCTCGAAACATTCAGATCTGCGGCCATTTTACGTACAGAGCGCTGTGATTTTCGTCTAATCCGTTCCCTGACCACTTTAACAACTCGTGCAGTCCGCACCGTACGAGTACGGCCGGATCTCTTCCGGTCATCCAACGAGCAGGTGTCACGGTACCTTCGGATGATTCGGTACACAAATTCCCGCTTTACTCCGAGGTTTTTCAAATTTCTGAAAATAGCTTCAAAAACTCTTTTATCATCACAGCACGAAACTCCTTCATCGCTGGTAAAAGATAAACACCGAATGAAAACAATCGGACATAACCTAAAAGCGTTTGTATAAACATAGTGCAAAACTACACCAACACATACGTGAAGCATCTTCAGTAGTTGCACGACACCAATGCAAGGAAAAAGTGTATGAGAATATATTGGACACGGTGTATATCCCGCCCTCCGAGAAAATTCGAACCTTCAGCAAAGTTGTTTCGGTGGTAGAGAGGATGGTTCATCTTTCCGTCACCAGATCACGCTAGTTTGCATATAAAAGAGAGTATTGTCGAAGATTATATCGTGATCGCGGCCACCTAGAAAATTCGTACCTTCAGCAAAGCAGTCCAGAATTCGAAGGGCTACCGGAAGGAGAAGAGTACGGCTCGGAATACTACCACTGTGTGGCGCTAGTGAAATGTAAAAGATTGATTTTTTAACGAGTTTATATCGTGATCCCGATCAACTATAAAGTTCGAACCTTTACCAAAGTTTTTCAAAAGTTGACCGGAATTTTCCCTTTACGTGGCGCTAGTAGGCTTGTAAAACAGAGTATTGTCAACAATTTTTATATCTTTATCCCGCACTCGAAGAAAGCTCGAACCTTCAGCAAAACTGTTCAGATGGTCAAGGTCGTCCGGAAAGAAGCGAGTATGGTTCGTCTTTATGTCACAAGATTGCGCTATTGTGCAAACAAAATTGTCGAAGATTAAAGGGTGTTCCGATCAAAATTTGGTCAAACAATAATATGTGTGAGTCAATCAAAGCTTTTATTGATAAGTCAAATTCTTTATCATTTTCAAGTTCAGTTAATACAGAATACAGGATAAATGTTCAGCTAAGCTTCCCTTTTACCGAATGCGAATTGCCGGGTCTTTCGTTTAACACCTGCCATAAGATTTTGTACAGTCTCCTTGTCCACTTTATTCGCCGCAGAACGCCAGTTTGCCTTGAACTGTTTCTCGCTCACAACAGCTTTTTGAGTCTTCTTAAGGTTCCGCTTGACGATGGCCCATTATTGTTCGATTGGGCGGAGATCTTGCGTGTTGGGAGAATTCTTGTCCTTGGGCACTACTTGAACGTTGTTGGCAGCATACCACTCCATGGCCTTTTTTCCGGTAATGGCAAGATGCCAAATCCGGCCAAAATAGGCAGTAGACTTTTTTGTAGGCGCTCGCTCCGATAAATTTCCTGGTTGACGGTTCCGGTCGCAATGTAGACCTTGCTCTACAGGTACAGATGGCCTGTCAAAATGAGGGGGGTGCAAAAATTTTTAATGTACGATGAAAGGAAATGCGTCAAGTTTAAGTCGACCAAATTTCGATCGAAACACCCTTTATATCGTGATCGCGACCACCTACAAAGTTCGTACCTTCAGCAAAGCAGTTGAGAATGCTAAGGGCTTCCGGAAAGTGAAGAGTATGACTCGGAAAACTGTCACTTTGTGTCGCTAGGGACATGTAAATGATCTTTTTTTAACGAGAAATTTTTAAACGAGTTTATATCGTGATCCCGATCAACTAGAAAGTTCGAACCCTCACAACGAGTTTTTGTCTTGATCACGACCTCCTAGAAACCTACAAAAAAAGTTGTTCAGAAGGTTCAAAAGTGGTGTATAAAGAACATCTAGTGCTTGGTTAATTCTTCAACTTTGTACAACAATGTTTTGCTCTAACTCTTATATTTGCGGCGTGAAAGTGTATTCTCACCGCGATTTTCGTGAAATTATTGCCATGATAATCGCCGTGATATTCAAGTGATTTTGAATAATTCAAAGCTTATTCAAAATTCTTAAGAACTAACTAACATAGTACCTAAGTGTATCAGAGTTGACCCAATGTGACTCCAAACTATTCAAACTAGGCTGATTCAAACTATTCATAAAGGATTTTCAGCTTTTAACATGTGGCAACGTTCCAAATGAGCCGAATTAAATTCTCTCCAACTTTCCCCTTTTTCTCCACTTTTTCAATATAAATTCCCAAAGAAGACGAGCCACTCGAAAAAAATCTCAAACAGATTTGTAAATTTTTCACCTCATCAAGTCAATTGTGACCTAGGAATTACGAATTGCTTTCATCCATCATTAAATAAAAATCAATGAAATCAACCCTCGTCACGACCTTTTATGGCACCAAGCATTCGTAACGCATCCCTAACGGTTCTGCAAAACCACATTATTGCATTCTTTCATCGACAAAATTACCGAGCAACCAACCATATTCGGTACAATCTTGCAATCTTCGTTTACCCTCATACGTATTCCTTGAGGAAAAAAAAAACGCAGTGATTTAAATCCAATCAGAAAGCAAATATGTTTGACATGTTTATCAGATTGTACACACAACGTACTTCTGTCGCTCGCTCGTGTCTTGATTCGACTTCCGAAGCAACAACAACGGTAGCACCACAGGAGAAGAAATCGATTATTTTCCCCTTCCGTCGCATTTTTTTTTTCTTTACTCAGTGCACCAACATGGTTTCGATTATTGAACTGCTGCTACTGCCTTCTTCTTCTTCCTTTTCTTCTTAGTCTTCCTTTTCTCCCCTCCCGAATAAGACAGTCTCTCGAAATCGACCGGTTGTATCGTTATTTCGGCGCGCAAACTTCCCAGAAAAGGTGACAAAAGAGGCGATTGACAGATAAGGATACAGCCGTTCCGACTGTGGAAGAGTCAGAAAATTGAAACTGCCATCGTCGTCGTCGTCGTCGTGACCCTGGTTTCTTTATGTTTCCGGCAACGCTATGACGGAATCGTGACGGCTCAACGACGTCGATGACGACGACCAAGGGGGCAATAAAATGGCAATCTTTTTCATAAATGTGATTGACATCCAGGCCAGAGCAGGGTGGCAGCCACTAACAAGTGGACGTTGATGCGATGGGATTTGAGCTGGCTGGGTATTGTTCGCTATAATTTTAGAACTTCTGCGATTGTTTGTAACGGCGCGTACGACGTCCAATTGTCTATGAAAAGCCACCTCCGGTGGAAAATTAAGTGTTTTTCCCTTTCATAATAACAAGTTCCTTCACAATCGATTGCGATTTGATGGAGTGTTTTCATGCATATTTAAGCAGGGTGCGAGGTATGTTTACCCGTTGTGACACCCACAATTCTGCCCAAAGGGGAGGGGAAATTGCTCAATTAATAATTCAAACAACTTACTGCGCCCATACATCGGTCAGCAAAGCTCCGACCGACCGGACAGACTGTGATGCCGACGCTAGGTAGCTGTGGAAGTTGTCATTCCAATGAATCGATTGGGGAGGTTGGCGAGTCACAATGGGGCCAGCCGCAGTCAGTAGCGAAAACCAGACGGTCCACGATCTGAAGTTACTTTTTAATCTAATTGTTAACCGAACGTCGTCGGGCAGTCGTTTGCCTGAACCTCGGCCGAAGATAAACTTATCAGTCAATTAAAACTTGTCCCTTTTCCATTTTCCCGAGCTGGTCCGTCGATGGTCGATGGTTAAGTCCACTCCACTTGGAAATCAAGGTGTACTATTGGTTGTGCCATATTGGTCCCTCCAGGATTGCGTTACCTAATGAGAGATGCACGATACAGTAGTGGCCGCGTAGTTGGAATGAAAATCTGGAATCAACAATCCTGGGGTGAAGTCACGTTAAACCGTTTAAATTACATTCAAGTTGTCTAAAAGGCATTAGTTGTCTCATCACAAGCTAACCTCACTGTAGACTATCTCGGAACCATCTTTTCCGCATCTCAATCTCGGACCGACTACAAGTCGGATGCACCAACGACGATGACGACAACGATGGGAAATATGTGATAATGTAATAAACTTAGCTACTGGCTGGCAAGTTTTTCCCTCGTGCTTAGTAGGGATGTGCAAAACGAATTATTGAGAGGTGAGTTTCATGATCATTCTCGACTGAACTAAGGCAATCCATTCTAGGACGCTTCCAAAGAACTAGTTCTTCTAACGAACCAAACGCTTAAGAATTCAGATGCAACTGTCCATCCCTAGTTCCCGAAACCCTTTACCCCGGATCCTGCAGGGAAATCGATAGGATGCAGCAGTTGAACTTTACTCATTTTCCAAGTTCCACTTGTTCTCTCGGTACCGAGTACATAACGGCACACAGAGAGCACAAGTAGGTGCTGGAAAACCCGTTTAATTTATTGGAAACTTTATCGTAGCTGATTAAAATTTTCCATCCTCTCTATCTGTGCTGCTCGTCGACGTGAACGACGACGGCAGCTCAATAAGGAAAACTTTCCGGCACCGTACGTTGCCGACCTGCAACAAATTGGCAATCAAAAGCTTGTTGATAATCTCGGTTGGAAATTCTGGCCGGCTGCTTGGTGAAAAGTTGTTCCACTAAATGATAAATTAAAATATAGAAAAAAAAGCGTGTTAAGCACTGCGGTACCTAAACGCTACGTTCAGCAGAACAAACCCGTGCACCGAAATTTGCATAATAATAAGTTACAAAGCACCGCGCGTTCACAGGGGCAGCAGTAGTTCGTCGTAGCATAATATACTGTGTAATAATTATAATAATAATGGCCAGCGGCGAAATCGCGTTACTCTATCTCCACCGGTGTAACTTGTCGGACAAATGGGCACGTTTAGCGGTGAGCAGCAGCACCTAATTAGTCGCACTATTAGTAGTTTGGCTTTTGTTTTTCTCTAAACGGCTCTTCCTCCGATCGTGCTGGGATGATGTCTGCCTGCGATGGGTCATTTTTCATCTTCAGAGGCAGAAAATTAGGAATGAAGGAGTCCACCCTTTTATGAGTATTTTCGCAGCATCGTGCACACATCTTGAGGTTTCGTTTGTTTACATTTATTTGCTCCGTGATCCTCTATCAATTGCAATCGACAGAATTATCCAGAACGGCTTAAAGTCGGTTTTATAACGCACCAAACTTCTCAAGTGAGTGTATATTTTGTCGACAGCCCCTGTTTTATTCGGCTATCGTTCCATTTGAGCTGCGTGTGAAAATAGTGGTTCTATTATAGGCAGCGAAAACAGCAGCATTTTTCAGTGTATGTGGTTTATAAAAAAAAGTATGGGTGCACAAAAAAACACACTTTTAGAAGCAAAAAAACATTAAAACAAAAAAACAAAAATATCACAAGAATATATTCAAAAATAGGGGGAAACAAGAGTTTGACAATCGATTGCCAAAAAAAAACCACTTCTCTAAATAACATTTTCTCCATTATGGGGAGTGTACAAAAAAAGAGGCAGAAAAAAAAACCCCCGAAAATTTATAAAAAATAAAGAATAGATTAATTATACACAAGGTGAGATTTCAACTGTAACTGGAAGACGTCTACAGAGAAAATAAGACCAGATCCAAAGCATAAGTACGAGAACGGTGCAACGCCATTTATGCCATAAACTTTAAACATGAGCATGAGCATGATTGACCGCCCGAGGTTGCTACTCCGCATTTATGCCATAAACTTTCAACAGAGGACGGGTGCTGTTTGAGACTATTTTTTCCAAACTTGTAAAAGCTGTTAGGCATAAGCATGATTGACCGCCCGAGATCGCTAGTCTTGTTACTGCCAGATCCGCTGTAAATGCCCAGAGAACCAACAAATGATGCTTGGGACTAATAAACGTCCTCAATGTGTGAATCCGGTCATCCTAACGTAAGGCAATTCCGGCGCCGGCCCCGTCCGAATGCAGGTCAAATAAGAAAAGGGCTGGAATATGTTGACGTGATACTCGCCTTGTTGGAAGCCAAAGAATCCCCAAGAAATCACAGGGATGATGGATAACAGAATTGGGTTGGCTGCACTGTTCGTTTCTTTAAACGATACCGAATTCTTGTTTATTTTTGTTTTGAGATCATTCTTAATATAATTCGTTTTAGGCAATTACTCAAATATATATTTAAATATTAGAACCGATTTAAACCAAAGGTGAGGACGCCCCTGGAGCCCCTCACATAGTGTGATAGTGGTTTTTGATTGGGAAATGAAGGTTATTTAACCTTCCTCGGGTATTAAAAATAACTGACACCTATTAGGGTCAATATTGACCCAGATTTCAACCCTTTCTAGAATTATGAAATTTCATCCTAGACACCATGTTTGTACCCCATTTGAAAGTTTATGGTTTCAAAAATGCATTTTTGGTGGAAAAGTCTGATTTCAGTAACATTGGCAACCGGGAAGCTGCTACAAAGGGAAGGAGGTTTTGGTTTCGATGTGTGAACAGAATTGCATTCAAAACATTCCAGACTAGCTGTTGTGTTGCTACCAAAGACAGGGAAGCCACCAGGAGATCCATCGGCATTTAGACCAATATGTCTGTTGGATACAGCGGGTAAGGTGCTCGAGAGGGTAATCCTCAACAGACTGACAACATACACGGAGGGTATACGCGGTCTGTCAAGTAATCAGTTTGGCTTCCGAAAAGGGAAGTCGACGGTGGATGCCATCCTGTCCGTCACCAAGACGGCCGAGGTGGCAATCCAGCGCAAGAGGCGAGGAGTACGATACTGTGCGGTGGTCACCCTTGACGTGAGGAATGCGTTCAATAGCGCCAGTTGGGCGGCTATCGCCGACTCGCTCCAACGCCTTCAGGTTCCTGGGTACCTGTACAAGATTCTCGGAAGCTACTTCCAGAATCGCGTACTGGTATATAATACAGAGGCAGGCCAGAAACGTGTGCAGATCACCGCAGGCGTCCCGCAAGGTTCGATCCTGGGTCCGGTGTTATGGAACACGATGTACGACGAGGTACTGCGGCTTGAGTTCCCGAGCGGGGTAAAGATCGTCGGGTTCGCAGACGATATCACCCTGGAGATATGTGGTGAATCCATCGAGGAGGTCGAGTTAACGGCCTCACACTCCATTGGCATTGTGGAGAGATGGATGAGCTCCAGGCAATTGGAGCTAGCCCACCATAAGACCGAGGTCACGGTGGTGAACAATCGGAAATCGGAGCAACATGCGACGATTAGTGCAGGTAACTGCACAGTAGAATCGAAGAGGTTCTTGAGGTATCTTGGGGTTATGATCGACGACAAGCTGTCCTTTGTCAGTCACGTCGATTACGCTTGCAAGAAAGCCTCTATGGCTATATCGGCATTATCCCGCATGATGTCGAATAGCTCGGCGGTGCAAGGGAGTAAGCGTAAACTGTGTCGCCCTGTCCATACTTAGGTACGGCGGGCCGGCATGGATCACCGCCTTGAGTACCAAGAGCTACGCAAATAAGCTCGAGAGTACACACAGGCTTATGTGCCTAAGAGTGGTGAGTGCATACCGAACGGTATCACGCGACGCGGTCTGCGTCCTAGCGGGGATGATGCCAATAGGCATCGTCATAAAAGAGGACGTAGAGTGCTTCGAGCAACGTGGAACAAGAGGTATCCGAAAGACCACTAGAGCCGCATCCATGGTTAAGTGGCAGAGGGAATGGAACAACTCCACCAAAGGTCGGTGGACCCACCGACTAATCCCGGAATTAACCGGGTGGGTCGGTAGGCGACACGGTGAAGTGAACTTCCACTTAACGCAGATATTGTCTGGCCACGGCTGTTTTAGACAATACCTGCATAAATATGGGCATGCACAGTCCTCCGCATGCAGTGAGTGCGCGGGAGTCGAAGAAACTGCAGAACATGTGTTTTTCGCATGTCCTCGCTTCGACGGCGCGAGATCCGGCATGATGGCCGTATGCGGTCACGACACGACTCCGGATAACTTGGTCCAGAGGATGTGTCAAGACCGGGACGTCTGGGACGCGGTATGCGTAGCAGCCTCCCAGATCGTCCTTGATCTCCAACAAAAATGGCGAAACGACCAGAGGCAGGTCGCAGGGACCACCTAACTACTAAAGCCCTAAGTAGTTAGACATAGTGGGTGCTTAACAAGCACAATAGCCCCCTCCCCGAAGTAATACCGAAAGGTGGTTCCGGGGAGGGACCAGGGCTAAAGGCACGGGTGGGTTTTTAGTGGGTCGAGGAGTTGGCAACCTCATCCCCACACCCTGAGTTCTTCAGGTGTCTGGTTGCAGATTTTCCATCCCGTCTAAAAAAAAAAAAAAAAAAAATGTAGGGGGTGCTGGTTAATTTGTTTTTGGTTTGGGGGTTTTGAAAGGAGGGAGGGGGTGTTTTGAAATTTTTGTTTTTCCTTTTGGTTGGGGTGGGGTTTAGTGGTATTTGTTTGATTTTGGGGGAGGGGTTTTTTTGTTTGTGGTTCGCCATCTCTGCGGTAAGATCTGGAACCAATGTGATTATTTCAAGTGTCTATATTTTACTTTCTAACAACTTGGCTGAAAACGGCAACTCTCTAGAGCCACATTTGGCAAAGATAGACTGCAGCGCCATCTTTTCGGCGCAATTTGGAACCAATCTGATAATGTCAAGCGACTACATTTTACATTCTCAACAGCGTTATTGTAGACGGCAATTTTCTAAATATTAATTTGACAAAGATAGATTGCAGCGCCATCTCTGCGGAAAAATCTTGAACTATTCTGATAATGTCAAATGACTACATTTTATATTCCAATCAACTTTGCCCAAGACGGCAACTCTCTAGAGCTTCATTTGGCAAAGATAGCCTGCAGCGCCATCTCTGCAGCAAAATTTGGAGCTAATATGATAATATCAGAAGACGATTCATTACGCACTGAGAAACTTAGCTGAAGACGCCAACTCTCTACATAAGTCTGAAATGTTTTTTATGCATTTCTGTTAACACAGCCAAACTAAAGCTTCCTTCCCTTTTTAGCAGATTCCAGGGGGACAATTCCACCCGGAATCATTAATTTTTCTTCCAATGCATTTTTGAGACCAGAACCTTTCAAATTATGCATAATCATTGACTCTAACTTAAGATTTTGAAATTCTATGAACGGTTGAAATCTGGGCCAATAAAGAATTCCGTGAAATATTAAGGCAGAAAACTTCAGCCCGATTGGTTTAAAAATAAAAAAAGATAGCGTACATTGAAGTTGCACTATGGGTCAGAATTGACCCCAATTTCTTAGGAAGGTTAAAACGGTCAAGGGCCAATATGGAAAAATCTAAACCAACAGTAAAGATGCTGCTAGGGCCACTCACAAAGCATGATAGTGTTTTTTTTTTTCCCCCAATGACTAGGTATATTTTCATAACGCTTTAGAGACGATGGGTGCTAAAGGATATTCATTGGCAAGGTTATTCAAAAACGTTCAAGGACCAATTTAGATCGATTGAAAGCAACAGAATGAAAGCTGCTGAAGCCACTCAAACAGTGTGATGGTAGTTTTTCTTTATTATTGGAAAAGGCATAAAGATGCTGTTGGTGCCGCCTACAAAGTGTGACGGTGGGTTTTTATTGTGAAGACAGGATACATTTGGAAGCCCATTCGATCAGATTTAAACAAACAGTAAGGATAACAGTCAATGGGAAATTGGGTGGCGATTCAATACGGTTTTCTTTACAACATAATTTATGGTCTACATGCTTGAACAAGTGGTAAAAACCATCAAAAGGATAAAATTTGCGAACAAATGTTTGTTTCTAGGTTGTTATAGACCTTCCAAACAATCCTTGCGTTCGGATCTTGATGTTCTAAATGATCAATAAGGAGATTTACGATGTCTCGACCGTACTAATTCGCTGGAAAAGCTCCACGGAACTTCATAACACTGTAATAGACATATCACAGTATTCCTAAAATACCTACGGCACTCCAAACTACCCTTGAATACAGATCTTGATGTTCTAAATGATCAAAAAGACCAGTTACGATGCCAGTTACCGTACTTATACGTTGAAATAGCCTCACGGGACATCATAACACTGTGATAAACATGTTACAGTATTTTTAGAATGTTACAGCTTTTGAGAATACCCTAAAAATACAACATCTGAACTAAAGAATAGTTTAGAATACCGTAGATATTCTGAGAATACTTTAGTATGACTATAATTGTGCTATGAAGCTTTACCAACTCATAAAAACGATGGATACCTCGTAAATCGCCTTGTTGATCATGCAAAACATCAAGATCATAACTCAAAAATAGTTTGGAGAACCGTAGATATTTTGAGGATACTGTAATTGACTGCGCTTGTGCAATGGTGTCTCATGAAGCTTCATCACTTTTTTTTAGTTCTTTGAGTATCGAGATGTTCAGCAAAGGGCTGGTTCATCTCCCGTTGTAGTCACTCAAATACCTTTTGGGTATTTTCGTAACTTTTCCGGGGGTGAGATTCGAACACGTGACTTTGGCGTGAAAGGTATGGATGTTAACCTCTACGCCGGGGTCACCCCTGCTTCACCAACTCATAAAGACGATAAAGATCTTCTTATGGATCTTACATATCTGCAATTGCGCTATGGTAGATTTTTAAAGTTTTGAGTAGGGCAGAACTTTCCGGATATCCAGATTTTCTATGAAATTTCCGAATGTCTAATAAATCTTTGTTATGAAATACCACCACTCCTAACGTCTCAATAAATTTCTATCCATTTTTCTAGCAGATCTTCCTATGAATGTTCAACAGATTTGCTTGTAAACTTATGTTAGGACTTCTGACAACTTTCTGTCGATCTTCCGTAAATTTAACCTAAGGGGGTTTTGTTAATTTTCCTTAATATGTTTCTGAGAAACTACACACTTAGAAATTATGAAATTTACACGAGACGTAATCC
This sequence comes from Aedes koreicus, assembly GCA_024533555.2. Taxonomy (NCBI): domain Eukaryota; kingdom Metazoa; phylum Arthropoda; class Insecta; order Diptera; family Culicidae; genus Aedes; species Aedes koreicus. Next base: position 89,124 of record JAHHFK020004231.1, read on the forward strand.
ATGTTTGTAAAAAGTCGGGAAACGTAAAGAAAGATTTCGTGTAAAATTATGTCTCCCGAAACTGACACATACGCAATTCGACAAGAGATGTGTTCGATTGAATTTATTTTCTCATCTCTTTCAACTCATTCTTATGTGCTAAAGGACGCTTGCATGTGTCGGTCTCAGGGGACAGAAATTTAAATGACATTTTGGTAGTGTGTAGGCAAAAACTTGGTTCTGAAAAGTTTGCAAAACAACAAAACTGATTGTCAGATTACAAACGAAGCAATGATACGAGGCAAACTGTTAACGTGTTTTTCTCAGTTTGTTAAATTGTGCAATGGAATGGACTTGTCATGAGCGGTAGTTAAGTTTATTGTGAAAATGTAGTCCATCAAAAAATATAGAACTTAACGTACTCATAATAGTGTAAGCTCAAAGGATTTCCATAAATTTTCTGCTCAAGATTTTCCAAAGGGAACATTAAACTTGAAGAAGTTATATTTCATCAAAAAGTAGAAGTTGGTGAGACCATTCCAATTATATAAAATATTTGACTTTATATTTTTAGACTACAATAAAATCAGCCAAAAAAAAAAAACGCACCCCATGATCAGCTTCCAGCATCATGAGAGTTAGAGAAGTCTTTTTCAATTCTCAAATAGCAATTGGTCTTCCTTTTTTTTTGTGCTCTTCAGACGTAATGTTCGTTGCAAGATACTTTGACAGTGACTGATTTATAATACTGCCTATTGAATTCAACATGGTCACCAATTTAACTCAATTTTGAGTCCTTTTTGACTCACTGTCGTCAAAATTGGAGTCAATCAAATTTAAGTAAATGTAACTGGGATTGACAAGTCAAAAAAATCAAAAACATTATTTTATTTGTCGACAATCCCAGATACATTTCCTTTAAGTTCTATTGACGAAAGGGTGTCAAATAACTCAAAATTGAGTAAAATATATGGCCATGAAAAGCAGTTTAAATGTGGTGAACTATATTTCAATTTTGAAAGAAAAAACTGCTTTTGAATTCTCAAGAAATAATGACAGTGCACGAAATACCTCTGGTAAAATGTTTGAAACTTTGAGTAATTTTGAGTATTCTTTACATCCTATAAGTTACATTGAAAAATTCGGAACAGGAGTCGGAGGAGCAAACGAAATTGTTCGTGCACAAAATCCAAATCTTTCGCATCATGCCATAGCAACAAAGTTAAGAAATGTGAACTCTACTGTTACGTGTTATCAAATGCCTGACCAATGATATGATGATATAAATTGATCTGCCACTCATTGTAACATCTTAGTTATGTCCGATGGCAGTGGGCTGTCCTCCGTATTAGATTTGATCAAGTTTAACAACCTCTGATGATAAAACTAGGAAAGTTGAAACTAACACTTCACTTGATCACTTTTAAAAATAAATAGAACAAAACTGAAACAAACCATTTTTTTTCAAACCATAACTAGTAAACTAGTGAAAAAAAATAAATCAGTTTCATTTTTTATTTTTTTAAAACGAGATCATGTGTTAATTTAAATGTTCCTAGTTTTCCAATAACAATTGTTCTACTAATACGAACGTAAAAGTGGTTTTATAAGTATTTAAAAAAATGAACCTCTGACTGACCTCACAAGGGCCAACAACGGATTGGGTTGACAATACACCTGACCTAAACATATTCACGTGGTAGAGAAGAATCTCCTTTCAATGACATAATCTAATAGGAGAATTTCCCGATGGGTGGGGAGAAAAGTGACGATGATTTGTACTGCAAAAATTGCAATGTGTTATGTCTGTTTGTCTGTGAACAAATGTTAATAAATAAATGGAGATGGGTTAACATAAAAATATAAACATTTTCATGAAAATCTCACGTTATTAGGCAGTTTGATGATAATTGTTGATGCTGATGATGTCTAAAGTTAATGGTGTTCGAGTTATCGATTTTTGTCGTGAAATTTGACTATTCGTACCACAGTTCATGGACAAGATGTCAGAATTAATAATCCACGAGAAACTTCCCCCAAAACATTCAAATAATTTCCAAGCGTCACCCTTCTCACAGTCCGACATCGCCACCACACCAGGAAATAACCCTACATCATCAGGGCCACCGCCACATGGGATTAATCCAAACGATCGAACCACCATGTCGCTAAGATGCGACCATGTCTAAGCTCGTAAAAAATCGTAATTTAATGCCCGTAGGCCGTCCAATGGATTTGCTATAGTATCTGAGCGGAGCGAGCGAGGGTGGGCCGGAAGATGATGGCGCGTGCTACGACGACATTCGCGTTCGTAAAAGACGTTAGAGATGAAGCTAAAGCTGGCTGACTGGCGACCGGACAGCTAAATGATTATGGTTATGATGATGTCGTTTAAGGATTATTTACAACGATCGTACATGCTACCTACTGCTAACCAACACGCCAACTAACTTCGCTTGAATTGTGAGCCCTGAGCACAGCTATGGCGTGTTAAGGCCGCTTCCTTCGGTTGTCGGAGTAATTAAAACCCATGTTATCGGGGTCGTTCCCTCTGGGCGGTCCCCGAAGGCGTATGTATCTCTCCACTTGTATACTGCGAGGATTTTATGGCACTTTTTATAGTAAGGCAAAAATCTCTAACTTTTCCGGCAGCATAATTGATTGTGACTCAAGCTTTCAAGAGGACAAAGCAGAGGGGCAATTCGATCACCTGAATGATTGATTCAATTTCGAGTTTATCCCTCAATGAATGTCATAAAAAGATTCCAGGGCCGCGCGTCGCAACCCCGAGAGGCTGCGGAATGATAAATGCTCTTCTCTGTCCGCTGAGTTGAGAAGCAAGATTCATGTAGTCTACGCTTTCGTTCGTATCTCATCTTGGGGGGGTTTGAGACGTGGGAGGGCGCTTGTCCAAGTGTGTTTGCGATTACACCCTGCCACGACACTGTGGCCTGGCAAACAAAACAAGAAGAAACCAAGAAGGAACCTGTTTATTTTATCGATTTTTCCATCGCTTCGCGTTTGCACCGATCGTCGCTCGTCGCTCTGCTTATGAAGTTGGGCAGAGTTGTTCTTGAAGACCAGGAACCGTGGGAGTGCAAGAGGAAGGAAGAGGCACTTTTTTATTGCATTCTCTGCCCATTCTTTCTTTCTTTTAGACCGGAGGATTTTCTGGACCGCAGTTGAAGTTGTACGGACGGACAGTCAGTGGTCGCTTCAGTGTATAACATAAGTGATTTTTCTTTCGAGGTTTTTTTTTTTGCAGGCAAAGCCAGCAAATGAAATTTATCGACGTTTATAACTGATGATGACAGGATTCTGAAAGATTTGGAAATTTATCGGTCTGTTATTTCAGTCGGTCGGGTACATGCCACAATTTTGCTCAGCTGAGTGAAACGCTTCGCTAAAAAAAACTAAGAGCAAGTTATAGCACACCGTTGCCATCCATTCCAACTCGGAAACGAGGCCACACCATCGCATGACAACATTCAATTTGTTCAGCGACTACGACGTTTCTCTACCTATGGCCACCTCCCAAGCCACCACGTTATTGAAACCTAATTGATCCGAACAGCGACGACTGCTCCGGGTCGCCTTCAAAGGAAACAGTTTTAAATATTTCAATAGCCAACAGTCAGTGAGCGACACTCAATTATCCCACAAACAACCAATCTCGGTGCCTGCCCCATGATGATATCCCTAATCAAAATAATGGTTTAATCCCACTGGATCCCACCCCCTCTGGGAGCAAAACCCCCCCATACGTACGTCAGCATAGTAAAAAGTCAATCGTTTTCGCTTTTCCCACATTCCAACGGTATCATCACCAACGGCAGCAGCAGCCAATTACATCAACAATCGAGGGATTAAATAGGGATCCGGAACGATGACGATGACGCCGTCGACGTCGACGAGAACCGTCAATCAATGCCAGGGCATCCATGTGAATCCAACCAAACCCCGCTCCCGGCCTCCCCGGATCTACTTAAACTCTCCGCCCTGTAATCATATCATTTCAAAGCTCTCTCAAAGGAAGAGTGCACAACACATCACATCACATCACATCAGCCAGTCGAAGGAAGGAGGTACATGCCAAAGAGCCGTATCCCTATGATTATCGGAAATCGGATCTAGTCAATAAATGTGGTTATCTACACCCGATGATTTGTTGACTCATTCCGCCACACCTGCCATGGCTTCTGGGACTACCCCTATCGGGAGTCCTTTTACACCTCCTCCTGGGAATGAATCGTCGAAAAAGAGGGACACAAAGGCCGACTTGTTTAACGCATAATAAATTAATTCACTTGGGTGAAAAGCAACCTGTTAGCCTCTGCTGCTGCTAGTACAGAGCTGGTCAGCGACATGTGTCGAGGGACATTCCGTTTGTCATCGTGCCAGCCAGTGAATTTGTGCTTTGGGGGCTGATTTGGTTGAACATAAGGTGTCTTTTGAAGCAGAGTACGGTCGATTTGTTCGGAAAGCGTTGTTGGTGGGGGTGAATTGCGACGCAAGATGTTGCTATAAAATTATAGCAACTCGTAAGCGACTGAACCCGGCTGGGAGAAAGACTGGAATAATAGTCGAGCTTCGCTGTCAATGAATAGTTGGTTCTATACCATTCTTATATTCTCGTGTGCCTAAAACAACTGTTTACAATTTATGGCAATCTTTGAAGAAAAAAATCCAAACAACGTTGCCATACATCACCTGGTTTTGGAGATGCAGATTTCACCTCTAATGTTTCTTTAAAATTGACCATATTTATAGAAAATCACCGACAAATGCACAATTGGTACAATCTATGCAACGTCCATAATTTAATGAGTATTTTTACAGTGTCTTTAACAAATCTGAGGTGCTAGTTTGTTCACATTTTTTTGCTCCTTGCTCCTCTATTTTTTATAAACGACAGAATTATACATAACTGCTTGAACATATTTTTATGATCTATTCTAATCTAATCTCACACTAACGCAGCCAATTCTTAAAAGCATCCTGGAAAATGACGACTTCTTGAATGCATCATCTTGTCACCGGCCAGGCCAACTGCGTAGCCGCAGAGAGGATTCCAAGAAATAGAAACGATTCCAGAAAGAGTGTCTGAAATCGCTCTTCTACTTCGAATCAAGGGAAGGAAGAAAGCGTGGACCTCCCGTACCTAACGCTTCCATATAGAGTTAAATAATGTGATAATTTGTATTTTATCGTTGGGAGCATAGATGCTAGAAAGATAAGTTTATGCTCCTTTTGTCTGCGGGTGGACTTTTGGTATTTGAACTAAAGGTCTGGCAATAATTGGCCAAGGTTATAGCGCCTTATCTTGCTCACTGAAATTGAGAATGAAATTTAAAATTTACAGAATAATACATTTAGTTGTATGTTAAATAATCCGCTCAAACAATCGCAATATTTGTGATATAGTGAACAGATTATTATAATTTGAGATAACTCAATGCAGACGTCTTCCAAATTTGGCAGATCGACAGGCAATTGGTGGAGACCCACCTGATACCTCATAGCAAAATGCCTTGAGGCGGACCGGAAGTTTTGATGAGCTACCACCTCCAACTGTTGAGCATATTTTTATGAAGCGCAAAATTTGCCAAATTACTGTTAACATTTTCCGCAGCTCCGGGTTTATACAGCTATCGTTCCATTGAAACTGCGTGTAAAACAGCTGTTCTATTGTAGGCAATGCGAAAACAGCTGAAAAAGATCAAATTTCAGCACGCTGTGGGGTCATCCCAAGTTAAATTGCCAAAACCATCCAGCTTTATTGAGTTTTATTAAAGTTTTATGAAAGCCACTAGAAATCAATTTGGTTTTATTTTGACACTAAGAGGTGCCAATAGGTTTCATATTTAAGTCAGGTTTATGAGAGCCTACATAGCTTGTTTACAACGATCTTAAAACCTGGTTTTCTCAAATTCCTTTTACTCCTATCAAAGGTTTTATTTCGACTTTATGATCTCGTGAAATGCTGTTTTTAAATGCCGTTTTAGGACTCATTCATATTATCTTATGATGGTCAGTTGAAAAAGAATTTTAAAACTTCGTTGCCTCCAGTAAATCCATTAGACGGCAAATTCGCATTGAGGGAAGTCACCATAAACAACTACTCAAGTAGACGTTTCTAAATAACTTCACATTTAGGGAAGTTTTAGCAACCCTCGTGATCCATACAAGAATATGTAGAGTTAAGCATAACTTCGGCACAAAATGATTCTCTTCGTCTTGGGGGTTTTGTTGGCCAAATTGTCTGAAGCTCGGTTAAAAAAGATTTTTCGTATTAAAGTATATCTTTTGGCCGAGTTTCAGACCATTTGGTCGCTAACAAGCTTAACCCCCCTCAAACCATAACCCCGGCAAAGAGTATCATTTTGTGCCGAAGCAGTGCTTAACCCTAAGGATAGTACAAAAATCGTGATGGAAGAAAAGCGGGGATGGTTGGCGTAGTTTAACTACATCATCCAACTACAACTACCCAGGTAACCAATAAGCATTAGCATATGCAGTAAATCAATCCTAAATCTGCATTTCAGATGCTACAAGCATTATATTAGCATTATATCAGCAGCTTGAATGCTATCTGTTGTAAAGTTGCATTTCAAATGCTATTTAAATGCTTGTAGCCTGTAATAAGCATTTCGAATGCAAAATAGCATTAATGAAGCATTATCATAGCATTGCAGTAAAGCAGCCGTATATTGGGCCAAAGGTGGCATTCATGTTGCATTTAAGGCGACTAAATTGCTTGATAGGCTGCCGCAAAGATGCTTTGGAACTGCTTATTGGTTACCTGGGTACGGTAGCTATTCACTGCGAATGCACTGCCACCTAGTTTTTAAAGTTGGAATCATTGATTGTTCTTGTTTCCGGCAGGTGCTCTGAACGAAACGCCATCTGTGGGAAACAAATACAAACTTTTGTTAGCTTCAATGTGGGTTCAAAACAGCAAAAAACACGACCAAATAGCTTTATAGTAGTCATTGCGAAGATAAATTGGCTTTTTGGCAGAACTGCGTTTTAATCCAATGAACTGTAGATCGGAGACCAATTTCGGCATTGTTTTAGATAACCTTATTGAATTCTATCGATTTTCAGGAAATTCATGATTAGTTTACCGACTATATTTGTTTCAACTTTGTTTTTGTTGTGGTAAACTCGCACTATTTCCGAGGCGCATTAATTTTCGGCTCTTATCGTGCCAATATTCACCATAAAATTAGATGCGATGACGATAAGATAAGATTTGGAGCAGAGAATCGAACAGAGCAGAACAACAAAAACCAACCGCGATATCACAGTGAAGTTTGACAGCTGTGGCCATTTGGCCGTATGCTGGTTTTTGTGGCAGCCAATAGGTTTTATGAAGGTTCTCAAGTGGTCATAAAATCTTTCACTAGAACATTTTCAAAATTTTTATGGTCTTATAAAGGTTTTATTAACTTGTTTTCACAACGGTCTATAGAATGGGCCACATTGTACACATTTCGGCTTTAAAGAAGCATAGATGAGGTGTTGGTAGACAAAACAGTTTTGAATGCAGTTTTATCAACAAAGCCAGGAGGATTACTTGAGATCTTTGCAATCCAAAACCATGTATCTTAAGTGCATGACGAACATCAATGGCTCAATGTGTGTGTGTGTGTGTTTTTTTTATAGATTATCAGCATGTACATTAACTTCTGAACTTTAACTACTATTTCCACACAAGATTGACGCATATGAGCAGTACAGGATTCCATTATAATTTATTTTTTTGTTTATTGGTATTATGATTAGATATCCCATTTATTTTAAAAATCATCAAACGGAATTCTTCAATCACTCGAATTGCTATCTTTGAATGGTAATTAAAGGGTGTTCCGATCAAAATTTGGTCAAACAGTGATGTGCGTGAGTCGATCAAAGTTTTTATTGATAAGTCAAATTATTTTTCTTCAGCTCAGCGTCCTTTTTACCAAATGCGAATTGCCGGGTCTTTCGTTTATCATCTGCCATAAGATTTTGTACAGTCTCCTTGTCTACTTTATTCGCCGCAGAACGCCAGTTTGCCTTGAACTATTTCTCGCTCACAACAGCTTTTTGAATCTTCTTAAGGTTCCGCTTGACGATGGCCCATTATTGTTCGATTGGGCGGAGCTCTGGCGTGTTGGGAGGGTTCTTGTCCTTGGGCACCACTTGAACGTTGTTGGCAGCATACCACTCCATGGCCTTTTTTTCCGTAATGGCAAGATGCCAAATCCGGCCAAAATAGAACGGAACAATTGTGTCGCTTCAGGAAAGGCAGTAGACGTTTTTGTAGGCACTCGCTCAGATAAATTTCCTGGTTGACGGTTCCAGTCGCCATGTAAACGTTGCTCGTCCAGCCACAGGTACAGATGGCCTGCCACACCAGATATTTCTTCGCGAACTTTGACAGTTTAATGTGCTTGAAAATATCTGCCACCTTTCCCCGTCCGGTTGCCGTATAAAATTCCTGTCCAGGAAGCTGTTTAAAGTCTGCCTTGACGTAAGTTTCATCGTCCTGTACAACGCAATCAAACTTCGTCAGCATCGTCGTGTACAACTTTCGCGATCGTGCTTTGGCCGACGTATTTTGTTTATCGTCGCGATTTGGAGTCACCATTTACTTGTAAGTCAACAGTCCAGCTCCTTTTTTAGCTCTATCCACGATTGAAGGCGCCACTCCCAGCTTCTTTGCGACATCTCGGACGGAGAGGTTGGGGTTCCGCTCTAAACAGCGGGCAACTCTTTTCGTCGTCGCTGTGGCCTCCGGCTTTCGATTTCCCCCCGATCCAGCTTTTCGGATGTCGACAAACGTTCACTGAACACTTTTAATACGTTGGTAATATTTGATTTAGAAAGATTCAACCATTTTGCCAACTTGGCGTGAGAGAAGTTTGGATTTTCGCCATGCACGTGCAAAATTTTGATGCGTTGCTACTCTTCCTTCGACGAAATTTTGATAACTGAAGTGCTAATCTCAAAATCAAAATAGAGGCATGATGCTACACGCACAAATCTTCAAAATGAGGGGGGTGCAACAATTTTTAATGTAAGATGAAAGAAAATGCGTCAAGTTTAAGTCGACCGAATTTGATCGAAACACCTTTTAGAATGGATAAAGAAAACTTTTGGAAACATGTCTTATAGGATAATCTGTTGCTTTCAAAAAATAGTCATATTTTTACTGAAAATAGTCATAAGTTTTATCTGTGATACTTGAAATGATCTACTCTGTTTTTCAGCTTTTCCCGAACTGGTAAGATATTAATGCATACATAATTCCTATTTCAGTTACAAACCACTGGGGTTCATGATATATTTTGTACATACATGTATTATTTTCTCTTACATATAAACTCATATTTGTGGGGTATAGGAGGGACCATCAGGGCACCCGATTGAAGTGAATTTAATTGGGAGAGTGGGGATGCCAACACCCCGTTTCAAACAGTGAGTGGAAAATTTTGAATTTGTTACAGCTGAAAATTCAGGTTATTCCTAGGCTATAGCCCAAATTCCTTCTGAACTACTTCACGGGAAAATGTAAGACAAACCTCCAAATATGACCGTTTTGTATGAAAATCAAGCTATGGTCTTATTGTATCGTCCGTCACTGTATATGGTCGCAATCGGAAATTTTCATAAGGAAACCAAGCTGATCAACGAATCTGAAAGTGCTTATCGTTTAAAGCACACAAATACCCGTTTCCCTTTGACCACACTCTTCTTCCCATGTGTATACTTTTTTCTTTAATCATGATGACTTCAGTCTTCTTGACTGGTTTGCCACTATCGCCCTATAAGTACGTACTATTCTGACCATAATGTGCCCATTCGGTTAAAAAGAATTTATTTCTTCAGTGTTCAATTATTTCACGCTTTTTGAAGGCAATTCTGACGTTTTTGAATTATTTTCGAAATTCTATGATTTACTACGACTTTGATAAGGCTCATTTTCAAACCTACTTTAGGATTTTTACCTATTTTTAGGTTTCTGAAAATCTCAAAAAGTTAGACATGTTACCAATTTTTGACACCCGATTTGAGAGAATTTTAGTACTCTCTGATTTGTTCGCTATTCATTTTTGTTGGCTATTAGCTGCACGCTGAACAGTGTCGAAACCTCTATGCTAGGTCTTGGATAGAATACATTTTACAATCCAATTAGAGGCAGTTCACCAATCCTTTAGAGGCAACGGCGCCCACGAAGTGATCTGACTCAAAAGATTATGTGAGAAGGCGTGAAAAAGGTTCGAATTGTCAAGTATTTTCGTCTATCTTGTGCTTCGTCCTCATTCCAAAATGCGTTGGTATATAAGTTGTAGTTTGGTTGTTTCAGATTCATGAAGTTATTCCAGTGTTGCAAAATGTTTCATTAATCTGTTGCCCTTTCGTATTATAATATTGTCGTGTTGTATAATGGTTTTGTTTGTGAACGTCGTTTGTTTATACTTGGGTTTTTTATGTTGTATTTTGTTCGTTTTAACTAAGTTTTTTTTGACAAATTAATAACAGGAATGATCTCACCAAATAGATACGTTCAGTTCTAGTTTGAAAACTGGCACAGTTTGTTTGATTCTAATCAATTTTTAGACATTTTTTAAACTTTTTTTTGCAATCTTCCGAAATGGTTTTTTTTTTGTGTTTTAACAATTTTATTAAATAAGTTTTTTTTAATCGCATTCTTTTCAGAAGTTTCAAGATTTAAATTCTAGCCTAAGACTTAGTATTTTTGTCAACTATTCGACTTATTTAAAACACTTGGTTGAGAATAAGTTAACTTAAAGGAAAGGCCCTTCAACACTGACTTGTCATTTTTCTATTGTTTTTTTTTTCATACTGAGAATGCATTTTGCGTTTTTGAGTCATTTAAGTCAATTTTTCTGCAATTTTAGCCCGATTTTTGGTAGTTCTGAACATTTTTACAATTTTGTATATTTTTGGATCATTGTGTATTTTTTCGTCGATCGATAATTTTAGAGCTTAAAGGTGAATACAAATTATAGGTTTTTTCATGTCACTGTTGACCTTGACCATTTTGTAGTTTATACTAATTATTGACCATTGGTTTTTTTTTAAATTTTTTTGAACTTTCAACCAGCATTTGGGCGTTTCCTAAATTGAGCAATTTGATATATAACATATTCATTCAAAATATCTCGAACCGGTACATTAAGTTGTCTGCCTCGAGCCCGAAGGCCTCATGGAGCGAAAAGCCTCTAAGGAACTGAGACTATCCGTAAAAATGAAGCACTGATGGGCAATTTCAACAAGTATATTTTTTAGTTGCCTTTCTGACTACTGACAAACATATAATGCTTTAAATACGTCGCAATTTATACGCATTTGAAAGATTTTCTTCTTTTTCGTTGGAATTTCAAGATTATCGCTTAAAAAATACACGTGAGAAAAATCTAAAATCAGTTCACAATGCACAAACGACTTCTTAGGTAAGGCTGGGAAAATTGAAGGATGTTATCCTGGTTCTCTTTTAGTCAGTTTTAGTCCGAAGATACTCGAGGCGCCTTCTGAATTTTAACAGAAATATTCTGTTATAAGTGCACAACCTCTGTACTTCTCTAATATGAGTTTTGACCTCACATCGATGTGCATTTGCTGACTTGATAGCCTTGGATATCACCAGGGTTAACCCATGAATTAATTGAGGACTTTCTAACTTTTACCAGGGTTCTCTATCTTTTGTTGGTTACCATCCAGGAATAGGCGAATGATAAAAAAAAAACGGTAAAATACACAGTGATCTGTAAACATAGCAGCTCTGTTCTGGATTCTAGATCTCAGTCCGACTTTTTAAAAGCTGTACTGACTGGTTAAAAATTATGGTGGACGCGATTTGGCAGGCGTGTTTATGAACAATGTTTTTTTCTCTTCCGATTTCCGGTGTTTCCTTAAAGAGCGCACATTCTAAATTTCAGTTTCTTTTTCATCCATGATTCACTAAGCAAAATACAATGATTATATGAAATCCAAAATGTAGATATCTTAGCACAGTCGAGGCATTTACAGCATGATTAGGTACGAATCATTTGGATCGCATCATATCGTATTGCTTTGCAAATATCAAGATTATGCCATATGGGTTGGGCAGTAGAAGGCAAACAAATGAGTGGTGCTTTTATCTGTTAGGTCCCAGTCTTATAATTTTCAGTATACAAACCCTTAAAATTAAATCCGCATGAACTATTACGCATCATATTATGTTTACTTTTATGCAACCTATTTTTTTTGGATTTACATCGATTTTCACATAAAATCTATCCATTTTTTGGTTTACATGACACGAAATTTGACTATTTTAGGAATCATGTAATTTTCATTACTTTTAGGAGTGCAGTTTCTAAGAAGCGATCATGCAGCTCGTATTCAGCGTGAATGCTACTTATGTGTATTCTAGGGAATTTCATCGGAACTTCAAACTTTTAAGAGTTCGATTGCCTGAAGTTTCTCTTATGCTTCTTCTAGCTTCTTAATCAAGAAGAGCATCGAGAATGTTATGGAACTTGAATGGGGAAAACAGTGCATAGCCAAACTGGTTCAGTATAAAATAAGCTGATTAGGTAATGCAATTCGAAATACTTCCTCCATTCTCAGCCAGATGGCTTCCCGTTGCATTAAACAATTGTCAACAATCCAACAATGGTTGATGAATTTCTTAATTCGAGCTCTTCCGCTCATTCCTGGAAACATCTTTCGCGTTCAAAGAACACTCAAACCCATTCGAACAAACGAACTGGAAAAGGAGCATTAATTCCATATGAAGTATCATATTGGAAGGACAATGAAGTCGTACCATTCCCAACATATTGATGGAAAGCGATAAACTTACAGCACAGAGGCACACAGTGCAAACCAGAAGTCCATTACATTAGGCATGCCTTTTTGTCGGTCCCCAACCAGCCAAGACGACTCTCGTTCGTCGGCAAGGAGTGCCTGTTTACGATATGGTTGGTTATATCATAATTTATTATTGCACGGTTCAATGTTATAAAGAGCTCCCTCCCTTTTGCCGCCTGTCTCTCATATTTCTCGTTTTGCTCTGGAGAATACGGTTTTGAT
>JAHHFK020004232.1:0-36609 GCA_024533555.2 Aedes koreicus
AAAATAATGATTATATCATGTATTGCATTATTTTCTATCATATGTTAGAAAATGCCGACCGAACTGCAATTGATTGTTCATTAATATATTGAAACGAACAGTAGGTTGAATGTCTAGACAGTTTTGATACATTATAGGGGCAAACAAAAAGTCAAATCAGATGAAAGAATACGTTACGCTGGATACTAACCAGTTCGTGTAGAAAGTCGTGTCAATAAGTTGATTCACACACAAAATGAAGGATAATTCTATAAACTACGTTTAATAGGCGAATAAAAATCGATACTACAACATACAAGCTTGATCTAGAGAGATCCATCCATCAATAAGTTGATACTCACACAAAAAACGAAGGATGATTCTATCAACGGCGATTGACATTCGAATAAAATTCGATACTACAACATTCAAGCTTAATTAGCTTGATCAATTAAGACCCATCTATTCAACAAGCAATATAACGTAGACAGCTAGTCTGGTCTGTTGAATGTCAAAAATATCAATAACCTTTTTTTCTTTCTTTTTATTCTCAATAGATACTTTAAAGCATCGATCAACGGAAGCAATAGGTCTGACAAATTAAAAATGGTTAACGTAAGTTAGCAAGACTGATCGATACTCACCAGTTATGTAATATTTTTTATTGTTCTCACCAGGAATACACCGGGCCACCTGCCCAAGAGCTCGAAACATTCTTACCCAAAGATGTGAAAAATGGGACATCAAAGTAAGTAATCTAATTATGTATCTTGTTTTGGTGGTGTAATCATAAACTTTGAAAACAATTATCGTCAAGTGAAAATAATCATAATTATGATACAGCACTCATGGACCGATTTCATTGATCTTTTGTTTATGAGTTATACAATAAGGTAGCATTTCAGATTTATCAGTGGTAATTTTCCTATGTAGTAAAACGCAACGTGCTCGTTATCGTTTAATAAACATATGCAGTCGAAAATGAGGTAATGCATATTGAAAACTACACCGACTTTTTACCAACTTGAAAAAAAAGTACAAAAATGACAACGAGTAAGACACAAATTAAACATGATAACATTTGCAATTGCATTACGGGTTAATGCATAAGCAAAATGCACTAAACAGTGCAGAAGGGCGTGCTGTTTTCCGAGAAATCTAAAAACGGACAGCACAAAGCAAAACGAAAATAAAATCGGTTTTTGTTCAATTTTCTTTGACCGGTTTCCCGCGGTGCCCGAACAGCAAAATCTTTCCTTTGCCGTAGATGAAAAATGTTGAGCCGAAGAAACCTGCTTTTTCGGACATCGAAAAATCTTCAATAAATTGGAATTACACTGGGACAAAAAATTGATGCCATACATGCCACCATACATGGCGGATATAGCATGCAAAAGAGAAGATCAGTGGAGAATACCTCATGTATTGAAAATTGCAATATGTGATGGGGAATAAATTAATCTTATGACAGGATTGCACATTCTGCAACTACGCAACTCGCCATACAGCGATCCTTCTTCGAAGGACGTGTGGGTTATTAAATTATCCAGTAAACCAAATGTACTTATTATTGGCAATTATCCCTTCCGCTTGACCATTTTCATAAGTAGTTATTGGCGCGAATTGTGCTTATCGTACAAAATACGTTACGATACCCCATGGATATGAAGAAAATCTGATGCAATCACTAAATACCTTTTGATTTGAATGCATGCTCCCATCATCAAATATATGTCAATAGGATAAGAATGAAAATGCATCTCGTGCAAAAACAAATGTATCTTTAGGTTGAACGGACAGCACATGTAGAAATGTTGTCTACATGTGTAAAGAATGAGAAAACGAGAAACTTTGCTGCTTCAATGCTGCTGTACAGTTTTTCGTACGCGGTAGGATAAATGCCGTGAATGCAGCATGATTTAGTCTGTTATCAACGCGCAAGGCGATCGGTTGGTCTCAATTCAATGGTGTTTCGATAAAAGTCTGCAGTGTTCAGAACAAACGGGAAACGATGGCTAGTGATCTCCAATTCAACAATAACAATTCAGAGAAATGTGATCAGAGGTAAATTGAAATTTACGACATTCGAAGCCGAGCCAGCTGTGGCTGAAAAAAATTATCAATCCGATCCATTTAATTTGCCACATGGAAATACTCCTGACAGATTTGAAAGCATAGAATTGCATATATTGAATATACCTAAAGCAAGTTTTTAATGCTATTATAATGCAATGTTCATTAATTCAAGCAGCTTTGGAATTTATTTAAAACATGTGGAATGCGATTATTTTAAAGTGATTTGTATGTACGGAGAATTATAATTGACTAGAACTCCAAAATTTAATGTTCAAACTCAGATGGAGGTATGTCCAAGAATTATGTTTAGGTTTAGTAATGCAAAAAGGGTACTGTCTTTCGATCCTCAATTAAGGTGAAGGTCGCTAGAATTCAAAAAAAAATGCCGCCATCGGCTGAATTACAACGCCACTTCGATTGTTTAAGGATACATATTTTTGTAGTTTCTTAGGTTTGTTTCCTCAAAAAATTTAAAGTGGCGAAGCAAATCAGCCATTATTGCGGTCATTTCGGATTCTAGTTACCTTTAATGATTTAAAATTCTAATTAATGAATTCGTATGCAAAATTCAATGAAGAATAGGAAACAGTTGTTGGAAAATGTAAATTTTGAAAATATTGTAGGTACCGTGGATTAAACTAATCCACTGGATGCTGTTTGGTGACCAATATAACCACATTTTCCAAGTTGATATTTGTTAACCACGTTTATTAGAATAGCTCAAAAAGATACATGTTCAGAGTAAAAGTAACAGAAGTAATAGGCGTTTTCGAAAGAAACTAAACGAGCGTTAAGCCTCTAGTTTTGGATAGTAATTCTAACAAAAGAGTGATACGGACTTAAATTTGGGCTGTATGGGAAACGCATCTTTTTTGGCCATGCTCCTATTTTTGCCATGCCATTGCCATTTAAAAACATTTCACGGGTTTACAGGTTAAAAATAATCAGTACGCAATTGTTGATTCTACAATTTATGGGGATACATATTCATTTATTTCGTGGGCTTCGTGGTCAAGCGGTTAGCGGCGTCATCCGTCGTTCAAGCGATTGCCATGAAGTGAGGGTTCGATTCCCGCCCAAGCCTGTGGAACTTTTCACAAATACGAAAATGTCCATACTGGTCTACTGATTGTTAAGTTAAGTTGTCCGTTGTAATTCACTATATGTTCTGTCAAGCTCGAGTTGAAGACGGTGTAAATGTTTTTTTTAATCCCTCAAAATGTACGAATTATAAGACATAACTGTTTTCTGAGGTATTAATTTAAACTTTTACAATCAATTTATCCCTGAAATGTATGTAAAATGCGTATCCACGTGGAATATTTTCTTAACTGTATTGGTATTACTGTGATCCGGTTGGTATTTTCTTTTTTGTTGAGAAAAACTAAGCTTTGTGAGCAGCAGTCAGATTCTGTATCTATTATATATTTGGGCTAGAAGTCAATGCATATTAAATAGTATCGTTGTAGAAGGAAGTTTCCAAGGTATGCATTTAAATGTGCGGTTAGTTGACATCCCAAATTGTCATTTTTATGTAAACCAACTATTTCGTTGACTGGGAAAACTGAAACCACTTCACTTGATCCCTTTTAAAAAAAATAAAAAAAAATAAAACAGATATTTCGTCAGGCACTCAAGGCTGAAGAAGTCCTCAAGTTGCAGACCAAATCTGTCAAAGGATAAGCTTTTGCTAGTGGAATTTAAAGGAATTTGCTCGCTTACTAATAATAGTTTGAAAAAGTGTTTTAGTTTTTTTTTTTTTTTCATTTCAGCAATAAGTGAAAGGCAGCTTAATAAATGTCCCATAATAAAGTAGAAATTTTCCTTAAAAAAAAATCTGAGATTGACATTAGATTAATTGGGGTGGTAGCTCTGCAGAAATTGCAAATTGAAAATATTTAACAATTCCATAAAAAAAAACAACATTTGGTATTAAAATCTACCAGTTTTTTTTATTACTGCTTTTGATAGATTTCCAGTTTTTGGCTGGTTCGTCGTATCGATCAATTTAAATCTAATTATTAAAATTTTATCATAATTTTCCATATTTAAATAAAATGTTTCAATAAAAGCTAAACATTTGCTATACTATAAAAAATTATTCCTGTGTACGGTCCGATTATAATCAAATTGGGTCGAATTACAAAAACACAAGCAGAAGATAACCGCATACCTCCGCTGCCTAGGATTGAAACCTGAGTGAGGATCAAAGTCTACGCTACGCTGTGCTGTAAATCTGAGAATTGCTTTCGATGACAGTAAGAACCGTTGTCTTTAGCTTAGCTTAGCTTGACTGGCTGCACGTATCAATAGTTGCTACTCCGTGATTGACCAGAATTGAACCTATAAACCCAGTAATGCGGCCAAGATGTACAGAAAATAGTCACACGTTATAAACTAACTGTTCACATAGATAAATTAACAATGATTTAACAAGAAAACCGTAGACCCAATGTTAGAGTCATATGTTTTTCCTTGTTCCCAACTATGGCCTTTTGTATGAAAAGCGTACTAAAAATGTTATTATTGTTAAAATTTGCAATAAAAATGTACGAGTATCGGTTGTATGTTTTTCAAAAGGCCCATCTAAACACAAACCAAAGGAACATCTGTGTAGAGTGAATTATATTTTTTTCATTATCGAATGGCCGATAAATCATATGTGAGATTCACTTAAAAAGTTTCTAAACAGTTTTATTATAGTTTGTATTGGAACATTTTGTGTTGGGTACAGCTAGCAACGCCTTAAATCAGAAAATCCGGAAAAAAATCCGTACGAAGACTATATTTCATAACAAATCGATCAAATGGGACGAAGTTGCATCCATGAATAGACCCAATTTGGAGTTATAGACCGACATTACATCCATATTTCTCGAAAGTTAATACATACTACCAAATGGCTTATTGACCTTATCTAAGCAAGTGTATTAAATATAATTAAATATCGCTTCCAGCTCAAATACTTTATGAGTTATAATAAAAAATTTAATCGATCGTTGCATATTAGGCTGAGTCAAGGGAGACATACCCTTTAATTCATAATCAGATTAAATTATATTTTATGTATGTTCAAAATAAAATGATATAGTTACGTGTTTTGCTTTTGCTGCGTCGTTTTCGCGGAAATAAAATTAAAAAAGATTCCTTCATTCAACTAAAATAAATGGTGAAATTATAGTTTTTTCGAGTGCTTTGCGTAGGACGTTGTGAATGGAATCCCTCTCAAAGTGTGTTATGGTCGCGTGTCTTGAGATGGATTGTTGCTTCCCCGTTTTTAGTGACCTGCTCCCGCATTTGGACGAGCTTTCCAGCATCAGATAAGGAACATTGGTGAGGTCGTTTTATATTATCAAAAAATATACCTTAACTATATACACGCCAGGATCAAGAATCTACATTTTTTATTCTGGAAGTGTGAAAATTCTTCACATATCCATTTGATGTGTGAAGAAGATTTTCAGGCGGGTTTTGTAGGAGGACTCATATACGTGTATGAACAGGCATTCTTGAAATGTGTCGTTGGATTTTCAATAGAGCCCTTCAATCACCAGGGCTAAAAATGTTTGCACATAGTGATCACATATAAATTACAGAAGAAATGCAGACAAGTTTCTTTCATAAAAGCACTGCAGGTCAGTGGGAGATTGATTGTAAAACACACACACACACACACACACACACACACACACACACACACACACACACACACACACACACACACACACACACACACACACACACACACACACACACACACACACACACACACACACACACACACACACACACACACACACACACTTACCACCTCTCAATTGTCAGAAAAGAAAAGCCTTTGAGGGGTCCGACTTGTTAGCGTTCTGCTTTCTCCAAGGTATCCGAGTTATCTAAATGACCCCCCATGCTTGCCCCATATGGCATTGCTCGCGGTCATTGGATAGGGAAGAGAACAAGAGAACATAAGATAAGAGAAAGGAGAGAAGGCATAAGTAATTGGCAACATCCCTCCAGCTTGGGATCTATTAAACATGTGTATCCCCAATCCAACAGTATTGGATATTCCAATACAACCTAACCTAAAACAAAGCTGACAATTTAAAAAAAAAACATAAAAAACCAACATGGAATTTACTGTTTACTGTTTTACTGTTAACGCTGGACGGCGCAGTAAAAAAAACTAAATTGCGATCGTGAAACTGGAAACTCACTTTTTATGGCATTAAATCCATAATTTCACACAATTTCATCCATCACCTTTTTACTTAAACATTACAAAAATACTCCCGCACAATTTAACACCGGTTTTGGTCAGTTCCGAACGATTTTAACACCGAAAAGCGACGAAAACAAATTGAGCAACAGATTAAGACGCCTTCCATTTTCAAACAAAAACTCAACTTTTCTAAACTTTCAATTTGTTCAACTATATTCTACTAACAATTTTACTACTGGAACTAATAACTAGATCAAGCAAGTTGAACCTTCTAAAGAGAGAAATCTATGCTGATTCATTTAAAATTACGATTGAAGGATTTGGTGAAATTAGAGTCATTAGAAGCAATTCATGCCTTCTGGCAACTTTATGTTTCTATTGCTTTCCAAGCTCATCGTTTGAGCACCACCCGGGGAAGACTTGGTACTATACCAAACGATTTCATTATTTTCAATCCGCTCAACCAATCGCAATGTTTTGTAATACAGGGTGCGGCAGAAAATAATGCGAAAATTTTTTTCTATTTCTTTCAAATCCCATGTTCAACTAATTAAAGCTATAATATCAACATTTTCGAGTGCAGTTATCTTTATAAACTTCTTTTTAATAAATTTATTCAATGTGTCCTCCATTTTTATTAATAACTCCTCGAGCCGACGCCGGAAGCCAGAGCATGCAGAAGCAGAGTCCTCCGACATTGACTGCCATGTGCGTGTTATGGTTGACTTCAGGGTTTTCACACTAGGGTGTGATGTTTTGCAGGCTCGTGCTTCAACATATGCCCAAATCGAATAATCCAACGGATTAAGATCTGGACTGCTAGGGGGCCACAAATCCTTCGGTCAAAACTTCATGTTATCGTTCAACCATTGTTGGGTTCGATTGGACGTGTGACACGGCGCTCCATCCTGCTGTAGGACAACGATTTGGTTCTCGGAGAAGTTGGCCTTCACCCAGGGAAGCACTTGGTCCTTTAAAATACCGATATACACTTCGGTATTGATTTTAACTCCAGCATCAATGAAAACAGGCGGCATTTTCAAACCGTTGGACGCCACCAAGCCAAACATCATGACACCAGCCGGATGTTTGGTTTGAAATTTGAATTTCACTTTTTCCGCAACGTTGGCCACAGCATCGATGCTGAAAAGCTTTTCGTCGGAGAACAGGATTATCATTTTTTCCTTCTTCAACGAGGAAAGCAATCTCTTGGAACGAGTCACTCGTAGTTCCTTGACCCGGTCCGTAATCAAGTGGCGGTTCACTCTGGCTCTGGAAGATGCATGCAGGTCTTCTTTGATGATTCTCCGCATGGATTTCTCCGAAATATTGGCTTCCTTTGCAAGTTTTCTTATGGAACGCACCGGGTTGCGAGCAATTTTTGCACGGACCGATTTGATCACGTTCGGCGTGCGTGCAAAGCGCGGACGTCCGCTTTCCGGCTTCCACTGCTTAGGACCATCCTGCAGGGACTTTTTTATGCTGTAAACTGTTGCCAAATGGCACCCTACCACCTTGGCAATCTTTTTCGGCTTCTTCTGGGCGAGCAACAAACTGGTGATCACTTCTTTCGCGAACATTTTAACAAATTTGCAATAAAATAAATAGAATGTTTGGATGCAGCACTTGAAAGTAAACATAAACAAATACACTTGCGTCAGAAATTAGTCACTAGCTACACGAATTAACCCAATACTCAAGTTTGAACATTTTCGAATTATTTTCTGCTGCACCCTGTATAGTGGGCGGAATATTATAATTTGAGATAACTCAATGCAGACGTCTTCCAAATTTGGCAGCTCGACAGGCAATCGTTGGATACCTGGTGCCTCATAGCAATATGCTTACAGGCGGACCGGAAGATTTGATGAGCTACCTCCCCCTACAGGAAAAACCGTTGTCATTAAAATAATAAACTAGAAAATGTTGAGCTCATCATGGATAATTCTCTATTTAGTATGGAAATTTATATTTTTTAAATGAAAATTTTCTATTTTTTTAATGTTAACTTTTATTGTTTTATTGCTTTTTTAAGTTTTGCCTTCTAGTTTTTTATATGGATTTTTTTAATGCAAATTATTAATTTGTTTATAGAAAGTGAATGCTTTTTCCTTGAAAAATTCTAGTTTTTGATTGTATTTTTTTGATACTTAATTTTTTTGTGAAGCTTTTTTTTTCGCGTACGATTTTCACTTATTGGATGGAAATTGTAAAATGTTCTTTTTCGCTATTTGGATTTTTCTAAATGTCTGAAAATCATTAAATTTTTTTGTTTTTATTTTTTATTCTTTATTAGGGTGACTTTTAGCCTCCTTTAGTTCGTCATCTAAAAAATCATTAAATTATATAAAATTTTAATTAATTCATGAGTATTTTAGTTTGCTTATCGATGTTTTCAATTTGTTTATTGCCAGCACTCCTATTTGTCTACTGGCAACCGTGAAAGTCTCTCTAATAAAGAAATCCAATCCAATCCAATCTGCTGGCAATTTTATTTTTTAGAAACAATAAACCAATGGCAATCGTTTCGGCTGGTAGTCATTTCGACGACGTACGTCCATAAGTATAGGCTTGATAATATTCAATCTGAAAATCAATGGAGACTTTTCGTTTTTGCTCTATTAATAAATGAACACAGTAATGTTTTAGGCAGAAAGACTGTATGACTGTTGCTCACCTGCTGGTCTAACTCATTTAGAGTTCATAATTGTTGATGAGTTGATGAATTAATGATTTTCCCCATACTGGAAAATCGGCTTTACTTCCACAAAAGGGAGTACATCAACATTGTTATTACAGATTGAATCGCATACGATGTCAAATCAACTCGTTTAAGGAAACAATAGAATTTGCACGTATATGGCCTCTATTTATACATGTATAAGCTATATTTTTGCGTCTTATGCAATATGTGTTTGTTTATCAGGAAAACAAATTTCTATATCATTCATTTTGGTTCTCTGGGTAATTCGTCAATTTATAGTTAAACACTTGCGTGAGACTTCCGATTTCCGCAACATGTCACCACTGCACTAATTAATCTAAATACATTATCGTTACAATTTTCAGATTACCTAAATTTGGCTAAATTGAGCCGGTATGCCTAATATTGCATACTAGATGTACAAAATACAGCCGTTATAGATGAACTGTTCGCATATTAACATGAACAATGATTCCACAAAAAAAAAAACCGTAGACCCAATTTAAGGAACATATTATTTCTTATGTTTTCAGCTATGGTCTTATTTTTTACGTTCGGTATTGGTAAAATTTTAAATAGAAATGGTATGAAAATGTGGTTGTTTTCTTTTCAAATGGCGTTTCTAAGCCAAAACATAAGCTACAAAATTTATATCGTAAGAATAATAACAACAATTAACAGAAAACTAACGATTTTAAATTGGTTCACTGTTGTAGAACTCCTTGATCCCAAGTGCACCTTGCATCTTTCACCTTGCAATACATTCTTGCGCTTTTCAGAACTAGAATTTTTGTTTTTGTTTTCGACAGACTATTTGACGGTTTGTTCGATGTGAGTTATGTTTAAGGGGATACTCATTAAGCTTGAGACCGATGTGCTGGTACTTCCCAAGTCAAAAAACTATATCCATTTCAATATAGCGAATCAAAACAAATATGTTAGTACCGAAAAGCGCAAGAATGTATTGCAATGTGCCTAGAGATGCAAGGTAAAAGTGCTTCTGACCAAGGGATTCTACGACAGTGAAGAAATTTCAAATTGCTAGCTTCATATTGATTGTTGGTAATAATGTTTTGAATGTGGATTGGAAGATAGATCATATGTCAAAATTTTGTTTTAAAGTAGTTATATTTAAATTCAAGTTCTGTGAAATTTGCTTTTGAGTTATGCGATTGTAACGTGAAATACATGAAAAACAATAGAAATAATCTTTACGAAGATTGTTTTCAACGCGAAATTAAATGATGAGACAAGGTGTGCCTATAGACCGACATTTCATCCATGTCCGTTAAGAGTTTTCATCTTTAAAAAGTAAGCTTTTTTTTTATTTTTCGTGGTTCAGAACAAGAAACGAGCTCAAATAGTCGGCCTCTGGATGTAGTACCACCAAATCACAGGGAAGAATGGGTTTCACCACTGGACACTGCTTTATACTTTACAATACTCTTTTGATCACGGATCACGGTTCCGATCACAGATTCACTCACGGTTGTCACGCTTGTGATATCCACCGGAATAAAATTGTGCCACGTTTGGCCACCACTGAGAGATCGATGTTTCGGACACGTTAGGAACACTCGGACTTTGCTGCTGCAGTCACTTTAATTGTCCGGAATAAAGAAAGAACAAACTTGCGACCGATCGTTTTGGATTTCTGTTTTGTACTGATTTGTACTTCTTTTTCACTTTTGATTGGCAAATGAGTTTTGTGGGTTCTACATATCTTACAGTGGTTATAAAAATTCTATTGTGGTAACTTCAGTGCTAGGAAATCGATGTAGACTTGATAATGAATATTTACAACTCCATAATACACATATTTACACTTGATTTGTTTACTTATTTCTTATTAAAGTAAATGTATAACTAGTAGAATATTGTCTCCAGCTCAATTAGTTGCAGTTAAAATGTAACTAGAAAATAAGAAGAAAGCTTAGTAATTTCTATTTAATGCAAATGTAATTAAAATGTAATCGTCCGCTGCATATTAGGCTGATTCAGAGGGGCATGTACCCTATTTCGAATATCACTGAAGTATAACATCTAAACTGTTATGAAGTTAGTTGAATAATGTTTGTTTTTTTTTTGCTTGTGTTTTTACATTACAAATATAGTACGCTTATATATTTACAGATACAAGATCACTCCGGCAAAATCCGATGTGGAAAATGCCGTCGAGACTTTTGACCCGTTTAAAGAGAGAAAGTGTGACCATCCTACAACGTAAGTATATTCAAATACCCCGTAAAGGTTAAAAAGGCAATATAACTTAAGCCCTAATTTTGTACCTGTAGACATGTTAAAACGAATCATGAAATATTTAAAAAAAACGGTCCGTTAAATACATTGACATAGAACCTCGATGAAATTCCCCTAAAATATGGAAATGTTCCATAAAAGTCATCAATATGACCATTTACTTAGTATAATCTACCGAATGCTCCATGAAATTGAATGAACTACTCATAAATATAATGCAAATATTCTATTAAAGGTGCGATAATTTACATTAAATTTATAGAGAATGTGAATGTTCTCTGTTTGAAAAAAAAACTTCAAGGTACGGGGTTGTACGCAATGGCGACGTGGGACTACTAAGCAATGTGTAATGAATATTATAATTTTTTAAGAGCTTGAATTAGAAAAAAGGCGGATTGGAACGTCAATCGGGCATTTGGGAGCCATCGTTGTGCTACGAGCGGTGCGAAACGCACGAAAACCGAACTGAGAATTCGTCAAAAATACTATGAAGCACGAGCGCACTATGATTAGACGTAGAATGATGGCAAAGCGAGTGTCGCTCTTTTCCTTCTATGCCTTATACGACGACAATGAACAGTCTTTGAATATACACACCCAAACCGGTTAGTCTATGACTCTGTCGTCCGTGTTGGGAAACTACCGTTCAGGCGCACGTGATTGGTTAATTCTTGTTTTGACAGTATTAATTGACGCTCCAACTCTCGCACTCGCAACGTGTACCACAGTATTGAAAACACAGACGTAGTCCTACGTCAAAAAGAACCTTATATATAAAATAAAACCTTCAAAACATTGGTTTGATCCATACATAACACTGTTTTAGAAATTATAAGCACACTTACAAAATATTAAAAATGTGTTGTTTTTTAAGATTTCAATTATTTTATTTAGCAAATAATATCAGCACTGATGTTTCACATAACATTTTACCCTTCTTCAATCAAAATTTTTGATTATAACCGAGACATCTCACTTTTCCTCGAACATGACCATTAAGCTTCTGCAGAGTTGCACTTCCCACCATTTCCACCACTTTTGTCCAATCCTTTTAAAATTTGTCGATGTCATCCGCTAGTTTTACGAATTTCCGTAGCTTAGCTATGGTCAAAGCCCAGAAAATCTCGATTGGCCGCGCCTCCGGGCTATTTGGCGGATTCACGTCTTTCGGCACGAACCAGACATTTTGGCAGTTGTACCACCCTAGTGTGTCCTTGGCGTAATGACATGATGCCAAATCTGGTCAAAATAAGACTGGACCATCATGCTGCTTGATCATCGGCGATAAACGCTTCTGGATGCATTCCTTGTTGTACTTCTGGGTGTTCATTGTCTCCGATGTTACGTACGGGCTAGATATGCCCTTCTTGCTAAATTTTTCGGTAAAGATGGCATTCTCTTTTTCGGGAAAATTCCTTGCCGTGCGTACTATATATCCTGCTCCAAATATAGATAAAGACAGTGAAGAATTGTGGTCCGGTGAGGGTTTTATAATCCAATTTCACATACGTTTCATCGTCCATGATTATACAACCAGAATTTCTACAGAATGTATCATATAGTTTCCGGGTTCTCGGTTTTACAGACGCGGCCTGATTTGATTTCCTTTTGGGTTTCTTCTGCTTTCGGTATGTCTAGAGTCCAAGTCGCTATTTTGCACGCATCACGTTAGACGTTGGGGTCCCTATCTTTTTCGCCACATCTCGAACGGAAGCCGATGGTTTCTACTTATAGGCATCCCTGATCTTCTTGTCAATAGCAAGACTCACAGGACCGGATTTCCAACCACTCCTCGGTGCTTCTTCAAAGGTACATTGTTCTCCAGATTTTCTAACTGCTGTTCGCTTCTTCAAAAGTACATTGTTCTCCAGATTTTCTAACTGCTGTTCGCTTCTTCAAAAGTACATTGTTCTCCATGTTTTCTAACTGCAGTTTGTACCTCTCCGACGCCCACACCCTGTTCCATGGCCAATTTTCTCAAAGAGATACCACTCACAGTGTACCAATTTTATTGATGCTATGACGTGCATAAATGTGTAAACAAAAGGATGCAGCCGAAATAATTTGAAAAATTTCATTCAATTCAAAATGACCGTTAACAGAAGGTGTGCTTATATTTTGCATAAATTATTCCTGGATAAATTGTTTTTTAAATTAAATTTAGATACATGGAGATTGAGATCCTTAAATGCCTTAATACTTATATTCATTTATATGCCCGTTTCTTTAGGCATTCAGTAAAAATATTGCTGGGAAAAGCATCAAGTTGTTTTCAGAAGGTTAGGCGGCGGAATGAAATTTTTAGACTCACGAAAATGAACACTTTTATCGCATAAAATAATAATTGAACTATGCCGGACGCTTGCCTCGCTATCGCTTGTCGGACCATAACTGCAAACATAAAAACGTCCTGCGTTTGCATTATACCGGGCAAACGTTTGAATCAGCCGTTTCCTTGGAATGGAATAGGCGCAATACTAACACTTCAACTATCGGAAACATCGGCGGCTTCTGTTGCCTCAGTTCCTAAATTCTCATTATAGCTCCGCTGCTAAGCCTTCTGAACGCGATGCATTTTCGAACAATCGAACATTTTTTATCGCAAATCTGAAGAAACGGGGTATATGAATCAATAACAATATTAAGGAAGTTAATGATAAATTTATCATCATTATATTTACGGATCAAACTTAAGAAAATATTGTCGAAAACAGGACAAAAGCATGCACAATTTATGAATCATACCTTTTTTTTAGTGCGCAATGTTGACTTCCTATGGATCATTCCTTTTACGTTTAAGGTTTATTTTTTAAATAATTTATGGACCATTGTTAACATATTTATAAATATGTATCATTATTTTACGGTTCATACCTATATATATTAGTGAACAAAACTTACTTTCTTTGGATCAATTTTGCAAATTCATAATGTACAGAACATTTGCACTACATTTATGGGTAATTTCTTTGACCACTATAATGGAAATATTATTGCTTAAGTGTACCGAAAATATGAGTCATATTCATTTTTCTACCATTATTTGAGTGATTTTCAGCCCCCAGGGTTCGTCACCAAGAATCAAATTGATGAATTTTTTGAGTGTTTACCAATAGAAATCTTATCTAGCATAAACGAAACTTTGCCAATCATTCGGAACCTGGTTTCTAGTAATCAAATAAACTATCTTTTAATTTTTCAGCGATGGAGAAACGTTAACACATCTGCTGAAAGCATCGTTGGGTACAGGTATTTTGGCTATGCCAATTGCTTTCAGCTATGCTGGTCTTGTGGGAGGAATTCTGGCTACGGTTCTGACCGCTATAGTATGCACCCACTGCGCTTATGTGCTTGTAAGAAAGTTTCCGTACTATTTGTTGACGTTATATTAATCTGATATATTCATTTTTAGGTAAAATGCGCTCACACGCTATATCGGAGAACGAGAAAGACAGCGATGACCTTTGCTGAAGTAGCTGTAGTTGCACTTGAAAATGGACCTCAATGGGGCCGGAAGCTAGCACCATTCATTCGTTCTTGTATTACTTATGGGCTTTTCATAACATACTTTGGAACATGTTCAGTATACACAGTCATTATCGCCACAAATTTTGAACAAGTCATAGAACATTACACCGGAACTGATATGAACTTGCGCGTCATGATTGCATTTCTGCTAGTTCCATTGATTTTATTATCATGGATTCCAAATTTGAAATACCTTGCACCAGTTTCGATGATTGCTAATGTCTTCATGTGTGCTGGATTGGGAATAACTTTCTATTATTTGGTGACTGACATGCCAGCTTTGTCTGAGCGGCCAATGTATGTTTCTGTATTAAATTGGCCCTCGTTCTTCGCTATTGTGATTTTCGCTATGGAAGCCATCGGCGTTGTTATGCCTCTAGAAAATCAAATGAAAACTCCTCAAAACTTTATCGGACTATGCGGAGTACTGAACCAAGGCATGGCTGGTGTAACCTTAGTTTATATTCTGTTGGGATTCCTTGGATACGTACGATATGGAGATGCAGCTCAAGGCAGTATAACTCTCAATCTACCCGTAGAAGAAATGTAAGTCAACTTTACTTTACTTGCATAACAAAAAAACAAAACAGTGCTTTAATTATTTTTCATATTTTTCCTTAACAGTCCAGCACAAGCCGTAAAGATTCTCATTGCTCTTGCTGTATATTGTACATTCGGACTTCAATTCTACGTATGTCTCGATATTGCTTGGATTGGAATAAAAGACAAATTTACGAAGAGACCTATGTTAGTAAACTATATGATGAGGTATGTATTGATTGAATCAAAAACAAATTCTTCTTCATAACAGCATATCAATTCTTTTCAGAACCATCCTCGTTACAGCATCTGTACTGCTTGCCGTTGCAGTGCCAACTATTGGACCATTTATTGGATTAATTGGAGCTTTTTGTTTTTCGATTCTTGGGTTGTTTATTCCAATTTTGATCGAAACCGTTACTTATTGGGACCAAGGATTTGGAAAATTCAACTGGGTTATTTGGAAAAATGTAATAGTATGCTTTTTCGGCATAATTGCCTTAGTATTCGGATCTAAAAGTTCAATCGAAGATATTCTCAAACTATACTTTTAAGAATACATTTATTTTTGCTACTGCGCTATGCGTTGTTGCTAGGCACAAAAATACGTCCGACTACGATTGTACTACACGGCCAGTGAAAACAGAACAATAATGATTGAAAATCGTGCATTTTCAACTGGAGTGAGGTCTGCTATTTTAAAGTCATAATTGGAAAACAAAATAATAATGCGTAACATTAAGACTGAAAAATTGCTTGGCCCGCATTTATTAAAAATGTACAATTTTCAATCATTATCGATTTGATTTCACTGGCCGTGTAAGGCTTATCTGTACTTATTACTCTCAAGACTAGGGATTAGGGATACAAAATGTGATAGGATTATTATGCATATTGAATCTAGTAGCTCTTGATAAGTACTAACAAGCAGGGTGTTTTTCTGAAGATCTTTAAATACCTTATGTGCATTACGTGATTGTGATACAAACAAAGACAAGTGCCTATTTTAATTCAATAGAGCAAGTTTTGTAAAAACAGCCTAGAATGAAAATGGTGTCGTCAAAAATTAGATAACAACGTGTAATAAGTGTATTTCTTTCTGAAATTAACGAAAAATTTATAAATATAATACACTTATTAAAACCAACAGCAGTAGTTTGTAATGTATTACAATAAAAATGAAATATCTCACAAGAGCAATGAAAAATTGAAGAATATTCTTTTTATAAAAGAAATTACTAAATTTATGGTACATACAACAAAAAACAATTTAGCATTTCAAAACCCCACTCCAGCTTGAAACATATAATATTTTGATGTTTTAAAAACAAAATTTACATTGTATTATTTACTCTCATAACTTAGTGCATTGGTAATTAAATTTGATTTATATTTGCAAAACGCAAGTTTCCTAAAAATATATCATTTCAAAATGAAACTTCTATTGATTTACCAAGAACTACCGTTTTTATGCTCATGTAACATTTCATTTAACAAATGACAACATGAAAAAAGTTGTGTGAAAAAAAACTTGTTTTATTACGTTCGACCAGGAACATATTATTCTCTTAACCGAAAGAAATCACCCTCTGAAAATGAATAAAGAAATAAAAATGTAGGCGATACATTCAAAATATATCACTTGAATTATTTTATTTATTGTGAATAATTTTCCATACATTTAAAAAAAAAACAATGCATAAGGCGATAAAGAAATAACGTCCTTTTCATAGACCATTTTTTAACTTATCTCTAATGAACGCGGAGTAGGCCTCCAGCATCAAAACTGCCATACTGAAAAAAAAATACAATTATTTTTTTCTCATTATATTAAACCTCTAAAAGCAGGTCTTCAAAAAAGTATTATAAGAAGCAATTTATTGTATTGAGCAATTTGTGTATTGAAAATGAATAAAGAAATAAAAATGTAGGCGATACATTCAAAATATATCACTTGAATTATTTTATTTATTGTGAATAATTTTCCATACATTTAAAAAAAAAATCAGTGGGGTTGTGTATAACACACGACCGGTTGACGTAGACTTCGTTAAACCGTTTGATTAGTACTCAGGTACTGTTCTAATGGGACCTTGGGTTAGCATAAGTAAGTGAGAAAGTATGTAAGAACATTCGCTTGATTCGCTTCTTAGTAACTATTTGGCTGCCCTGGAAAGGGACGTTTGATTTGAATGTTGGTATGATGAAAGGGCAACGGTTGTGCTGGCTGTAATGATTGTGTTGATATGACCGACTAGCTGAAAACCATAAAAATCTCGAAAATCTATTGAGAAATGATAAAACGTTCAAACTATTTCAGTTATTTTCAAATTTTCATTTGACATCTACCCTTGCCGTAAAGCGTAGTCTGATGAAAAAGCATGGGTGTGGTCCAAATAGATCGTTAGACCAGCATTAGATAGTAATCATGTTAGAACATTCTTTTATACACTCGTTAGAAAGCATTTGGTGAAGAATCAAAACGTTGTCCGTGATAAAGAATTTCGGGATATTTATCGGAACGCAACATTTATATTACAAATATATATTTGTACATATAACATGGTAATCGTTAGACCTTTAGGTTGGTGCAAACATCTCAAAAAATAAATCAATTAAGGAACGATCGAATTACTAGCGTCCGGTGTTTCAATGTTTTGTGACGGCAGCCATTTGTATATTGTACACAATTCTCAAGGTATGCAACAAAGAGAAAACTAAAATTATTATAGCCACCACTGCAGTGCACTGTCTTCCAATTGATTAGAACTTGTAATTTTAGATAAATTCAAATCATACAAACTCTCTTGAAACTGAATTCGTCGTCCTGAAAAGGACGGATTCGAAATGGTCCGCATTGGAGTTCAAACCTTCTCGGTCTTTTGATTAATCAGGTTATTTCACTCGTTGCACGTTGCGCCTTACCAAAAGATGGCTAGCAGCAAAATCACTCACACACACAAGCACCTTATTTCGCTCGTCATGGCTGCACCCACCGGTTGGCTACAAATAAATCATTGGCTTGGGCCTAGCAAACCTTTGCATAATTTAAGGCTACCTAGCAACGGTTGCCTAGCCAACGGCCTGCTAGCAACAGCCTGCAGCGCAATCTCCAATGGTTGGTCGCCAGTGCACCTTCTATGGTACTTGCCACAGTCAGCTGCCACATCCACATTGACGCCTTGCCGCTCAGCACTGCCGAATGCACCCTTCAGGGTACATGCCATCGCCAGCTGTCAATCCATGATGGCTCGATTCTCCGCACAGCTCCAGTACTGCAACACGGATGAGAAAATTTGCGAAGGTGTACCCGTTTTACATCGTTCACTGTTGCATATCCCAAGTAACATTGCCAAAACCATCCAGCTTTATTAAGTTTTATTAAAGTTTTATGAAAGCCACTAGAAATCAATTCGGGTTTATTATGGCAGCAAGAGATGCCAATAGGTTTCAAATTTTAGTCAGGTTTATAAGAACCTACACAGCTTCTTTACAACGATCTTAAACCCTTGACTTCTAAAATTCCTTTTACTCCTATCAAAGGTTTTATTTTGACTTTATTAACTCATAAAATGCTGTTTTGAAATGCCGTTTTAGGACTCATTCATATTATCTTATTATGGTCAGTTGAAAAAGCATTTTAAAACCATTTTGCCTCCAGTAAATGCATTAAACGGCTAACTGGCATTGAGGAAAGCTACCAAGCGACTAGATAGTTCTATAGTAGCCATTGCTAGGATAAATTGGCTTTTTTTGGCAAAACTGTGATTTCTTGCAATCGCCATATTGAAATATATGAAATAATTGAAATGTGAAAAAATAAATACACCAAATTTTAAATGTAATACAATTGAACTGTAGATCTGAGACAAACTTTGGTATTCGTTTGAATTCTATCAATTTTCAGGAGTTTCATGATTAATTTACCGAATATATTTCTTTCAATTTTGTTTTTGTTGTTGTAAACTCGCATAATTTCCAAGGCGCATTAATTTTCAGCTCTTATCGTGCCAATATTCACCATAAAATTTAATGCGCATATGATTTGGAGCATGATGCGCTATAAAAAAAACTCAATTTCTTTTGTATATTTTGCTATCAATCATAATTTCCCGCAACAGTAGAACTTTTTTCTTAACCATTATTTACTGTTGAATGAATCAGAAGAGCAACAAAGCAAAACAACAAAAACCAACCACGATATCGCCGTGAAGTTTGACAGCTGTGGCCATTCAGCCCTATGCTGGTTTTGATGGCGGCCAATAGGTTTTATGATGGTTCTCAAGTGGTCATAACAGCTTTCACTAGAACATTTTCAAAATCTTTTTGGTCTTTGAAAGGTTTTATTAATTTGTTTTCACAACCGTCTATAGAGTGGGCCACTTTGTACACATTTCGGCTTTAAAGATGCATAGAAGAGGTGTTGGTGGATAAAACAGTTTTGAATGTAGTGTCATCAACAAAGCCGGGAGGAGTGATATACGGCTGGAATAGAACTGAAATTGTTACTTGGGATGAGACCTACCTTGCTCACATTTGAAATCTGTGATAGAAAACTACTGTTTATTTATTAAATTTAGCCTACAAAACAGAATAATAAGACATCACCTATTATTTTCAGAATTTTCAAAAGTTTGAAATTGTTAACGGATATTGTTTGACAATTGAATTGATACGCGGGAAAATTTCCTACCGATTGGTGTAAACATCTTGAAAATCTATCAAGCATTTATTAAGATATTAGCGTTGAATTTGTAACGATATTTCATGACTGTCGCTAATTTTTAGATTTTCAATGGACACCTTACCCTTGCCATAAGACGTTTCAATTTTTCATGACGGCAGCCATTTGTAAATTGTGCACAATGCTCAAGGTATACAACGTAGAGACAATTATAATTGTTTTAGCCACCACTGTCTGCCAATTGTTTTCAATTGCTCGTGGCGGCAGCCATTTATAAATTATGCACAATGCTAAAGGAATGCAACAAAGAGAAATCTACAATTGTTTTAGCCACCGTTTTCTGCCAAGTGGTAAGATAAATTCAGGTTAAACAAACTCTTTCAACATTGGATTGGGCGTCCTGAAAAGGACGGATATTGAATAATCCGCATAAGAATTGAATACTCGTCCGTCTTTTCACAAAGCTGCCGTGCACGTTGCGCTATACGTAAAGATGGCTACCGAAAGAATAACACACACTCAGGCAACTTATATCGCTCCTCGTGGTGGCGCCCACCGGCTGGCAACAAATCATCACCAGCTTGGGCAACCGGCACAGGACTGAAGCGGCTGTCATCCACGAACAACAATCGTGAAGCCGAAAACTTGGTGCTAATTTGACAGCTCGGTTTTCTTGAAGGCTCTATGCAGCAAACACAATATTCGCGGCGGAAGTTGTCATGTTTTGTCGTTAATTTTATTCGAGAGAAAAATCTTCCGTGTTGTATTTAGTGCTGTGGTTATCGCAATGATAATATTTTTCATTGATTATCAGCCAGGTATTATTATGTTTTATCTAAATAACTGGTACTAGCAGTTTAGTAGAAGAAATATTGTTTCCTTGCCAATTTATTGTGAACCGAGCTTAAAATGTTAAAATCGTCACTAGCGCCACACCAAATGTGGCAGGCTTCAAGAACTAACGCTTTCTTCAGTCCTCTGGCAACCGGCTGCCTAGCACACCACTGCAATTTAGTCGCTGCCTAGCAACGGTTGCCTAGCCAAGGGCTTGGCAAAAGTCTGCAAAAGTCTGCAGCGCAATCAGCTACCTGTCCACTGGTTGGTCGCCACTGCACCTTCTATGGTACGTGCCACCACCAGCTGCCAAATCCAAACTGGCATCTTGCCGCTCCGCACGAGGTTGCCTTCAGAGCTCATGCCATCGCCAGCTACTTATCCTCGATGGTTCGTTGGTCTGCCCAGCTCCAATACGGCGACAGTTATGCGTAAATTTGCGAAGGTGTACCCGTTTTATATCGTTCACTGCTGCATATGAGACCTCCATTGCTTACATTTGAAATCTGTGATAGTAAAATTGAGTGCATATAGTAAATTTACTCTGAAAAATCGGCATTATAAGACATCACCTCATATTTTGGTTATTTTCAATAACTTGAAGTTATTGGCGGATATTGTTTGATAATTGAATTGATACGCGGGAAAATTTACAATCGATTGATGTAAACATCTTGAAAATCTATCAAGCATTTATTTAGTTATTAGCGTTTAATTTGTAACGATATTTCGTGACGGTCGCTCGTTTTTAGATTTTCAATTGACACCCTACCCTTCCCGTAAGACGTAGTCTACGTCAAAACAATGCATAAGGCGATAAAGAAATAACGTCCTTTTCATAGACCATTTTTTAACTTATCTCTAATGAACGCGGGGTAGGCCTCCAGAATCAAAACAGCCAAACTGAAAAAAAACAATTATTTTTTTTTTTTTTTTTATATCTAATATCACAAGTCTTCTAAAAAAAAAATATAAAAAATCAATTTGTTTTTTTTGGCTTGTTCTTCTTATTATTATTATTTTGTGGTTTTTTCGATGTTTTCTTATTATGGTTGGGTGTTGGTAGAACAAAGTTTAAATAATTCTTTTTTTTTTATTTTTTTTTTTTTTTTTTTTTTTTTGTTTGGGTTAGTTTAATTTAATTTTTTTTTTTTTTTTTTTTTGTTTTTGTGTCAAAAAAAAAAAAAAAAATCCTTGTTTTCTGTTCTTTCATTTTAATAAAAATATTAATTTGGTTTTTTTTTTTTTTTTTTTGTTTAGAATGTAATTAAAAAAAGAAGGTGGGTGTTGGCCAAATTTGGATTTTTCAGATATAATCCTAAATAGGCTATAGAGTATGTTTCATACATCTAGTAACCTAACGTCCGTGCTCCATCACAATATTTTCTATTGTGATGTGTCCAACTCAATGGGTAAATTTAACTGAAGGTGAGTTTGAAAGAAGGGGAACTTGGAGTAGAGCACACGTACCCACTGGTTGACGCTAAATATTGGCCAACGTGCTTTTGCACATATATTTGAGGATTTGTTAAGCGACTCAAATTTCCAAATCCTAAGTTTTTGCAAAGTCCTAGCATGCAGTTATGAGCTTCTAAATTTATCATAATAGCATATTAGTGTTAAACCTGAGAGGGTTGATTCATCGATTTCTGTTACAATTCCAAGTTGTAACATTCTGCCCATTTCATGTTAGGCGGCGGGAATTTCTCTCGTGCTTTGGAATCGGTGGATTGTGAGTTAGGTTATTACAAGAAGCGGAGGGACTGATTAGGGAAGTATACATTGAGAGTAGCTGAGCGTATATCGTATTATTTCAAGTAGGATGAATTGCAAAATTATGAGATTATTATAGGTACATCTTCCCTATGTACTCACTAACAATAGAGGGTGACAGTAACAGTATAGACTAGTAACATTACAGGATTAAGGGGCTATTAAGTAGAACAGCCGACTGAGATCATCAGATGTAGCTCTTCATTAAAAAGGTTTGATGAAGTGTTGGGTTTGGATGGTTAAGGGGAATGCTTGAAGGAGAATTTATTGTTTGCCAATGCAAGGCACCTTCTAAGTTTTCATTTGGTTGTTGGAATAAATATTTAATAATATGGGTTTATGGAATGTTACTAAATGTTACCGTTTTAAACACGGGTTTTCTCAATACTTTTAAGTAAGAATAATTCAGTTAGGCATAAAGATTACTATCACAGAGGAATAAAGACTTGACTTGTAGGTCAATAGGTCAATAGAACTCATAACGTTAATATTTTTGACTCTGAGAACAATTTAGCCAAATCAGAGTATTTGAAATACAATTTAATAGGATCCCAGGGGTCGATAATAATCACACATCTCAACTCATTAATATAAGCATGAAATGCCTTTTTATTATAAAGGGTCTGTTTAATAATATTTAGTTATATCAGCTATTAATGATATGACGGGCCACCAATCCGAGGAGTAGTCCGGTTTGTTTAGTCTTTATTTGCAGGATCACCACTTGTAAAGGAGCATGCCGTCGCTCAGGAAAATATTCACTGGAAAAAATATCACCTGTGCAGCCGAGGGAACCAGGAAAGGAATCGCCAACCAACGAAACATGAAAGCATCCGATTCCGACCTTTTGTAGTTGTTTCGTCAATTTGTGTCTACATATTTTATTTTTATTATTATTCTTATTTCTTTCCAGGAAAGCATTTGGATGTGATGAGGTGTTGGGTTTGGATGTATAAGGGAAGGGTTGTACAGAGAATTTGTTGGCCAATACAGGGCACCTTCCACGCTGCCATCTGGTTGTTGAGGGAGACATTTAATGAGAAAAGTTCATGTAATGTTACTAATAATCCAAAATCTAAAAGGTACAAATATGGACATTAGTCCACTCTCAAAAGTTTGAAATATTTTCAAGAGGTCGGAATAAAATCTTCATTATAATGGCCAATTGAGCGCAATACCAATTACTATTAGTTAGTTGTTTTCACACGGGTTTTCTTATAACTTTTTAAGCATTAGTACTTCATTCAGGCATAAAAAATAGATAATTAATGTACCAGAAACTGGACGGACACTTGTGCCTACCCAGTGGAGGACCCGGATACGACCACCCATGTGAGTCTAGAGTATCGCACGAGCTGACGAGTGCAACGGGAAGGACTATAGGTGTATAGACCTGGGGGTGAGTCCCCGGATACGCAATCTTAGCAGGAAAGCACGGACTATACACTTTTTTTTTTTTTTTTTAATTAGTTCGTTTATTTGCTAGGCTCAGGCGTGTGTAACACTTTACGGAGCCGATATTCAATATTGTTATTTACAATGTATAATTTTCCAATTTTAGTAAAATGGGGTGCCAATTACTCGTGGCTAGCTCGAGGTTAATAGGTCACAATATCGTTTGGAAGGGGCTAGGTAGGTTACTTATTGAAGGTATTATTTGCTGCTCATGGTTGCAACATCTACCAAATCCTTGGTCCCTGTAGTCCCTTTCAGGAACTAAGCTGCAAATGGGTGACCACTGCTTGCTGGGCAGGTACAAGTAGCACGGAAACAAAAGGATAATATAACTGGGACACAATGGCAGGGAATTTACTAGACTGGAGGGAAGGGGGTGATGACATTACACTCTTAGATCAGACAAACAAAGGAATTCGTAAATCGCTTGCATGTAGGGGAGATCACGCATTCCCAAAACATCTCTTACCTCCCGGGAGGGTTGTCTACCTCGGGCCACTAGGGTATCCAATAGTCGTGCTCTGGAGGCATCATTACCCGGGCAATGCCAAACTGCGTGATCGATGTCATCATAACCGGTTCCGCACCTACATACATTGCTATCGACGAGGTTAATTCTGTAGAGATGTGCGTCTAGCGAGTAGTGGTTGGACATAAGTCTTGACATCACACGAATGAAACCGCGACTTAAATCCAGACCTTTGAACCACGATCTCGACGAAACATTTGGAATAATGGAATGTAACCACCGCCCAAGAGAATTACTTGTCCAATCGTTTTGCCAACTTTGAAGAGAACTCTGACGTACTAATGGGAAAAATTCATCATGTGAAATTCTTCTTTCAAAAATCTCGCCTTCTTTTGCGCCCACCTTTGCTAGCGAGTCCGCCTTCTCATTGCCTGGAATTGAGCAATGTGAGGGGACCCATGCAAAGGTAATTCTAAATGATCTTTCGACCAACGCACACATCTGCTCCCTTATTTTTGAAAGAAAGTAAGATGAGTGCTTCACTGCTTTCATCGACCGGAGGGCCTCAATAGAACTGAGACTATCCGAGAAGATGAAATAATGGTCTATGGGCATGTCGGAGATTATCCCCAATGCGAAATTGATTGCTGCCAGCTCAGCAACATATACAGAACAAGGTTCCTGAAGTTTCCGGAAGGCAGATGAGTATTCATTGTAAACACCGAAACCAGTGGATCCATCAATGCGCGACCCATCAGTGAAAATTCTTCTATTGCAATTGACATGTTGGTACTTTTTAATAAAAATATGGGGAATTAAAATAAGTCGAAGTTGATCTGGAACTCCTTGAATAGCCTGTTTCATGGAGAGATCATAGTCAATGGAGGAACTGTGATAAGGGAAGCGTACACTAGGAGAATTATAGCATGGAAGACTAATATCGGATGACATATAGTTAATATAGATTCGTAAGAATCGAGACTGGGTACTCAATTCGAGCATTTCTTCGAAGTTTTCAATCACGAGGTTGTTACTGATTCCACACTTGATCAGTATTCTAGATGAGAGCTCCCAGAAGCGGTTCTGTAAGGGCTTTACTCCTGCCAGAACCTCCAGGCTCATATTGTGCGTTGAATGCATACAGCCAAGAGCAATACGTAAACAACGATATTGAATGCGTTCCAATTTAATGAGGTGGCTGTTTCTTGCCGAGAGGAAACAAAAAGAGCCATATTCGAGAACTGAAAGAGTAGTTGTTTTATAGAGTTTAATGAGGTCTTCCGGGTGAGCACCCCACCATGTCCCGGAAATTGATCTTAGAAAATTGATCCTTTGTTGACATTTCTGTTTTAAATACGCAAAGTGATTACTCCAAGTGCATTTCGAATCAAACATGACTCCAAGGTATTTGAAGGTCAAAGATTGGGTAATGTCTCTTCCCAACAGCTTGAGACGCAGTTGGGCAGGGAACCGCTTTCTAGTAAACACTACCAATTCGGTTTTATGCGGTGAAAACTCGATCCCCAAATTTCTGGCCCAGATGGACAGATTATCTAGGGAATTTTGCAATGGTCTTTGCAAGATTTCCGCACGTGGACCTCTAAAGGAGATCACAGCATCGTCTGCAAGTTGTCTTAGCGTGCATCTATTTTCCAAGCAGTTATCAATATCTTTAACATAAAAATTATAAAGCAAGGGACTTAAACATGAGCCTTGGGGTAAGCCCATGTAGCTAATTCTGGAAGTTGTCAGTTGACCTAGATTAAAGGCCATTTGTTTTTCTGACAGTAAATTATACAAAAAGTTATTTAAAATTCCTGGTAAACCACTACTGTGCAGACTATCTGCTAGTATATCTATGGAAACTGAATCAAATGCGCCCTTAATATCCAAAAATACTGAAGCCAATTGCTCCTTGTGTGCAAAGGCCAGTTGTATATCAGATGAAAGCAACGCTAAACAATCGTTTGTTCCTTTGCTTTTTCGGAAACCAAATTGCGTATTTGATAGTAGGTTGTTTGATTCAACCCAGCGGTCAAGTCTTGATAGGATCATTTTTTCTAACAATTTCCTTAAACATGATAGCATAGAGATCGGACGGTAAGAATTGTAATCAGACGCTGGTTTCCCAGGCTTTTGAATAGCTATTACTTTAACCTGCCTCCATGCGGGTGGAACTATATTTAATTCCATGAGAGTGTTATACAGGTTAAGTAATCGTCTTTTAGCGATATCGGGGAGATTTTTTAGAAGGTTGAATTTAATCATATCGCTTCCCGGAGCAGAGTTATTCGATGAAAGAAGTGCCATTGAAAATTCCAACATTGTGAATGGTTCGTCCAGAAAACCGTTACTTCGGGTGGTATCCCGTAAATTCGGTTGTGTTGGGACAGAGTCTGGACAAACCTTTTTAGCGAAGTCGAATATCCATTGCATGGAGTATTCTTCACTCTCATTGGAGGATGAGCGGTTTCGCATGTAACGAGCCTTTCTCCAAAGCGTTGTCATCGAGGTTTCTCTAGATAGTCCCTCTACAAACGAACGCCAGTAATTGCGTTTCTTTGCTTTGAGTAAGTTTTTAAGCTTTTTTTCAAGCTTGAGGTACTTATCAAATAGCTCACATGTTTCATGTCTACGATAATCTTTAAACGCATCGGATTTCTCAAGATACAACTTAGTGCATTCATCATCCCATCCAGGGGTGGCGGGTCTTCTTTTGAGGGATGCACTTGGAA
The DNA here is from genome assembly GCA_024533555.2 of Aedes koreicus. Classification (NCBI taxonomy): domain Eukaryota; kingdom Metazoa; phylum Arthropoda; class Insecta; order Diptera; family Culicidae; genus Aedes; species Aedes koreicus. Next base: position 27,253 of record JAHHFK020004232.1, read on the forward strand.
CACGTCGTTTCTGAGCTTCTAATGCACTTTTGTACATCAGGTCGGAAAGGAAACGATACTCTTCTAATGGTGGAAGAGGATCGGTAGAATCAATACCAAGGGTTACCGCCGATGCAAAATGTTGCCAATCGATATGCCTCGTGAGGTCATAAGGAACATGGATTGACTGGTCTGTTTTATTAAAACTATTTGTGATTGAGATAATAATTGGTAAGTGATCACTACCATGGGGATCATTGATTACCTTCCACAGACAATCTAATGATAGTGAGTTAGAGCACAAAGATATGTCAAGTCGACTCTCCCTGGCAGGAGGTTTTGCTATTCGTGTCGCTTCCCCAGTGTTCAAGATGGTCAAGTTGAAATCGTCGCATAAGTCATAGAAAATACCCGCTCTGTTGTCATCGTATTGTTCGCCCCAAGCAGTACCGTGGGAGTTCAGATCGCCCAGAATAAGAACTGGAGATGGAAGTAATGTAATTGAACTCCAAAGTTGACGGCGGTTTATTGATGCCCTCGGAGGGACATAGACGGAAGCTATGCAAAGATCTTTATTCTTTACATTTATTTGGCAAGCGACGATTTCAATGCCTGAAATTATTGGGAGTGAGATTTTATAGAAGGGGTAGCACTTTTTGATCCCCAAAAGTACGCCACCATATGAATCATCTCGATCCAGGCGAATAATGTTAAAATCGTGGAAGTTTAATTCATCTTCAGAAGAAAGCCATGTTTCACAGAGAGCAAATATATCACAATCAGAATTGTGAATCAAATACTTGAACGAGTCTAATTTAGGTATTAGACTACGACAGTTCCATTGTAATACGGTGATCATATCTTGATCCTCACTCGACGAATTATTCATCGAAAGATATGAATTCACCAATGAGGGGCCATGATACAGTCAATTGCTTGAAGTAGTTTCCAACTATAGGAATAAGCAGGTCAATAATTCCTCGGAGCGGTGAAGCATCCGAAAGGCCAAGAGCATTTAAAATGTTATCCACAATGTCCCTAAAATTAATCTTACCTCGCTTGGACGGGATATTCTTAGAATTGCGAGAAGACGTAGTTTTTGGTTTTGGCAACCTCTTACGGTTACTGTTATTAGGTAGCGGCGGGTTGGTATAGCTACAGCTAGGAACGGATGCATCAGCTATTACCGGTTTATTCGGTTTTTTTAATTGACCCCCGCTACCTCCATTTTTTTGCAAGCTTTTGAAAGTGGGTTTAATAAGTTTCCGGCGCACACCCGGAGAACTAGTAGGCTTTCTTTTACCGGGGGCGTGTACCTCCGGAAATCCACTCTCATCGGCTTCGTCAGAGTCCAGTTCATCGGAAGACAAAATCAAAAAAGGATTTTCATTTTGAGCGGCTGATACAGACGATGCAGACGCTCCGTTTTGCGACTTTAACATTTCTGCATACGTCTGCTTGGAGCGTTCTTGTATGGAACGTCTCACGTTACCAGTGCGCTTCTTGTACACGGGGCAGTTCTGCAAATCGTGGAGAGGCTCTTTGCCACAGTAAGCACACTTTGTTGCTTCCTGTTGACAAGCATCCTCTAGATGCCTTTGGCCGCATTTGCCACAACGGGGCTGGTTGTCGCAAAAAGTAGCCGTATGACCCAACTGTTTGCACTTGGTACAATTAAATACCCTTGGTACAAAAAGGCGCACTGGGAAAAAAACTTTATCAATTTCAACAAATTTTGGGAGAACTGATCCGGCGAAGGTCACTTGTAGCGAGTCCGACAGTAAATACGTCTTTTTTCCATCTACCATTGATCCTGCATGCAATTGTTTGCATTCCAGAATCTCAATGGTAGACGAAGCAGAATTTGGAAGTCGCCCCTTACCTTCCATGACGTCTTCACACGTCAGGCTCGCTGCAGAAACCACACCATCTATCTCCACATCTCGAGATGGGATGTAGACGTAGTACTCGACATTATAACCTGCGTCACTGGCAATTTCATTTGCAATTTTATACGTAGGTGCAGTGACACGCAGTTTGTTTCGGTTGACCTGATGAAATTCGGTCCCCGGATAACGACGCGTCAAATTTCTTTTAATGCCCAAAAAATCTAGGGCTTTCACTTTCTGCCGGAAGTAGACAACCCAAGGAGAGACAGAAGACGGCTGATAACAGCGCGCCCTAAAAACATCTTTGGGAGGCAAGTCGCCCCCCTTAGAAACATCCATGTAAAATTAAATTGATTTAAAAAAAAAAAAAAAAAAAATTGAATGAAAAAAAAAATTAATAAAAAATGATATCAGATTTTTTTTTTGAGCCCCCCTACAGACAACGATTCTACTATATGGGAGAAAAATACACAATCCACTAACAGACGAGTGGAAACAAAAACGAGAATGTGCTACTTGCCCTTCGCTGCTGTTGTGTTGGCTATTGTCTTTATCGATGTGGCCCCGTCTGCTGTTGCTTATCGACAAAGCACCGGTTGCAGACCGGCTGTGGATAGGGCGATGACCGTCACTGCTGCGATTATGCTGATGGTGATGGTGGGTACCGGCTGGTAGCTGGACAGTACATCCGTCGGACTCGGCCGGGAATGTCTGCTTCCCTTAAGGAACGCTCGGCTTGGTTTCGGTGGTTGAAAATAATCCACTATTTTTCCAATAACTACCGCGTGGTTTGATGCGGGTTGAAAAAAAAAACGTAGTGCGGAGTGCAAAACAAACTCGACCGAAGCACTTCAGCGTTCGATGCGGAATGCTTCGAAGGAGGGTGCAACCGACCTCTGGTCCTCACAAGTTCCTACCTCACGCCTCCACGAGTCATATGATCACAAAAGACTGCCAGCTGGAGACGCTGGTTGGCGTAGCCTGGGCAATGTTGTCTTTTTGACAATAGCGAAGTGAGGGGGTGCGACCTGTAAATCATATGATATAATTTTCCATTTTCATATCAATTAATGATTTCAGCAGGCTTTGGAATCATCTTTGCATTCCAAAACCATTTATCTCAGGAGCCTGGAGCAACATGACATGGATAAAAGGCTGAATTTATTTTTCAGCATAACATTTACTTCGAATTCGCACTTCTGAACATTAACTACTATATTCTTAAAAGACTGGCATGCGCTTATGGGCAGTATAGGATTATATTTGAATATTGTGTTTAGTGGTATTAGGATTAGATAAGCCATTTATTTCAGAAACCATCACACTGGGCTCTGCGATCGCTCCAATTGCTATCATAGAAATGTAACTAGAACAATATAAAGATATGTTTTAACAACATGTCTTATAAAATAAAATCTCTCATTGAAATTATAGTTTTGATATTTGGAATGATATTTTCTGTTTTCAGCTTTTCCAGGACTAGTAGGATATTAATACACATCTAATTATATTTTTTCAGTAACAATCCAGTGGATGTCAGATATGTTTTTTACATACGCATATTATGTTCTCGTATTGACTTACTGTAGTCGCTTTTTACATGGTCAAGTAATTTAATTGTCTCTTAAAATGCCATGTACAGCATTCAAGTTGAAAATTTGTATTAATAGCATTTTTGTCTTCTATGATATTTTAATTTTTTATGTAAGGAAAGTAAGACCTTGTAAAGAACGAGCAAAGTATATGTATTTCAGTTTTGATTCCTTTTATATTGGATCAGTTTATAAAAGCATATGAGTCCTATACGTACAAGCAGTGAAAGATGCGTTTGAAAGTTTTATTCCTTGAATATATGATACAGAATAGAGACTGGTATGCTTTTATGGTAAGTAATTTAAATTTTAAACAACTATTTCATTAGGAACAGTAGAAATTTGCAATATCTCAGTACATTCACTAGTACAAATAAAAATTGATTGTAGCCGTGAATTTTCGTACGATTTGTATCTTAAATTTTTTTTTATGGTTTTTGCTGCGTCGTTTTCGCGAAAAGAAAATTAAAAAATATTGCTTCATTCAACTAAAATAAATGGTGAAATTATAGTTTTTCCGAGTGCTTTGCGTAGGACGTTGTGAATGGAATCCCTCTCATAGTGTGTTATGGTCGTGTTTCTTGAGATGTATTGTTTTTTCCCATATTTTTGTGTTTTTAGTGACCCGCTCCTGCATTCGGACGAGCTTTCCAGCATCAGATAAGGAACATTGGTGAGGTCGTTTGATTATCAAAAATATACCTTAACTATATACACGCCAGGATCAAGAATCTACATTTTTTATTCTAGAAGTGTGAAAATTCTTCACATATCCATTTGATGTGTGAAGATTTTCAGGCGGAGCTTATTGTATATGAAGATGACCTCAGAATATACGTGTATGAACAGGCATTCTTGAAATGGGTCGTTGGATTTTCAATAGAGCTGTCACCTTCAATCTCCAGGGCTAAAAATGTTTGCACATAGTGATCACATATAAATTACTGAAGAAATGTAGACAAGTTTCTTCCATAAAACCACTGCCGGTCAGTGGGAGATTGATTGTAAAGACACACACACATCAATTCAATCAATGAATTAAATTAAAATGGCATATAAACAGATGCTCTGGCAGCGCTGAAATTCTCCTAGTCAGATCATGAAGCTTTAGGCCGAGCTTTAAGTCTAGATGCCCACTGAAGTGACAGAGGTGTAACATCTGAATGTATTGCAAAACATCTTGTCGGCATTTTCCTCACACTATAAGACTTCGACTCGATGTTTTAAAATTATATGTGGGCATCTCGACTTATGTTGGTTAATCACACTGAAAAGAGAATGACTACAAAGCGTAATAAATTCATCCTGAAAGCATGCAACTGGAGCTTAAAGCTTTATGTTGGTAACGTCTAACAAAGTTCTAACAACGTCTACCTCTAACATTTTTCTTGCTGGGTTGTACTAGACCTCATGGACTACTTCAACTTGACTATTTTGAATACTGGGGAAGTAACACGCGTGGCTCCACCTCCAAACCCTGGAAGCAAATAAGACCTCTCAATCTGTTCGAATTCATTATCATTGGATTGCACGTGGCTCATTGAGGCCGGTAAAGCACTCCTGGCCTCTGTGAGTGTGGACAAGGCTATCAGGACGCAGATCACGTTGTTTGGTCTTGTGCTGAGCATCGTGGAGTCAGATCTGAGCTTTGTGATTCCCTTAGGGCTCGAGGTAGACAACGCAATGTGCCAATTCGAGATATTTTGGCTGTACGTGATTCGGAGTACATGAAACTCATTTATGCGTTTTTGACTAACATTAGCCTAAGATTGTAGTTAGTTTAACCTGTATGTTTACTTTAAGTTTTTTTTTATCTGTGTATGCGTGTGTGTTTTTTTTCTTTTTCAAAAAATGTTCAAGTCAAAAGAAAACCAAAAATTGTATAGTTATAAGTGTTTAGATGATTAAGAATTTAAATTTAATGTGTTATGTAAACCTTACTTTAAATTCCCACTTTCTTTCCCATCCGTAATTTGTAATTCCTATTAACCTCGAGACGGCCGCGAGTAATTGGTTTTATCCCCCTAACTTTAGTTTTAAGATAAATGATGTATACAAATATGAAAATTTGGCTCTGTAAAGTTGATTCGATTGAGCCTGCACAAATAAATGATTAATAAATATAAATATATATATATATATATATATATATATATATATATATATATATATATATATATATATATATATATATATATATATATATATATATATATATATATATATATATATATATATATATATATATATATATATATATATATATATATATATATATATATATATATATATATATATATATATATATATATATATATATATATATATATATATATATATATATATATATATATATATATATATATATATATATATATATATATATATATATATATATATATATATATATATATATATATATATATATATATATATATATATATATATATATATATATATATATATATATATATATATATATATATATATATATATATATATATATATATATATATAATATATATATATATATATATATATATATATATATATATATATATATATATATATATATATATATATATATATATATATATATATATATATATATATATATATATATATATATATATATATATATATATATATATATATATATATATATATATATATATATATATATATATATATATATATATATATATATATATATATATATATATATATATATATACAAGGAGTCGTTGAGGCCCCTCGCAGTCAAATTCAAGAAAAACTATTTGTTTTGTATTTTTTTCATACAAAAATTGATATATCAAGGTTTCTATTTTGCTTGGAAATTCAAAAAAATACCAATACAATGGCCAAAAATGACTAAAATCGGTTAAACGGTTTAGGAGTTATAAATTTTTGAAAATTGAAGATTTTGAAAAATCACGATTTTTGGACCAGTCTAACGCAGAAAGGTCCAGTCTAATAACGAAATAAAAAAATACGGGTCTAATATTTTTCGATGTTGAACAATCCTACCGAATATTATAAAATTCTGAGAGATCGTATAACTTTTTTTCATGGAATTGCTGTATATATATATATATATATATATATATATATATATATATATATATATATATATATATATATATATATATATATATATATATATATATATATATATATATATATATATATATATATATATATATATATATATATATATATATATATATATATATATATATATATATATATATATATATATATATATATATATATATATATATATATATATATATATATATATATATATATATATATATATATATATATATAATATATATATATATATATATATATATATATATATATATATATATATATATATATATATATATATATATATATATATATATATATATATATATATATATATATATATATATATATATATATATATATATATATATATATATATATATATATATATATATATATATATATATATATATATATATATATATATTTATTTATTTTTTTTTTTTTTTATTTTCGTCAACAGATAAAAATGTTCATCCCAATGACCCTTTAAAAAATTAAATTACATACGAAAATTAACAAAACTTAACAAAGACATATACGGAAACAACGCTTATTAACATCACGGGATACATTAAAATCAAACACATTATAGCAGCTGTTGAAAACGCGGCACATGCTTTGCACAGGTTCGTGTTTTCCGTAGTTGGTCCTTGAGTGCCGGAACACGAAGAACTGTTGTAAACGGAGATTTCGTCGTCGAGTGTTGATGGTCAAGAGATCCAGTAGAACGGAACAATCAACATTTCCTTGAAGCAGATCACCAATGAAACACGCTTTGGCTACCATACGCCTACCTTCCAACAGTTCCAGGTTGATGAGCTTGCACCGACTTTCATAACTTGGCAATCTGCGAGGGTCTTGCCAGCGAAGATGTCGCAAAGCAAAGCGTATAAACCTTCGCTGAACAGCTTCGATCCTCTGGACTGCGTTTTGGTAGAAAGGGGACCAAACGATGGCACAGTATTCCAAGAAAAGGCGAACCAAAGAGCAGTATAATGCCTTCAGACAGTAAACGTCCTTGATGTTTTTTGCGAAGCGGAACATAAATCCTAGCTGCGAAGAGGCCTTGGAAACAATATACGAAATGTGAACCTTGAACGACAGTTTGGAGTCCAGCATTACTCCCAGATCCTTGACCGTTGTTTCTCGTTTCAAGCGCGTACCTCGAAGGATGTAGTCGTGAAGATACATCGCACGTTTTCGGCCGAAGGAGATAGTTGAGCATTTGGATACATTTAAGGACATTCTGTTGATTCGGCACCAGTTATCGAACACTTGCAGTTCCTGCTGAAGAAAGTGGGCGTCTTCCGGACATTTTATAACGTAGTACAGCTTCAGGTCATCCGCGTAGGATAATTTCAGGCATTTGAGGACCAAGTTCACGTCGTTCATATATAGCAGGAAAAGGAATGGGCCGAGGTGGCTACCTTGAGGAACGCCGGATGCTACCGGAAAGCTAGATGAGGCGTAATCGGCAATCTTCACGGACATAGTTCTACCAGTCAGGTATGAACGGAGCCAGTTCAACAACTGATCGTGAACCCCCATATTGCCGTATTTAGAAATGGCAATCTGATGGTTCATTTTATCGAAGGCCGCAGAGAGATCTGTGTAAATGGCGTCTACTTGATGACCGCGTTCCATTTCGCGCATGATGAACGATGTAAATACGGTTAGATTGGTCGCCGTCGAGCGCTTGGGCACAAAACCGTGTTGGTCTGGAGAAATAGTCTGTGAATAGTCATTGACCAGCCTTTGGAGAACAATTAGTTCAAATAGCTTGGATACAGAGCTTAGTGCAGCAATCCCACGATAGTTGGCGACGGACCGTTTGCATCCCTTCTTGTGTATTGGGAATACAAATGACTCTTTCCAGCATTCAGGAAACTCGCCGGAAGTTACAGACAAATTGAACACCGTAGCTAGGGGCGCAGCAAGCGTGTTTAGGCAACGCTTCAGGACAATTGAAGGAATACCGTCAGGACCGCATCCAGTTGAAGTTTTCATCTGCTTCCCGGCTGAAATCACCATATCACTATGAATAGTGAAAGCAGAGCCAAATACAGACATGCGGGGAACATTGCTAGTAGCCGATTCGAGGCTCTCGGCGTCCAGAATTTCGTCGCAGAAGACACTGCTGAACTGCGTACGGAACAAGTTGGCGATATCCACGATGGTGTCAGCTTCAAGAGTGCCATCGTCATAGTTCGGTACGATATCTGCTGTGTTTCCTTAAAGCAGCCCTTTTAACTCGTTTCAAGTGTGCAAAGCAACGATGTTGTCGCTGGGTCCCATTTGTGACACGATCCAATCAAAGAAAGAGTGTGCTTATCGATGAGGCTGCTGTCGTTGACACGATCAGGTGGGATATGCACAAACTACATAAACAATGTTCGGTTTTGGTGGTTATTGCACCCAGAGATGCTCAACCGTTGAGTTTTCGGGAGGCTTCGGTGGAGGCGAGATTTGAACGTTGAGCGCACGGCAAGAAGGACTCCACCATCAGATTTCTTGTTGCTGTTGAGCGGCGATCGATCTAGTCGGTACACATCGTACGTGTCGTCGAACAGTTGCTTCGACAATGTGTTGCCGTTTACCGTGTTTCAGTGAAGGCGTAGATATCGTAGCATGCGTCACTGCATGCCAATTGGTACTCGGCGAGCGAACTGTTAATGCCTCCTACGTTCTGGTAGTACATAAGGGCTTTCGATAAGGAGGCAACGGAATCGGCCGGTATCGATCTAGAAATGGAAACAGCATCAGGCCGGGCGACGTCATTAGAATAAGAATACTTGCCT
>JAHHFK020004233.1:0-31329 GCA_024533555.2 Aedes koreicus
AAATCTTGATTTTTATGAAAATTCGTAATTTTGTGAATGAAATCCCGGTTTATTTCATCAATCTTACGTGTTACGAAAAATCGGTGTTCACGAATGGATTCAGGGAGGTCCATTCCAAAGGGCAGAGCCAACATTCTGGTTGTTGCTTAGGTAGATCATATGACTACGAAAATACGTGTTTTTGTGAATTTTAATCACATTTTTTTTTTCAAAAACTGGACGTGTTACAGCATTTCTGAGCCCATATTTGAATTCAGCGTGGCAAAATCTATGAAATTCAACATATATACTTGAAGGGAGTGAAACACTGCCGACTAGTGTAATATGATCCAAAATATTATTACTTGCTCGATTATTATTACTCTCCGTACGATTCTATTAAGTTTTTATATCTTATTACTATATTGTTATTCTGGAGATTAATTGGGACATTCACATCACCAACAATTAAAAATGGTTTGGATGGAGTAGCAGTTGATAACCAGCCTTCTAAAACATTCTGAAATTCATTGTAATCAAAAGAAGGTGGGCGATATACACCAATAACATTGTACAAGCAGCCTTGATGTTTGATTTCTATACGGATATGGTGCAAGCCATTCACTATTTGGCTATCTATTAATCTATTCTCTAAAGAACTTCTTACGAATACAGCTAAGCCACCTGATGAGTTATCACGGCATGAAAAAAATGCGCGATAGCCAGGAATATTGTAAATGCAGCTATTCTCCTTCTTCATCCATGTCTCACCTATCAAAATGACATCAATGTTTTTCGTTGTTACAAAACTGAATACTCTTATTCCGCAGAGGTAGCTGATCCTTTCAATCATTTGAAAAATATTTTCGTGAACTATACACAGCCGGCGTCGGTGGTGTAGTGGTAAGCGTGACTGCTACTTGGCACCCCAGTGGGTCTGGGTTCAATCCCAGTCGACGTCGGTGGTTTATCTGAGGCAAAAAAATCTGAAAACGTCTTCCTTCGGAAGGGAAGTAAAGCCGTTGGTCCCGGCTCATATTCATGAGTCGATAGGTAGGGTCCAGATGGTGGAGTCGTCTTCCTGGCGTCAGTGATAGTCACCCTGTCACCATGGCCGACGGAAAATAATAATAATAAAAAGAAACATGATGGTTCATGTATGGCAGTATCATGATGGATTTCCAAACACTGCATTCAACCAATGACATTTGTGATGCACAAGCAAATTCTTGCAGCTTCATTATCGTTATTCGTGATGGCCTGTATTCGTCGTTCACTTTTCGCCTTTGCCAAATCATTTTGAGGAGATTACACTTTTTACACTACTACAGGTAGCTCGTAGGAAAAACAAAAAGCAGCAGCAGAAAAAGAGTTTGCACTACCAATCACTATTTTTCTTCCCGCAGTTAACTCCGAGTTAGGAATCTGAGCCTGTAAAAACACTTGCGTACATGGAAACAGTGCTGCTGAGATCTGTAAACAAGATTGATGAAATCATGAAACATGAAATGATTTCTTCCATAAACATACAAAGTTATTGCAGTTCAGAGTGTTTTGTGATATAGTGGGCGGAATATTATTATTTGAGAGGGCTCAAAGCAAGATGCTAGACTTGTAATGCGTTTACCTATGGATATAAAAAACAGTTCCATTAATCAACTACAACGAAAAATAAACTGAATACTTGAATCATTTCTTAAATGTTTTGGATAATACCCCGAGCACGTCATTGAGCAGAATAAACAAAAGAAAACTATAAGCATTATCAAACCACCACCTCCGTCATTCTCAACCAGAAAATCGAGCAAGTTGAAGGTCCAAAAGGCACCATAACAGAAATAAATGAAATAATGATCTGTGTCTCTTAAAACGTCTGCCATATTACTTCCACTGCTATTCTAGCCAAACAATACAACTGAATGATTAGAACTAGAGGTTCCAACCCGGGATATCCCGCGACAAAAAATCCTGGGATCTTGAAAAATTCGGGATTTCCCGAATCCCGGGATAAGATATTTCACCGTTCCAAAAATCCCGGAATTCCCGGGACACACATTTCTTACATATTTTTTCGCAAAGTATCAATCCCAATAAATTTCAGTGTACCGTTTACGCGCATTCAATATAACCCATACAACGCCAACATACATATTTACTGTATCTACATCGATGTTATACATCATTCATGAAAATGCATCAATCCTTTTGTGTTGGTTCAGTAGGCATTCGCATTTTTGCCTACACATTTAACACACACACACACACACACACACACACACACACACACACACACACACACACACACACACACACACGCGCGCGCCAATACGACGCAAGCTGTCATTTCCTTTCAAAACATTGTTTTCATTCTCTATTTACTGCTTCTGTGTTCATTGAATAATTTCGGATTGCCGTTACATCAAAGTTAGTAGTAATACAAAATTTGTGCTAATGTAGCCTTACATCCAATTATTTTAAAGGTATGGCTGAAATTTGGAAACACTTCGATAGAATTGCGGATGACAAAGAAAAAGCACGATGTCGGAAGTGCGAGCAAATTTGGTCGTGCAAGGGCTCTTCGACCAGTGGCTTGCTCCGGCACATGAAGAACAAACACGACATGGATTCCAAACCCCCCACAACTCCTAGTGAGTCTGCTGCGAAAGTTCAATCATCCACACCGAATGTCCCAGTGAAACAAGTATCGATGCTCAAGTTCGTTAAACGTCAGTCACTGGCGGAAATTGTAGCTTGGCTGGCAGCAGAGGACGGATTTTCGATCAATGCAATCACCAAGAGCAAGTTCATCAGACAATCGATCGCAGATCGTGGATATTCTCTGCCAACGTCGAATACATCCGTCATACTATGGATACGCTCAGCAGCAAACGCGTGATGAAATAGTGAAGCGTATCGATAGCGGTGAACTGGTTAGTTTAACTTTGGACGAGTGGACAAGTCTAAGCAACAAGGATCACTACCTGCTGAAAAGGTTTTGGAAATGGTCAAGGATATGGTCCGGAAATTCGGTATTAAGGATGGAAACATTGTAGCATGAACGACTGACGGAGCTCGAGTGATGACCAACTTTGGAAGATTATCGGATTACCTTCATCAGCAGTGTTACAACCATGTGATTCACTTGGGGGTTTGCGATGTCCTGTACAAGGATCAGCCACGGGTATCAACTGTAAATGAGGATTCAGATAGCGACGATTCGGATAGTGATAACTACGATGATGAAGTTGGTTCTTCGGGTAAATATATTGGAATGTTCATGTTCATATTAAAGAAAACAACTAATTTATTTACTTGTACACCACGCGATTTGGAGAGTCTTTGAAACGTATTCGAAGAGTCGTGCTTCAAGAAAAAATCACGAAAATGTTACATAAACCACTTCACCTGTGTGTAGACGTCAAAACTCGTTGGAGCTCGACTGAAACGATCCTGGAGCACTTCATTCGCGGTTTTGATTGCATCAAAGAGACAATTTCCGAAATAGGCCTTTCAGGTCTTATGTTGGACAGTGATTTCTAGGTTGCAAAAAACCTTCAGGAAGCTCTTCCGCCAATCAGACTCGCTTCGGAAGCATTGGAAAGACGAGATGTTACATTTTATCCCGAATCTCAGGAAAAAAATAATGAATTTTAACAAGCGTGTAAAATTTACCTTCGTTTAATTGTAAGCCAAAGGAAGCGTAAACATAGAAATTGTTTGCAATCTTTCATACGCCATACAATAATGTAGGCAATCTTCCATACAACAGACTACATTCAGGCGTTATCTGACTTGAATTTACATGAAATATTCCATTATTTTCTGCCAAATCTAGCATTCCCTTTATGTGCATTAGCTAACGCTGAACATTCAATGTTTCTTTTTATCTGTGCAAAGTTTGGTAAGAAATCTATGGTCTGGCAAGTTACTTGTGGTTGGGGTAAGATTTCGCAACCCTTCTTGCACAGCTGCTTCAATGAAGAGAGAAATTTACATCAAAGACGAACTTCTTCCCTAGATTGGAAGTCACGAAGATCCTGTTGTCTTCTGGCGAGTTTTGGTGTGCAAAAGGAAAAAAAAGGGAGGGGGTATACAAAAAATGTTGGCGTGAAAAAAAATAATAAATAAATAAAGAAGTTTTCGTGCCCCCCCCCCGGGAAGGGACAGTTTGAAACAAATTGTAAGAAAGTGTAGAAACTAACCTGATGTGCTACTCTACACCACAGATAAAAAGAAACATTGAATTTTCTGCGTTATCTAATGCACATAAAGGGAATGCTAGATTTGGCAGGGATAGGGATAATGGGATATTTCATGTTGTAAATTAAGCCAAATAACGCCTGAATCTAGCCTTTTGTATGAAAGATTGCAAACATTGTTGTATGGCGCATGAGAAATTGCAAGCAATTTCGTTGTTCACGCCTCCTTTGGCTTGGAATTAAATGAGGGGAAATTTTACGCGCTTGTTAAAATTAACTATTTTTGTCTGTGTAATGTTTACAGTATATCTAATAAAAATTTAATTTCGAACACATGTGTAGTATTTTAACTGCGACTGGGTGCGTCCATACCATTTGGAGCAGTCTTCATTCCGTCAATTCTGACCAGTTTTCCTATGCCATATTAGCTCAAACCTGGCAAACATACTTTTGCATATAAAAACTAATAAACGATACATGCAAAAATTAAAATCGTTCCATTAAAAAGCGCATTTATGACTCTGGTCAATATCCACAATAAAGTGGATATGATTCGTAAAATTTATCAATGTGATCCATAATTTATATAAAATTCAGCAATAGAATGTCAAAAATGTGACGTCATATATCTAGGGAATGATCGATAAAATTGTGCGGATTGCCCATAAGCATGTTACAAATGATCCACAAATAATTTAATGGCGTTCCTTGAACATCCAAAATTGATCCTCAGAATGTAACCTTTGTGGACTAAAACACATGCACATGGTTCATAAATTGTTGAAAATGTTCCATAAATAAATGGTCAATGATCCGTAAAACAATGAATAATTAACTATAAACTTATAGAAATGATCCACAGCAAATCCACTTTGTGCACCTAAACATATGTGTATGATCCATAAATTATGCCTGCATTTTTGAAATTTTGTCACTATTTTTTTTAAATCGTTGGTCCATAAAAAATGGTTAATTGGTGCCTAACATTCCCGCTAGACTGATGAAAATTTTGAAATGTTCTCTCCCTTATGCTTAAACGATTTCAAATCGTGTCCTGAACAACATCTTGAAATTTGAGCACTTTTGATAAGAAACTAACACTTATTAGAGTTTTTCTAATACGAAAATGCGAGTACTATGGAGAAAGCAAACTTTTCGTTCAATTGTTATTTTTATAGAAAGTTTTCTTAACTACAATTTTGCCAAACATTGGCTTTCAGATAAACGTCCAGTAAGAATGTTCTTAATCAATTCATAAGAGATTGATCATCTCTTGGCATGATCCAACAGCTGCTCATTCATACACACTTTATTGTTCAACGCACAGTGGTCTAGAATGCGAATTTAGCTGGAAAGATACGTTTTCAGCCTAAGATTATCGGAGCAACATAGTTTTGAACAAAGTTGTTTCTAATTGTTCGTGTACGAATATACTAGCGCCGCCTGTTTGTCGAGAACGAGCATCACTCATGCGAAAAATCCCTTGTTCATCGAGTCAACGAGTTGTCGTCCCAACGAGATGTCATCACAACGGAGCCCCAAGGTACTCAAGTGATGATGATGTGGTAGTGGATTTCTATTTCCGCCCGCCAATGAAACCAAATTAATATAAAAGGGTAACCCGCATGTGAACCGATCTCTTACAGTATCTCCCTACGTTCACAGAACAATCAATTGTGCTGAAGAAGAGTGAACCAAGTCCCAAAGTTATACATTGAAGAATTTGAATTTAGAGTAAGAGTGTAGCAAAATGTAGTAGTTACAAAAAATAAAGTGAATTATTTAGTTACGTGAACAAACGAATTTGATAACTATCAATAAAGTGCTTCAGCAATAAATAAAATTGAGCAAAAGTTGAACAATAAAAGAACTAAGTGATCGGTTAAGAAAAACTCCTCTAATTATATTGAAGATTCCACTGTTGTCCGCTTTGATATCAAGCCTAATAATAAGGCCCTTCATTGGTATGAATGGAAGCTAGGGTGGTCCTTGTTTTCAGATAAATCAAAAATCTCACTTTTTTATTTGCAGAAATAAAGGCATATATTTTTTAAAACAGTTGTAGATGAAAAAATTTTAAGCAACTTTGGTTGAATAAATTTTGATGTAGCTTTTGAAATGACCGAATAAGAGCAAATTTTCCTACGTATAGACTGTTCCAGAAAGTATAAGCACACTTTTAAAAAAGTCATGTTTCTTTTTAGTTTTAATAATTTTATTTGGCAAATCATATTTGTATTTGTGTTTTATATGATATTTTACTCTCGCTTAATCAAAATATTCAATCATAGCCAAGGCTCCTAACTTTTCCTCGAACATGACCCATTAGCTTCTGCACAGTGGTACTTCCCACTATTTTGACGACTTTTGGCCAATCTTTTTTTAAATTTTTGGATGTCGTCCGCTGGTTTTATGAATTTTCGAAGCTTTGCTTTGGTTGAAGCCCAGAAAGTCTCGATTGGCCGTGCCTCCGGGCAGTTCGGCGGATTCATGTCTTTCGGCACGAAACATACATTTTGACTTTTGTACCATTCTAAAGTGTCCTTTGCGTAATGACATGACGCCAAATCAGGCCAAAACACTACTTGACCTTCGTGATGCCTGATGGCAATAATCGCTTCTGGAGACATTCCTTAACGTATTTCTGAGTGTTCATCGTCTCCGTTGGGATGTACGGACTAGAAGTTTTACCACACTCGCATATTGCCTGCCAAACCATAACCTTCTTACCGAATTTTTCGGTAAAAATTGCCTTCTCCGTTTCGGGGATGTCTTTGTCTTCGCTTACAGTATAGAGTTGTGGTCCGGGAATCGTTTTGTAATCTAGTTTCACATACGCTTCATCGTCCATTATTATACACACAGAATTTCTACACAATAACGAATCGTAGAGTTTGCGGGCGGTGGTGGTAGCAACGTTGACGGATCAACTCGGCCATCTACTATCGTGAATAAGTTGAGTGTATTCTACCAGAACGTACGAGGTTTACGGACGAAAATTGATGACGTTTTTCTTGCTGCCTCTGAATCACAGTATGATGTCATCGTATTTATTGAGACATGGTTAAATGACCAAATATTTTCATCGCAATTATTTGGCATTGCCTACACCGTCTTCAGAAACGACCGCAGCCAAAAGTCTCGTGGCGGTGGTGTGCTGATTGCTGTATCAACCGATCTGAATTGCTGCATTGATCCTACTCCTGTCAATGTTTCACTCGAGCAGCTTTGGGTAAAGTTGAAATTACCTAACTGTTCCGTTAGCATTGGAGTTATTTATCTTCCACCTAACCGAAAAGCTGATATGAGCAGCATAGCAAACCATATTGATTCTATTGGAGCAGTTATTTCGAACGTTGGGGCCAGCGATCACTTTCTTCTACTTGGTGATTACAATCAGTCTGACTTAATTTGGGACTCTTCGAGGAACGGTCATCCCACTGTAGATGCCTTGCAATCGCACATCTCTGTTGCTTGTGCTGCGTTACTTGATGGCTTCAGTTTTTATAACTTAACTCAAATCAACACAATTAGCAACCGAAACGGTCGCTATTTGGATTTAGCTTTGGCAAGTGAGACGACACTCGATCGATGCACGTTATCTGCGGCGGTGGAACCTTTATCACTTCTCGACGCCGATCATCCATTTATAGTCGAAATCAACGTATCGCGATGCATCGATTTTGAAGATGTCTCTGATGAACCGAGTTTTGATTTCTGCAGAGCAAATTTTGAAGGAATGCTAGAAGCACTTTTTTGTACGGACTGGACCAATTTAGAATCCATGGAAAATGTTGATGACGCTGTTGGTTGTTTCACTCGCATCATGCATACCATTATCGCTGAATATGTCCCTCTGCGGAGACCTAACCATAAACCGGCTTGGGGGAATACACACCTGCGATATTTAAAGCGTAAGAGATCGAGAGCACTTCGAAAATACTGTAGAT
The DNA here is from genome assembly GCA_024533555.2 of Aedes koreicus. NCBI lineage: Eukaryota > Metazoa > Arthropoda > Insecta > Diptera > Culicidae > Aedes > Aedes koreicus. Next base: position 8,129 of record JAHHFK020004233.1, read on the forward strand.
TTCGTTGCCCACTCGCTAAGCAGGCTTTCAATCGAGCTAGTAGCAGATATCGGACTTACAATTGCTTTTTATACAAACGTTATACTCTACGTACGCAAGAGAAACTTAGGAGAAATCCTAAAAGTTTCTGGAAATTCGTAAACTCCAAACGTAAGGATAATGGATTACCAGTTGAGATGTTTCTACGTAACGATCTCGCCAGTACTGCATCCGATAAGTGCAATCTGTTTGTTGAACACTTCAAGTCTGCTTTCAATGACACCACGTCATCTCCTGCTCAAATCGAAAATGCATGTATAGACACACCGCGCGATGTCTGCTCACTGGGAAATTTCCAGGTCACTCCTCAGAACGTTGTATCTGCCATCAACAAACTGAAATATTCCTCCTCACCTAGTCATGATGGTATCCCTTCATGCATTTTGAAGAGATGTTGTGATGCTCTGACTGATCCTTTGGCACTGTTGTTCAACGCCTCTTTGCAGGAGCAAAAATTCCCCTCCAGCTGGAAATTCTCCATCATGTTCCCTGTGCATAAAAAAGGTGATAAACGGAGCATCGAGAATTATCGTGGAATAACTTCGCTGTGCACCTGCTCCAAGGTATTTGAAATCATCATTAATGATATGCTGTTTGCTTCCTGTAAGAACTACATTTCTTTGGATCAACATGGTTTTTATCCTAAGAGATCAACATCTCCGAATCTCGTCCAATTTACTTCTTTCTGCATGCGCTCAATGGATCATGGAACACAAGTGGACGTTGTATATACCGATCTGAAATCTGCTTTTGATCGTGTTGATCATGAGATTTTGCTTGAACGACTTGAAAGAATAGGTATTTCATCATCATTGACCAGCTGGTTCAGGTCATATCTAACAGATCGGAAACTGATTGTCAAGATTGGAAATAAATCGTCTGAACCGTTTACTAATTTATCAGGTGTGCCGCAAGGAAGCAACCTGGGGCCTCTACTGTTTTCTATATTCATCAATGAGCTCTCTTCAGTGCTGCCACCAGCTTGCCGATTATTCTATGCTGACGAAGTAAAAATCTATATGGTTGTGACAAACGTTCAAGACGTAGTGCCTTACACTACAACATTATGTGAATTGTTTTGCTGAATGGTGTTCTAGAAACATGCTTACACTAAGCATTCACAAATGCAACGTCATCTCGTTCCACAGAAAACATGAGCCTATTGTTTTTGATTACATCATCGACGGTCAGCCTTTAGAACATGTTCGTCAGGTACGGGATTTGGGAGTTATCCTTGACCCAGCTCTTACCTTCCGATCACCCTACGACGATATTATCTCCAGATCAAACCGACAGCTGGGATTCATCTTCAAAATAGCAAATGAATTTCGTCAGGTATGCTCTGCGGGATCTCCCATGGCAAAATCCGCACAATTTACCGCACTACGAGGACCGATGCAGTTTGCTAGGCATAGAAACCTTGGAAAAAAGGAGAAGTACTGCGCAAACTGTTTTTGTTGCCACGATTCTTTTGGGCGATATGGACTCACCGAGGATCCTTGAGCAGCTGAATATATACGCCCCAGAACGAACACTTCGCCAACATGATTTCTTGATGCTTGAATCTTGCAATGCTTTGTATGGTCAGCACGATCCCATCCGCTTTATGTCAGTTACGTTCAACCAGGTGTACTTGCTGTTTGACTTCAATGCATCTGTTGAAACATTTAAGCGAAGACTTTCAGAATGTTTGGCGGATGAATAACAGATTTCCGAAACTGTTCGACGAGGACTTGACCAGACCTGCCCTATGTGCTAAGGATAATTACTTTTATTGCTAGACCACGAATTAGAATTTTCATGTTGTTAATTTATTTTGTGTTATGCATACTTTAAAGTAGTATTGCTTTCTTCATGTTAATGTCATTAGAGATTAAATATTCATTAAGACGGATAGTCAGATGAAGTATAATAATAATAGATAAATAAATAAATAAATAAATAAATAAATAAATTTGAAAACTAGAGATAGGTTATTTTTTTTAAATTGAGTAAAACACATTTGAAAAGGGCTTAATTTTATTAGACAATCGTAAATAACTCACTAACGGTATAAGATATCGGGTTAATTTTTAGGTAGAAATTTCTTTTTTTTTAATTTTTAAAAACAACCTGCAGGAAAAATGTTTGGAAAATTTTATTTAAAATATAAGGAGAAAAATTTTTTTTTGGGGGGACACTCTAATATATACACAAAATTTTTTGTGTTTCTAGTGGGCACGTCATTGAGCAAAATAAACATAAGAAAACTGTAAGCATTACCAAACCACCTCCTCCGCCATTCTCAACTAGAGCTAGTTGAATGTCCTAAAGACACCATAACAGAAATAAATGAAATAAAGATCTGTGTCTCTAAAAACGTCTGCCATTTTACTTCCACCGCTGTTCTAGCCAAACAATACAACTGATTGATTAGTAGGGAATCAAATAAAGGTTTTCGGAAAATTCCTGAAACAATAAATTCAATCAGAGTAGAAAGGCCACAGTGACGACCTCCTAAAACAGAAACAAAAAGTAAGATATTCATGCGAATGCATTAAATCGCATCTGGCATTGTTGATAGCTAAGCTAGTAGGTGTGCGACAATTTCATCAACCGGTTTTAGAAATGCCATTCATTTATCAAATTATGAAAACGATTTTTGTGAAAACAGGATCATACATAAAAACGAGCAACAACTTATGTTAAATATTGACCGATCAATGCATCAAGCGCAATAACAACTTCTAAAACCAATATTGGGCCTTGATCTAGTTTTAAAGAGCAGTGGTCGAGCCTAGATTATCCTGCCATTTTTTGAATCTTGGAAGCCGCTGGTTTCTTTGTTAGTTTCTTTTTGATTGAGATTTCTAGATTTCAAATTTCATAAAATTTCCTCTTTCTAAAGTAGGACATTTTGTAAATGATGTAATACAAAGTACTATAAACCATAGTCATCAACAACATCGAAAGGTGAGAGCCCTGACATTTTGCATACTCTGGATACTCGGCGTTCCTACTAAATTTCCAAACTTTTTAAAACAAAACCAAAAGTCCTTCCACCGATGACAACTCTATTTCTCAACCTAGTCAACTTGACAAAGATCTGAAAACAACAGCGCATCGCCAATCGAAAATTAAAACCACGAACTCTAGCCATCGAGATGCGTTCAAGCCGTCGATTTGTCCAAGGATGATGATCTCCACAGCCACAACACCATCCCCCAGTGGATGGCGCATAATTTACGATAACACCCTATAACAGTATCGTCAGTTTTCAATCTGTTTCAACATCGAACCAACAAAAAAAATCACAACCTCACAAACTGGTCCTTTACTGGTTTGACGTTCGAACATCAACTCCTGCCAAAATGGAGGGAAATAAATCAGCTCAGCTACCTTCAACGATGGACCTAATCTATTTCAAGTTTGCGGATATTTGAATGCCGATTGGGTTTGTTCTGTTTTTTTTTCTGGCCGGTTTATGGGGAATGCGCTTCTTCGTTTTTCTTGTCATCTTTAGTTCAATCTCAAGGATGACCAGTTTCAAAACAAGCCTAGAGCGCTAGAGTGACTGGATGCGCGAAAATTTTGGATTTGTAGAATCGGTTCCTCAATGGAACTCGTCCATGAGAACGCCAAAATCTTCCCCCGAGGTAGCCTGGCCGAAGAATAAAAATCTTGATCTGATCCGAAGATTTTGTGCTTCGTGGATTGGATTGTGACATTTTCGAAATACAAAAGTTGAACGGCATGACCGAGCGATAATCGAGCGAGGTGATGAATGGATTCGTTCAAGGTGCTATTTTCTCGCCGGAGGCTGGGTGACCATCTTTAATCACTGGTCGGCATTTAGCGAGCGGGTGGGGATAAGCTTCCTAGCTTTTGGCAGCTGAACTGAACTGATTCTTTGGATTTGGAGTTGGAGTTGTCGAGCGTCTTTCTTTTGATGTTCGGGTGGTTGCAGATGCGTCGGGTGGATCGTGGTGAAGATCTAGTTTAAAACCATATAAAAGCGAATGGGGGATGAAGGGGTTCGGTCAGTTTGGATTGTTTTTTGAATGAGAAAATAAGTGGCTCCTGCGTTCTTGCGAGAAGTGATTTATTAAATTATCTTTTAATTATGTTGAAGTTGGTGAGTGTATTAGTTTTTCCTTTGTGGTGGTGGATTGGTGGCTTTTTGAGATGTTAGAACGAACCGGATTGTTATAACAGGAAGTGATAGTTGGCGCCTTTTTGCAGAAAAAACAACACTATATGCAGAGTGAAACACATTTGGATCGCCGTTTCGTTATCAAATGAGGAAGGATATATTTTGTGAAGGTTAATTAAGTGTGCATTTCTAAATGATTTTTTTATCAATTTTCATGTTAATTTGGAAAATAGTTTTAAAAAACTGTACTGTAGAAAAGACGAGGTACAAATCGGTGTGGTGAGGTATTTATATCTAAAATAACACTTCACTTGATCACTTATTAAAAAAGACGACGAAATAGGCCTATCTGTCTATTTGAATTTAAAGGAATTCACTCACGCTTACTTGGGATATTCTAGAAAAAATGTTTCAAGTTTTTACTGTTTTATTTATCTAAAAGTGATCAAGTGAAGTTTAAGTTTAGATTCTCAGAGTTTTCCATTTCAATCTTTTTATCAATACACTCGTGAAAGTGGCTTTAAAAAGTGTAGGGAAAAGAATAAATCTGATTGATAGCTGTTATGCTCTTACGATTATGATTATTTGACGATTTGGCCTACTCACTTCATTTTATGAGACAGCAATTTTTATACCGGGGGTTGAATCGACAGAGAAACCAACTCAAAAATTCACATTAGATTCAAACAAAATTCGGTGTAACTTTCGTTCTGAATAATATTGCACCATGCATATAGCCAGAACTTAATTCTCCATAAAGTATATCTTACCCAAGTAACACATAAAACATCTTTTTAGATTGCTTTATATTTGTTTGTTTTATAAATGTAAGATAAATGTTTTGCAAAACATTTCACGTTCGGAGCGGTTTAGATCTCTCGTATTTCGTATATGACTGAGCCAAACCAGTTCACCCTGAACGATTGAACTAAAAATACTTTTTTCACTGCTTTGAGTAATTTATATTTTATTATTGTTACATACATTTATAAAACATGAACAGGACAAGATTAGAAAGTTTAAAATACTGTTGAATTTACCTTACACCAACCATGTTTTTTATTACAACGATGAATTTGTGGTACAAGAATTTGGTTTCACTGTCAACTGGAAGCACATAGGTACTCAGAACTGACTTTTTAATAATCGGAATTAGCTTAGCAAAGAAGCTACAAACCTATTATGCCAAGGTCTAATGTTTAAATCCCATGCTTGGCGATGTTGTATTTTTGTATGAGGATATTTTTTCTTCCATATCATGTTCTATAAGGCTTCACTTTTTGCGCTTTTTACGTTCTATAAAGGTATGAAATAAAGTATTATCCACCTTTATTTATTAGCTGTATTTGTCATTGGACAGTATTTTCAACTTGTTTAAAACAAGCTGTGTTGCTGGGGTAATATCTATAACCAACTTGAAAGTTTGTGTAAAGTTCACAAAAGTTCTGGATTGTTTTTAAGTTTTTGTTATTTTCTTTTTTTTTTGATGTCCATATGCCTTTTCTTGAAAAACGTGTGTAAAAGTTAATATGGGCAGCCGGTATAAGAAGCAAGTGTAAAGAAAAGCAAACAAATTTTTTCAGGTTATGTGCTAGGATTTTATTGATAAACATTTACATTACCAGGAGCATAACGACATAAATTTGAAATGTCGGTTTACGGTTTTACACAAGTAGCTGGCCGAAGATGAACGTCTGTTCTCTGTGGTGCAATTCAGTGTTTAACTAGTTATATGAAACGATTTTGACGTCTTACGGCAAGGGTACACGGAGAGCAATGAGGCTTGTTTGAAACAACCAAAACTATGGTTGAAATTCAAACTATGATTCTGTTTGAGTTAAATTTGGTATTTGTTTGCTTCAAGCTCGCGATTGTTTATTGTTTATTGTTTATTACAGTCAACAGGTAAAATATTTGCCCCAATGACCGGCATCTTAAAACTAAAATCACAAAACTACAAAATTAATCAAATTAACATAAAATACGTCTAAAACTACACTTATTTGTTTCCCTATGTACATTAAAATCAAATACAAAGTAACAACTTTTAAAAATACGACTCATGCTGCGCATTGGCTCATGGAGCCCATAGTTGGTTCTTGCCGCGGGAAGGCTCAGGAACGAGTGTGCGCGTAGATTACGGCGGCGTATGTTGATGTCCAACATGCTGAGTAGTCTAGAACAATCAATGGTCCCTTGCAGGAGATCGCCAATAAAACAGGCTTTTGCCACGTTACGCCTTCCATCAAGTGGTTGAAGGTTGATGAGCTGGCACCGACTGCTATAGCTGGGTAGATTGAACGGGTCTCTCCACCAAAGATGACGTGGGGCAAAACGAATGAATTTCCGCTGGATGGCCTTAACACGCTGGATTTCATTCTGGTAATATGGAGACCAGACAACCGAACAATATTCCACAATAGGGCGAACGATTGCGCAGTAAAGCGATTTCAAGCAATAAACATCCTTACATTTTTTGGCAAAACGGAACAGGAAGCCTAACTGCGATGATGCCTTGGACACGACGTATGCTACGTGGTCTTTGAAGGTCACTTTGGAATCGATGAGAATCCCCAAGTCCTTAACCGTCGTTTCGCGCTGCAGCTCAAATCCTGCCAAAACATAACCGAATTGGAAGAGTTTACGGCCAAATGAAATCACCGAGCACTCGGACACATTCAATGTCATCCGATTGATGCGACACCATTCAGCAAACGCCCCCAGCTGTTGTTGCAGAAAAACGGCGTCTAGTGGATGCTTTATCGCGTAGAACAGCTTCAAATCATCGGCGTATGAGAGTTTTAGGCATTTGAGGATGAGATTGACATCGTTCGTGTAAAGCAGGAACAAAAACGGCCCAAGGTGGCTGCCTTGAGACACGCCGGACAAAGCTGGAAATGGTGACGAAACATGATCACCGATTCTGACGGACATACTAAGATCGATAAGGTAGGATCGCATGCCCAAACTTATCAAACTTGGCTATTGCTATCTGGTGGATCATTTTATCGAACGCAGCGGAAAGATCCGTGTAAATAGCATCTACTTGATGACCTTTTTCATCTTCTTTGCCGAAGAGGGGGGTAAAACCGATTAATTGGGGGGGGGGGGTGGTTTTGTATTGTTGGTGGAGAAAAACTCCTTCTTGTGTTTTTTTTTTTGGTGAAGATATTTTTTTTTTTTTTTTTAATTATTTTTTATTAAAACAACATTTTTTTTTATTCTTTATAATTTTTTTTTTTTATAAAAAATAAAATACTACACCCAAAATAGTCGTTGACAGTTTTTGATGCACTGGTGATTGAAAGACTCACAACTGTTGTATTATGAATGCCGTAATACAACAATTGATCGTTGCCTATCATTCAATATTTGACGCAGTGTAGACAACAACCTCCAAAAGCACGTGCCATAAAAAATATCGTTTTGCTTTCAAGTATGCATATGTGTGAGTGCGTGGTTTAAACTAAGCATCTGCATATGTGTTAGTGTCCTTTTCGCTTCATACGTATGTTTGCGTGTGAGTCATGCTCTGCATAATTAGTGTTTGTGTGTGAGTGTGTGTATCTGATAGCGAATTCGTTTTTGATCCAGTTCCAAACGGGATCGGGTATCAAAATTGGGTCGGATTGTTGTGTGTTAAACGTCAGTGTGTATGGTTTTATTTGTAACTCGTATCGGATTGAGGTTTACACTGACAATAAGTTCGGGTATCGCAGGTTGGAACTGGTTCCAACACCTAGGTTCAAAAACGAATTCGATATGAGAAACAACATTAAATTTTCTAGACAACTTATTCAAAGCGACGTATTTGATGTTGTAAAAAAAGACTCAAACGTATACATCTCAAAAATCTCAGCCCCCCATGGCCCCTTGCATCGCTAGCATGTTAGGGAAATATCACTCTTTGTGAGGGTGAACCTTGTTTGCGTGATAGTGCTAAGAATTTCAAGAAGTTTACATTCGAATCATTTGTTGCAACATTATTTGCAAAACCAGTTACGTCGTTTTGAATAAATTGTCGAGAACTGTCAAAACTCAGACACCAGCTAAAAACCGTACACGCAATGTTTACACAACAGTCGGTCCGGGTTAGCATAAATTCAGAAAATTTGTAAAAATTGTTAGCTGAAAGCTTAGTTTGGTGGCTATCGTTTGAGATGTGTTGTGTTGTGGTGAATGGAGCGCAACAACAAAAGAATCTTGAATCTTCCATTTGCTGTCTAATGAAATCGCTTCAATATTCGGTGAAAAAGCATTTTCGTTATCAGAAAACATATATAATATGCCAGGATACCATAGTGAAATTTGCATGAAGCAGCTTAACAGTTTACACATTCAAAAAGCAGGAAAAAAATAGTTATGGTAATTTTTATTCTTATTCGTTCAGTTCATGTAATCAATGCTAAAATAATTGACTTGTTCCGATCGCCAGGATAACTCAAATTGTGTAAATATTGTTGTTCAAACTTCAGTACGTAATGCATGAATTACGTAAAGATTGATTAGAGGAATGGCATCTGGTATATTTTTTTTCAGGTTTGAATGAAAAACATGGAGGGGGAGAGAGAATATTGAAAAACGTCTTGCGTGTTTAATGTTTTGCTCCGAATAACAATCCACCATGCACTTATAGGGATTCCATTATAATACTTACTTCCATGACCATTACGAACAATGAACGACACTCGAACAATATTGCCTGAGCGCTTTTTACCTTTGCAAATAAAATGTTGTCTTAAAATCGCAATGAAAGCTTTAATTGATGATACATTTATTAATGACGGCACTATTCACTTAATATACAAAGCCGTCTGTTCTACCATCACTTTTGTGGATATATTTTAAACTAAACATTACCATTCTTACCTGTTACTTTGAAGTCATCTATGAAAATTGATTTAATAGCTGCTGACAGTGTTTTTTCTTCATGGAAGCATGTCTGAATATATGTTTGAGTTATTTAACGAATCATAGAATCTTCAAATGAAACGTAGAGTCATCAGACGAATGTGTTTTACAGAAATCAAGTAGGTAAATAAGTAGGAACAACAAAATGTACAAATATGTCATAATACAATACTGTTTCACTAATTTGAAATATCTCCTCCAGTCGCTTTTTAATAAAAAAAAAAAACTTTGAGCAAGTAGGAATACCACGAGCACACATTGCACATTAAGCACCATTAATTTTATCAAAACCATGCAATACAAATTAATATTAAATCATTGCAAAATGTATAGATATGCCGTTTTTTTGTTACCTTATGTTAAAATTTATTTAACGTAATTGAAATAAAGACGAACATAATTCGCAAATAAAACTAATATTATATGCAGACAAACTAATAAAGTAAATAAAATTATCAGCAACATTTGTTTTCATTGATAAAAAACGTGTTTTAGTTATTATTAGTGGTATAATTAGCGTAATGCCAATTCTGTCTAGTCTGCACACTTAGGAATAACATAATTTACATGAAGTTTTTTCTAAGTATTAATTGTCTGGTAACTAACTTGGTGTTAACATACGACAGTGTCTTTGTATTTTTGTTCAGTTCTAATTTAGTGTTCGAAAATAAACATGCTGTTTATGAACAGTAGTAGTAATAATAGTATATGGAGATTTTTAAACTTGAACCTACTTTTTGTCATGTATGTGGCTGTGGTTGACCGGGTATGTAAGAGATTGAGTAGGGTGTTTTTTATGGACCATCGTAAGCATCCAACTCACTTTACCATTTCTACATTAGTTTTTTCATCACCAAATAGCTTTTTTCATGTGCTCTAGATAAACAATGGAATTAAGTGAATAGGAATGCATTCTAAATTAGTTATTTTTGTAACTTCACATCATAATGGGCTGTTCAACATGCAACTCATAATACAAGTACGTTTTTTTTAGCACGAGTGGTAAATCTATCAAACGAGTTTTTTTGACGACAATAATGTACCCGATATCTGAAAAATAATTTATTCATAATCATTTGTACGTTTATTCTACGAGATTTGCGAAATCAATTGATATTGTTGCTTTTGCGATTGAATAAAGTCAGCCGTTTTCTTTATTTTTTATCATTAAGTTTTCCAAAATAACGGCCTTGGTTTGATCTCTTTTTAGAGAATAAAAAATTAAAAATCAAACAATTTTTCAGAATATCACTTGTAAACGCGAGCAAATTCCTTACAATTCCAGTAGAAAAAACTGATTCTTTGTCCGAAAACATAGTGGTAGATCTAGTATATATAGTCCGTTTGTAACTTGTTGCATTAATAACTATTTTCAAAAGAACTGTATAATGTAGCCCACAATGATTGTTTAGTAATAACAATATAGGCCATTATTCTACATTAATAAATGATAACAAACTGCATATTATGATACGGATTGTAGAAATTGATTTGTTTTTATTTTTGCTTTGCGGGAGTTCTATTTTTTATTTGAATGATCTAAAAGCATGTTTTAGCAAATAAACTAATTTATTTTAAATTTGTAACTTTTGAGCCGCTGATGTTGTTTTTCATAATAAATAATATATATTTAGATGAAACTTTTATGAAAAACATTAAACTGTATCGCAAATATCCACAAGTTTTGCCTAGAAGTAGACCGTATTGTAGTTTTATGATTCACAGCTTTTATTCTTTACATCAATATGAAAAGTGATGTTAAGCAAAATCGTAAGTAAGGAAATGTCTGATTTTTTAGGTGAATACTTTGATGACAAATTTATTTAGCGAGTTTTTGGAGCGTTGCAAAATTCTCACACACATTTTATTTGGCTATGTACAGTCAGTTTTATACTATGTTCTTTAAAATTTTGGGAGACTTATAAGGAGCTTCTTGCATATCGTCCAAGCACATGGCAGTGGAAATCAGTTTAATGGATACATTGTATCCTAGGATTTAGAAATACATAGCATTTTTTGTGTTTTGATATAAATCAAGTTATCAAATTTAAATGGAGTTGATCCATAATCAGAATTATTGCGTATCTCACCATACTTGGAGCGTGTTAAGAAGCTGGTACATCTAATCTATATTTAATGTTTACCAGTTCTAAACATTGTCATATTGGCTTAAAATGTCCCACTAGTTAAGTTTTATCTTTACTAGTAAAGATTCGTGCCTCCGAAGACAAAATGATTGACCCCATAATGTCACAATGCGGTCGTGATTTGTGCAACCAACGCTGTTGACGTCATATTTTGCAGCTGGAAATAAATAGAAAAACTGTTATTAATTAAAACAAAATCCTGCAATTATTTATATTACCTTCACAAGCCATTTTTTCAGAAGAAAGATCATCCTTTGAACGTTCTAAAGGTTCATTTTCTTTAGTGCTATGTACTAGTGCATCTGTGCGATAACGTTTATCATTTTGTTTTAAGTAACAATACCTTCCGCATAGTAATCCTCCTGCACAATTTGTGGAGCTGTGCGGTGTATACCAAACTCTTCGATCTTCATCCGGTAGTTCATTTAATATTGTTTGAACTATTTCTTCATATATTAAATGCGAGATATGCCCTTTATATATTCGAAATACACGTTCAAACAGGGTTATTTTGATGTATTTTCTTGCTTCAGAAAGGTAAATTTTAATTCCATCTACATTTTTGTATTATCTCAATGAAAACACGACCTGATTCGTATCGACAATATATGTTCTTCAGCGTTTCTAAATGGAACGTTTGAATGATCAGCGAAATTTTCACATGTCTTTTAAATTCTCTAACTGGCTCGCAAAGTTCATAAAATATCAATGACAATCAAAAGCCTCCATATCCCAAGATTGATGCAAAAACACTTTAGCCACTCAAAAATTACAAAACTAGCATTCTATGATGAATGAGTAATATAAGAATCATATAAGCCTTAAGATTGTACTCGAAAAAAAAAATGCAACAGACAGAAATGATTACATAAAATTCATTTAAAGTCGGATATTTTTGAAACTCTCAGGGAATAAATACATATTAGCTATGTAATGGCACGATGCTAGATCCGGTCAAAACAGAGGGTCACCTTTGTGGGACCGGAAGAAGGGCAGTATGCGCTTCTAAGGCATTCTTCTTTATATATTTGGTCGTTGATGGTGGCGGTCGTTATGTACGGCTTGCTGAATTTGCTGAATTATCATCACACCAAGTAGTTCTTGGTAAATTCGGCAACCTTCTTTTTCCGGAACTTCTCCGGAACATCCAGCTGAGACTTGCCAACGAAAAAGTCCAGGCCGGGAATCTGCTTGTCATCCGCTTTAATGTACGTCTCGTTCATTACGATGCATTTCGGATGCACCAACCACTCGAGGTACAGTTTGCTGGCGCGGGATTTGGCCATCGTATTCTGTTTATCGGTTCGGTTAGGCGCATTCTTTACCCTGAAGACATGAAGTCCAGGCCGCTTCATTGTCTGCTGGACGAACCAGATGGAAGAATTGACCTTCTTGGCCACGTCCCGATTCGAATGGTTCGGATTGCGCTTGTAGTAATCCCTCACCTTCCTTGCGTTCACGAGGTCGGTCGTCTTCGCTTTTCTTCTCCTGTCAGCTCACCGCTGGGTCGGCTGGGTCTCCTTGAACGATTTCACAACACGGGACACGGTCGAATAATTCCCAACTGTTTCGCGATCCACCTGTGAAATTGGGCTAGATTTTCCACGACCACGCCAATAATTTGTTGTAGAAGCATTTCCTGCTAGGAAGCCATCTCGATAACCACAGATTGTGACGAAATGTTGTACATGAAAACATTACACTCTAAACTAGTTATACTCAAAATTTCATCAATTTTCCCCATACAATAACAAGTTATACACAAAAGAAAGTGTTGTATTTTTTTCTAGTACAATTTTTATTTGCATCGATCGATCCTCTTGATCGATTTTCGCTTTTAACAATATCCTGCTTTGGGTAACAATTATTGGTTTGTTCGAAATTGCTTTTGCTAGCTTATTGCGTCGAAATTTGGTCACGGCAAACACCAGAGCGAGTGCTTCTTTCTCCACTTGATAGTGTTCGATAGTAGTCCGCTTCGGTTGCTGTGCAGATGATGAAGTCGTCCAGAAAAAAAATTCTACTCCTTCAATGCCAGCGATTAGGCTGGTCATCAGTTGTTGAAATGCGGTGGGTGCAGATTTTACTCCTGGAGCCAACCGGTTGAACTGGAACAGACCTCTATGTATGTTGATAGTCAGGAGGCGTCGGATAGATCGATGACACTGAAAATTTTGCTGCCAGTTTGCTGAATATGTTGTCGGGTATCTAAAGAGGGTAATGATGGGGTTCCAGAACAGCGTTCAGGCCGGTCGAATAGTTAGCGCAAATTCACACCTTTCCACCTGGCTTCTTCACTACGGCGATTGGTGTCGCCCACTCGGAATATCGGCTGGAGCAATGGTGTCAAGCCTCTGTAGGCGGTTCACCTCCTCGTAAATCTTGTGGACAATATGGAACGGTACTGGTCGCTTGGGTTGCAAAACCGGTTTGGCGTCTGGTTTCAGGAACATCTTGACCTTTTTTTATGCAGAGGCCCAGAGCATCTCTGAAAATTTCGGGGTATCGACTGAGGTATCGGTTCCCACAATCGGTATTTAAATTGGATTGGTTGACCTGATTACAGACGGGAGGCGAGCGGTTTGTTCCACAGATTGAATGTTTAGATGAAGTCCAGTCCGAGTAGATTCAAGTCCTTCAATGCAGTGACATAGCAGATACCATTCCTGGATTCAACGTTGATGGACATGCTGCATTTAAAATCTCCCTTCAGCGGTAGTGCAGCACCTGAAGCTGTGTTCGCACGATGGAAAGTGTTGTTGATTGATGGTGGACCAAACTTCTTCCAAGTTTGAACGGAGACGATGACAATGTCTACACCAAAGTCCAGTTGCAGGTTCGCCGGTTTGTCGTTGATGAGCACAGTAACGTACTTCCGACTAGCTGCTCCAATACGTTGTCGGAAAAGATGTAGTTGGGTTGTTATTAATGCTTATCTTTTCTTTTCTTCTGCTGGTTGAACTTTGCTGATCCGGATGCGGATTATGGCTTCGTTCGCTTGTTGAAGCATCCACAACAGCCTTCCTTGTGTTTGGTCTTGTCACACTGCTTGCAGAGATGGCTTGAGAACGGACAATGCTTGACGAAGTGTATGGCTCTACATTGCCAACACGGTATTCGAGAAGACGTCTTCTTGCTTGATTGTTGAGAACCAGGATACTTCTGCTGCTTTGGTTGCTGAACTGTCTGGACCGACGGAGATGGTTGTTTCTTATCCACCTATTTCGTGTCGTGTTGAGGTTTAACAAGCGCTGGCATTCGGTGACTAAACTCTCGAGACTGACCGTTGCCGATGTGTATGCTTCCAGTTTTGACAGTAATCTGATCTGGACGTCTGAATCTTTGCATGATTGAAGTCTACAATCAAAAATGGGTCCCTTGAACTGGTCGATGGTCAACTTGTTGAGCTCGAAGTCCTCACACTGTCGATTGACAATGCCAGCGTAGGTAAAATAGTCGCCTGCTCGATTCATCACAATTCGGAGGCAATCGTACCGTTGGCTGAATTGAGACTTGTGGTGTCCAAAAACGGATTTCAGCTTGGCGACAACTTCTTAAAACGTGAAATCCCGTGGGTGTCATGGCAGCAGATAGTTTAAAAACTTTTCGTAAGTTTGAACACTAAGACTCCGCAAGAGAGGCGGAATTTTTGTTGCATCATCCAGCGCTGAACAAATCTTCCTACTTTGAGAGCCATCGATCGAACGTCATACCTGCGGCTGAGTCATGATGAATCACCTTGATTGTAGCCGCTAGCCGACCTGCTCCGAAGAATTCCTTGATGGATAATTACGTTGGACCGTTTCTGTAGCTTTTAACCAATCCAGAAGCAAGAGTAGCTTGTTCATAATCACTTGATTTGAAATTCGTTGAACTATTTATTAAAAACGTCTGGCTGGAACAAGAGCTTGTAACAGAATCAATGGTTTTTCTACTACTCGCTGCCAGTTAGGTTATAATCATCATATCATGGCATACTCGGTTGTCTAGCTTGTGGTAGTAGTAATCAACGAACAGTTGATCGAGATGGTGAAAGCCATGAATATGAAGAAGGCCCCTGGATCAGATAGAATCCCAAACTTGGCTCTCAAAACAGGATACAGGAGAACCCAGCTGGATAAATTTTTTTGATCCACCTGAGACTTTCTGTCTCTCTTACTTTCTGACCTGAAGTCAGTTGTTAAAGGCAAAATGGTTCAAATATAGGTTCATTTAGGACTAATATATATTTAATGGACAGCATTTTCAGAGTGGTATTATCTTGAGACGATTCGATAAAGTTGAAAAAAATCACAAGGTTTTGATGCTTCAGGCTAGAAATGCAGTAGCATGTAAATTTTGCAACCATACTTACCTCTCTGGGGGATTCACATAAGAGTCCAAACCTAATTGTAGACATTTATCTATTTTATTTCCACGGAAATACTTTACAAAGTCAATCCGGTCTCGGATATTCGGAATAACTCGGAATAACGCAATTCCGAAATATTTTCTACCAGATACCCCAAATCATCGATTGTTATTTCCGCTTCCGCGAAGGTTCTCGAAAATTTTATCAAATTATTACGTTTGAGGAATTCCTTTGTCCCTTCATAAGCCATGCTAAAAATTCAATTCAAGAATATTTCAAGAAGATTGATATTAAAATTCTATAAATAGGTGATTATCTATGCTGCCGTTCTACGAATAATTGTCCCATGTTCTATGGCTTTCCCTATATACGTGGGACAGTTATGCTTATAACGGCAGTATGGCTTGCGTTATCAGATTATATATACTACATAGTTTGAACAGCCGAGCTAAAATGGTTGACCATATACCAAAAATAAACAACTCAAAAACATTGTCCATGTTTACAACAGCAACTAATTAGTACAAGAGTACAATCGTGATTGAGCATAAAAATCCCAAATAAATAATGCTGAATTAGGAATTGAATATCTACATTGAAATCTCCATTTACGAACTGAATCAGAGGTCTGTTAATAAAATTATTACAGGCCTACTGTAAAAGTACGCCTGTACAACACTAAACCAAGTGGGTAAAGTTGTTTTTCTACCTGATAATTATGTTGATGGATTAGTCAAATCTGGCAAATCTAAATTGGATGATCTTAGTATTATGTATGTATTGTTGAGTATACCAATACTTGCAAATTTCACTGGCTCTATTTTGTACAAAAGTTACACAGATTTCAACATAGATCAAGGCGAATCAGACTTCATCAACTTCCCCACTTTTAAAATAGAGTTACAAAAAGAAGGTTTGAGCATTGATTTATCTTGTAGCATATTAGCTTTTTGTATAATCCAAATTCCTAGAATTTCCAATTAACTTTAGTCGGCGACCTTTCAGTCAGCAGTTTGAAAGTTGATATCTTTTATTACAGAAACATGCAAACAATAATACATTCTGTCAATAATACCATAAAATCTCCAACAATAATATCTCTTTTGCATAACCTTCTTGACTAAGTTATGAGTTATGCACTGTCAGCATTGTCCAGAGTATTACAGAGAAGACAGAATTGCTGTATAATTGAAAAAATAAATATGAGACAATATTAAACTCCTTTAAACAAAGATTGAATACAAAGGACTAGAATGTGGAAATTGAAACATACGAAGCTCTGAAATTAATAGTGGAAGCTACTTTGAAAAATTTAGAAGGTACAGAAATTCTCATTTTATCAAAGCTATTGCTAGAGGTGCTAAAATTTTTAAACCCTGGATGGTTTTATAATGATTTTCGACATCAAGACTGCGACAGCAATCGTTAATACTAACGGTATCCTGCATGAGAATCTGCGCATTTGTCGACTCGGCAAATTTATTGGACAAAATTACCAAGGCTGATCATATGTCACTGTTAATTAAATGTTTGAGGACTAGGCTACAAGCAAGGCACGATTAGATTTGCCGAATGAATTCCCCACATTTGAAGCACTAATAGACAATGTAAAATTCAGGCGCTCCGAAACAATCACACCCTAAAATGAGATGGCTAAGTTAAAAGCTGTAAAACAAAAGGGTAATACAGACACCTTCTGTAACACACAGCCTTATTCTGCGTGGCGTGTGAGTCGAGATGACTCGCTCTCACATACGAGATGAAAATTTTCGCCTCGTGTGAGGTGACTCTCCATTTTATTTGCACGGAGAGTCACCTCACACGAGGTGACAATTGTCACCTCGTACGTGAGAGCGAGTCGTCTCGACTCACACGCCACGCAAAATAAGGCTGACTATCTCTATAATTAGCTAGGAACAACATACCTGGAAAACGGAGTACCAGAACCAGAGCTGGTAAATCTCACGGCCATCATGTGACGATGAAAAAACAGGCCATCTCACTGTCACGAGACGAAATGAACTATCATAAGCTTTCTTGTCAATCTCACACCATCATGCAGTCTTGAGATTTTTTCTCATACGATTTCGTTTCACAAATTATTAATTAACTTACTTGAAATTAGCCAAGTAATAATATTTAATCGATATAGTGGAAATTTTATTTGAAGTTTTGTGATGAAACTTACAATTATATCAATAAATGTGCTGGTAATATCGATGACCAAAACACTATCACGTGCTGTCATGACGAAAAAATCGATGAGATTTATAAGAAAATCTTCGTCATCGTTTTCTCGCCCGATGAGATTTTCAGACGTAATTCGGTAAAAATTGTTGGTCATTTTTCATTGAAAATGACGTTTGCCAGCCCTGACCAGAACACGTTGCTAAAACAATGGCAACATCAGAGCAGACATGCAGGCACTCACATCAGGGGTAGCAAACAACGAAACAAAAATTATGCGGTAAGCCGGAGGTTTTAGCTATGTGAAAGAGGCTATTCCTAAGGTAGTAGGAAACGTATCCTTTACTACTAGTACAGCTGAACTCCTGACTTATCACAATAATTCTAGAAAACAATGCTGGAATTTAGCGAACCATACGGATATTTCTAGGGAAATAATTGAAATTACCAATCAAACAAGTCGCGTGGTAGAAAACAAAATATCTCCTGCCAAATGTATAGGCGCTGATAAATGGCAATGTTTTTTAGGCCCGTGGAACTCAATCTAGCGACAATTTATGCAATGTATGTCGGTATGATTAATTCAACCAGTTCGTTGACAGTGGATCCGACATATCAATTCTAGGATTTTTTTTCATTAGGGCGAATCTAACATTGAGAGATTCTCTTCGGGCTCGCTCTCTTTCATTCATTACAGCGCCATTATAAAGCTTTCGAGGGATTCTTTCGTACAGATCGAAACACAACAGTGCTGGCTAGCATACTCTACAAATAGTTGAATGAAAAACGTAAAGGTGATTGCAATATGAATGAAAGAGAGCGAGCCCGGAGAGAATCTCTCAATGTTAGATTCGCCGTAATGAAAATAAAACCCTAGAATTGTCAAAGGAACCAACATACTGCCTCATTACACATTAAATAGAAGCAAAAATAGACGGTGTTCTAGAAACTTTGGCAAAAACCGACATGTCTATCTACTTGCCCTGATACAAAATTAAACTAACAGGACATCGTTCGGAATAAAATTACCTATCTATTAAAGAAAGGAACTACTTACTTCTGGTTGAGAGTTTTTTTTTATCAAGATCTTCAAAACTAGAAAGAGAACAATTTGCTGAAATCAAACAAAGGTATAATTAACTAAACGAATCTATGAATATCTATACTTTATAACAATATATTAAAATAAATAAAACTTACCTTTCCGTTCAATTTTCCTTTAACAATTTTGATGTTATTAATATATACTGCTTTCGTTATTGGGCATGCGTTGGAAATAGTTCCGGCCTGCGATACTCGGACTTATTGTCAGTTCAAATGTCAACCCCATACGAGCTGCATATGAAAACATACACACTGACGTTCAACCAACAACAGGCCGACCCAATCTTGATATCCAATCCAGCTTGGAACTGAATCAAAAACGAATTCGATATTGGATTCGCTTCTGCTGTTTCTATCTTCTTTGTTGACCTTACACCTTTTCCTAGCTGCACACATACTTATAGCATGCATATTGGACCGTGTAAACATAAAGAAACGATAAAAATGATGTTTGAGTGTGTCTGTTTTGACTTGCATTTTATAGCATAGATGTTGATTTAACGGAAGGGTTTGTATCTCAGCTTTTTACTGTTGGCAGAAAAGCACACAAGAAATGATCTTTTGATCAACGATCAAATCCTGCACCATGCCAGTATTTTGGGTGCACCCTTATTCTTATTTGCGGTCGTAGAGGAAACGTTCGAAAGAATGTCACATTCGTATTCCCGTTTTCGTTCGGGCCGTTTCTAACCATTCGAACTTTCGGACATCGTTCGTTCGAACGAATTGCGCGATTCCCGTTTTCGTTTGTATCCGTTTTTAGGTCTGTCTCACAAACGTCACTCGTTGGTTGCGGATCTCGTAAACGAAATGAATTGTTTTAGTGGAATGAAGTGTGGATTTCCCTATTTATGTGGATTTGACACAAAGTTACATCAGAATTTAGGATTTGGAATTAAACTATCAGAGTAGGCCACTCAACCGGGAAGACTTAAGAAAATCCATAATTGAAACGAACAAAGTTAACCAAGCTTACGATTACAGTTAACTTAATGATGGCAGTCGATTCTGCCCGGTCGATAGTCACCTGTAGGAGAATACCTGTGTTGAAATGTGTATGTTTGTATGTATGTATTTATCACTTGGAATTTTGATCCAGGAAAACCAGATAATTAATGCATATCTGCTGGTCTTACTTATTCCGCAAAGGAGTTAATAGTTGAGAATAAACTTTTGACCTAAGCGTTTTGAAATCGATTAATTTGTTTCTTATGAATGGTAAGTTAGAAAAGTTAGAAACAGCAATGGGCTCTCCTCTCTGTAGACTTGATCAAGCTTTAATAACCACTGATTATTCTAATTCTGCCATTGTATGAAGGGCCAAAAACGTGTTGGGTGGATCGACAGGCAACATCACTTATACGTTTCCACAGGGATACAAGAATCTCCTTCCAACAACAAGATTGAACAATTGGTCATAAGAGCGACCTATCTAACATGAGGATACCTCAATGGGCGGAGAAAA
This sequence comes from Aedes koreicus, assembly GCA_024533555.2. Lineage (NCBI taxonomy): Eukaryota > Metazoa > Arthropoda > Insecta > Diptera > Culicidae > Aedes > Aedes koreicus. The sequence goes on from JAHHFK020004233.1 coordinate 28,465, forward strand.
GAGCCCACCCTCTATTCACAAACTGTTAGCAATTATTTTTGCTGGCCTAATAGTTATTGCTCCTGAGTTAGAAAAACAGGAAAGATTTATTTGAAAGAGATTTAAAGACAAATGGGCATAAAAACAATGAGTAATGTTTAAATCATCTATGATGTAAAATCAATAAAACAATATTATCAAATATAATGATATTGTGAGTTATGATGAAGTAATGACAAAGATTGAACTGTAAAATCAAACACTAGCCAAATGGCACACAGCGCTGCATGAATCAGATCAGCTCAGATTTGGTAAAATGTCCATTTGCAAACCGGAAATGAAAAATACATTCAGTAATAAGTGCAAAAGTCTACCACAGATTCCGTGGCAGCTTCTTGTATTCAAGGCACTAGATACTTCTGGAGAAGAAAGCATCAAAATGATAATTGGACATATAAGACATAATAATTTAAAATAGATATAACCTATAAGGTAAAAATTGTAAAATTATAAATCATGAAAACACAAGTAATGATAAAAATGTTAATGATGATGATAAAGATGAATGGTAATGGTAATGAATAAATGTCACATACGATAACTAATATATAGTGAAGGGATATTATAATATGAACTGAAAATTACATCTGTGCCGACTGCTGTTTTGTTGCAATTGTAGACAAACTTGCGCATCCATTATGAAAAAAATTAGACATTGTATGACAGTCATGAGAAAAAAAGGAATTTAAAATTTTAAGTTATTTTTCAATACCTGATGATCTGGAAGACCTATAATACATCATGCATAGGCAGTACATCCCAATTTATATGCAATAATATACTATCATATAATAACAACAAAAAAAGATAAAAAATGTATCTTGCCTCTATTTCCCGTAATGTCCTTCCATGTTATTAGGATGGATCTAAGGCAAGGATGATCCCAAAGCGGGCTGCAACTACGAACCTTCAATAAATGAACTAGATGAAAAAAAACTACGAACCTAATTTGAATAGTAAAATTCTCAATGTGACCTCCAGGCACACATCTGTAGCAGGTGAAAAAAACTACTTGATGTGATATTTCCACAATGGAACTGACTCTTAACTTCGGGTCTTGACCAAGAATCTCTACTGAGCTCTTGTGGCATGACAAGCCGGCCAGTTCATCGCAAGGGTTTTGACCTAAGCGTTTTGAAATCGATTAAATTGTTTCTTCTAAACGTCAAGTTAAAAAAAGTTAGAAAAGCTGAATTAACTTTGGTTAGATTAAAAAATTGTTAACATTTGTAAATGAGAGAATCTAGGGAAATAGAAGCTGATTCAAAAGAAGAATTGTAATGTTGGTCCACTGATCTGACTAACAAAATAGATAGATTGTTGTCATGCAGATTGAACACGTCATTCCGTTATTTTTTTTCCTAAGGGAACGTCCATTAAGTATGTCACGCAAAAAATGTCCATTTGCAAACCGTCTTCCAACACATCGTTAAAAATTGTGTATGGACAAAAATAAATGTTTTGTTAAATTTCAATAAAACCTTTCAAAAACATCTTTGCGAATTTCCATCCGAATCCATTGTGGGCAAGCAAAATGAAAAACCAAACTGTCATGCATGATTAGAATAAATTCACATTTAGATGGCATTCGAGAATTTTTTTTTTGTTGCAATCGTGGAAATTCATACATTTCTCCGTCTTTTAATAGTTTTATTTGCCGCATTTGCACTGGAGTTGATTATCTCAGTGAGCATGCTGAAAATATTGAGTTATTATAACCTTTATAAAACGTTTCCAGATTTTCTAACCCAATGATTTATTCCGAGGATGAGAACAGTTGTTGAGAATAATAATGAGTGAACAGGACCTGATTGGCCACATTCATGTAGGTACTGGGCTTTACCTCAAGTGGTTAGTTGGACCTCAACCAGAATCCGTAATGCGACATCTATTTTCGACAAGTATTTTCATAAATTTAAAAGAAAGCTTTGGCCAAACTCAGATCTCGTAAAGTTAGCGTCATTGTGTTCCAATGACACAAAAAATGAAGTGAGCCTTTTTGTAGTCGAAAATTATTGAAAACGCTTCGAAGTAATTCGAACCTTAAATTCAACGAGAAGTTTAATCGAGTTAATTTCAATTACTCGATACCAAATGGCACACATCTGGACAACTTCAGGGATAGTAATTTGTGATTTGGCCCTTCACCCAATTTACATTGCTAATCTGTTAGGAGAAAATTTCCAACTTCGTTGTTAAGCATGCGTGCACCTCAATATAGCATAGAAATATTCTCGACCATGTCTTTTTGCATCGAACTTTTTTCGAGTTTAAAGTTTATTCAGTGACATGCCTGATCAGAGAGCCGAAAAGAAAACCTTATGATGAATTAGGATACTAAGTTATGGTCCATGAGTTCTAGAACTGAAAAGTTTACCGGAAAATCAATGCACAGGAATACATTTACCATAATATCGATTATAAATATAAAAACGGTAAAAATCGGCATAATCCCAATTACTTTCCGGGAGAGTTCATATATTTTTAATTAATTAATAACGTCCCGTTTTCCTGTACCAAAAAAAAAAAATCGCCGTTAACGTTTTTCACCAGCGCCTTCTGTTTGCAGGCGTAAAACTAATCTAAAATCATGAATGTTTACATTTATCTGACAACTCGAGTGACCGGGTAATGTCAAATACAACACAGCTCAATGCTTCGAATTGTTCCGAAACGTCAAAGTGCATCAGGTAACACAAACACTGTTTATGTTCGAAAAAGGATTCGTTCGAACCGACTCGAACGAAAACAAGAATACCTCTTTTAAACTCGTTCGAATCGAGTCGTTCGAACGAATGATGGATACGGCCGTAAACAAGAATAAGG
>JAHHFK020004234.1:0-85950 GCA_024533555.2 Aedes koreicus
AAAAATACATGCATAACTTATGAATCGAAAATAATTTGTGACTTCATCCTCTAGGCTTTTCTGTGACAAAAGATGTTGTTATTTCATTCGCAATACTTTTGTTCAACAAGATTTCTAGATTACTGATCAAAAAGATGTTTTTGGTGCTACTTGAAGACATTAATCAGACTGGTAGTCCACTTCGGCCACAAAGAACCTCCCATCGTTCACACCGCAAAAATTGGTCGATTACGATGGGCTGAGCATGTCGTAAGAATGACGGACGACGGACCAGTTAAAATGATTACGATGTAGTAGAAAGCGACCTGCGGTTCCGTCGCTAAATGCTAAGCTGGGGAAATGCAGCCATGAACCGAATAGCATGGAGACAACTTTTGTGTACAGCAGTCGCCAGCCTGGCCATCCAGTTGGCAGTTGGCCGAAATCGGCTGAAAAATTGAAAAGTAATGCTCTTTATTACTTAGCAAACCGTGAAGCGGAAAAAACCAAAATAATGTAGTTGACTTCTATTCCCACTCTACAAGCAGATTCATGAATGCAATCTTACATTCATATTCGTGCATTCATAAAATTTTGATTCACGGATGATTCGCTAGATGGCTAATAGATGATTCAAATGATTCAAAATGAATGTGCATATTGTGAGGATCGCTTTGATTGAATCATTTATTCTCTAGCTTGGCTGATTTATGATTTCATTTTTATAAACACACAAATTATTATAATTTTTATAAAGGCGACTGAATGATCGAAAAAAAATTATCTAGGCAAAACACGGAATCAGCTGAAATCAAGCACGTGAATAAATGTTTCCAACCTTGCTCACTAGAGTTACATGGCAAAAGACTTCGGAACAAAAATGTGTACCTTCCGGTTGGCCTTGGCCTTCTATTCTATGTTATTATTTTATAACGCTTATACAGCCAGTAATTAAAAGCATCTTCCCCTTAGCCTTGGCCTTTTAAACAACTTTGCTAAAGGTTCTAACTTCCTAGGTTGTCGAGATCACAAATTCTCTCTTCTCCACGCCCACTAGCACCGCAAAGTGACGAATTTCCAAGCCTTTTTTTTTATTCCTTGTCGGGTATTTTCATCACTGCGACCATTTTTTAGATCTATTGTGATATATCCCAAAAAAAATACCTTCTGTGGCAAGCAATTGGCACGTGTGGCCAAAAGAGTGAATCTTTCGTCACTACAGGCACAATCAACAAGGAGATCTATCAGAAAGAGTGTCTGCAGAAGCAATTGCTAACCTTCATCAAAAGTCACAAAGAAAAACTTTTGTTCTGGCCCGATTTGGCATCATGCCACTATGCTAAAACTGTGATGGAGTGGTACCAAGAAAATCAAGTGAACATTGTACCAAAAACCTCAAACTCGCCAAATTGCCCAGAGCTACGACCAATCGAGAGATATTGGGCTCTGATGAAGCGAAAGCTTTCTGGAAAGAAGCAAGGAATCAAAGACATCAAACACTTCCAGCAAATTTGGACAAAGACGGCTTCTACGATTTCTGAAGAGTCTATACAAACCCTAATGGACGGAGTTAAGCGCAAAGTTCGAAAATTTTATGCAAATACCGAATAACTATATTTTGTCTTCACGAATTGTTAAAACACATCCCATTAATCTGAAATAAACAACTACGACAAAAATATAATGTGTCCGGATTATTGCGGATACAGACCTTATTATGAATTTTCCTCGTTTTAGGTTAGTCGATACATTTTGGGGGTAATGCAATTATCACGTGTCTGTTGCAATACTTTTCAACCAGAGTTTGTACTATTGACAGGTAGTGAATGTATGTTAGATCCAAACATCATCTGTGTTGTTGTCGCTGATCTTGTAAAAATGTTATAGCAATCTCGGGTAGTCAATAATGCTCATGCTCATACTCAGGCTTTCAAAGCCAAGAATTTTTCTCGCTTGAGCGCAAAGCTGTCCCCTAGTTATCTGGTCAATCAAAGTTCGCAATGATTGGATTTTCTTAAACACTCAAAAATAGCATTACGCAAACACAACAACACCCAACATAATTAAAACACAATGAGTAGCGTCCGGAATCTGTGTCGATTTCATCAATCAAATAGACACGTTGTCACATGACCAACATGTTTCTAAAAAATTATCATATTCCACTAATATAAATGACGCAAGCTTAAGTACTTGTTCAAGTGATTTCCTAACGTTGGTCCTTTTCAATAGTCCAACGTCAATACTAAATTTCCCATGCAAATCCGTATACAATCCGCAAACAATCCAAGAAATAAAAGCACTTCCTTCTTAACCTTTTCCCAGATGTTGATTAACAAAATCCATTTCTTACATTGCACCAGCAAATGCCAAATCCGGGGTGCTTTTCGCGTGTTTAGCTTTCACTTTGGCTTTCGAACTTCTTTGCATAAATTGTCCCTCTGACTGTTCTGCATTTTGGTCGGAAAATGGAAATCCACCGGAAGAAAGGCAAAACAAACAAACCGATCCCTAAAACCCTTTTTGCGCCCGATTCCGCGAACGAACCGGAAACCAACCCGAAAAAAGAAAGAAACGTGAAATTCGCAAGAAATCGCAACAACGAAAAGACAACAGTGAAGTCGTCCTAAACCCTTTTGAATTTTTCAACATCGACTGTACGTCGGTTTGTGTCACCCAGTGTCGCTTCGCCTATGCTTCCGGCTGGGCCTGGCCGAATGTGATCGGCAGTGGCTGTTCCCGGCTGGGCGTTTCAATTATGGATGGAAAGACACAGTTTGAATATTTAAAGCCCGCTTTCCCGGGAGTGATTTTACGCGTGGAGGAAGCATTTTCACTCGAGGTCGAGGAATAAGACTTTCACGGTGCTCGCCCCGCTAAACGAAAATGATGAATTTCTTAAAACTTGTCGCTCCCAGCTTCGGCTACGATATTCATCATTAACGTTGGTTGTGCACTGCTAAAGCTCATCGCCGATTCAACGTGGGAGCTTTCTGAGCGGATGGGTTCGCAGAATGGATTGGCGAGGATTAGAGAGAGAGAGAGAGAGTTTTGTTTTAAAAATTTGCAATTGTGACAACTGGGCAACGGCTCCTACGATTGACGATTTGATTGAGCAACCCGATTCCGTAATAAACACATTTTAACGTCCAGTGCCTTCAAGTTTTGCGAATCCGTTCTTCCAACTCAACACCTACGCTTGAACTTGGGAGACTATCCTCATTTCCACGCCCAAGCCATTCAAGTGCCACAGCGACGGTGCAAAAACAAACCGAAGATAAACTATTCCATCTCTTCAAATAGCCTCGCAAAAAGACGACCCACGTCGACGACTTCATACCATGACAATAATGGTGACAACGAAGACGAAGGCCCTGGCCAAGAGGATTGAATGCAACTTCGCCGCACTCCGAAGTTTCGCAGAAGAGAAGAATCATCAGAAATCAGATGGAAACAATGAATAATTCATGGTATGTACGAACGGATAACAATGTTTTGTTTACTGGATTTGTAACCCGTCGGTTTTCCGTGTGTCCGCACTTTGCTTGGATTGGAGAGCAACAGAAGAAAAAAACGAAAAGAAGAGGAACGAGATGTCCACCGGCCAGCATCTTTTTCCTCAAATGTTCCTACCAGTGCCGCCGAGGAGGATGCGTCGTTCTGCCATCGTGAGCATTTGTATATGTTCGTCCATTTGTCCAAGAATGGATTGTCCTGTATCCGCCAATGTTGTTGCAGGACGGTTGGTTGCAATGTTTTCTTCTGCCGAACCACCAGACAGGAGATGGTCCAGCAATGGGTTCAAACAGTTCTGGTATCCATGCTCGATGCAGGCTGTCCTGGTGAGATAATACCGGGGCTCCTTCATCGGCGTGGCTGTTGTTACGTAGTTAAATATGTACATGTGTGTGTGTGTGTGTGTGTGTGTGTGTGTGTGTGTTTTAGTGGGGATAAGTTTTTCCCCAGAATGATGCTCATCCTTATTCAGTCATGTCGTGAAGGATAGAGGGTGTTGTGTAGTTTGGAAAAATGACATAATTCAACCGGTAGAAGCAGAGTTGCCAGACAAATCATTTGATCGAACAAAGCTCAACTGTCTCTTTGGAGATGTACCTAGATTCGAGCTGGATTTCAATTTGAGGAAATCGTAAAAATTCCCACACTGCCCATCGCCAAAGGGCTACCAGCAAAAGCATGCACACTTGTAACACCTCTGCCTGGACCTCTGGCTTGAGGATGGTACTTTACACCGAGCAAGCCGACATTGTGCAACATCTACATATTCTTCGCAATGCGCACCGCACCGACTGGATGTGATACGGAGTGTATGTAAGTTTTTCCAGCTTCGGCAACAAACAGGTTCCGCTGCCAGCTAGGCTAGTTCAGCCCCGGAGTATTCTTCTGGGGACGGCTGGTCTAAGATCAGACCGGAGTGCAGTAAAAACAGCAGAAGCAGAATCCACACGAGGCAGCAAAGGCGACTGCCACTGCATATCCCTATGAATTGAATGCACCATAAACTGTTTGGGATAGCCATATAATGGTGCATGTGAAATGCTGCAGCACTACTGACTGGAACAACTTACAGAGAGAAAGAGACACACAAAGGCACTGCCAGTTCTCCGGGATCCGGGTCCGCTTGTAAAAGATTAAGTTGTACAATAGATTTTTCTGCTATTCAATTTCTGCTATAGTTGTTTAAATTTAATGTTCCACAGGATTAGCTGGGAAATCTTCTGGCTAAATTGACGTTTAAGGAAATTGTAGCGAAACAAAGGGTTATTACGGACAGATGGATGAAAAGGTTGCCAGCGAGGTGAGAAGAGTCGACGGCATACACTTTGGCTGGATGGTAATGGGCTTCTAACGACTTGGGAGGGGAGGGACGTTTTTGTATCTTCATGAGAAGATGGTACAAAGTCGAACTCATCCCTTATTTGGCATTGATGGGCTTGAAATCGGACATCATTATGTTGATTGGGAAGTGGAAATATGTGGCCTGTTGGGTTAATTTAAGTATCAGCAGCTATTGAGCGTGGCAAGATTTAAAGAAGGTTAATGATGGCTTCTGCTGGTGATTTAATGATATGTGAAATGCTTTTAAGATTAGTTCAGAGCGGTCAGAAATATGTAACTAAAAGTATTCCTGAAAACATAAAGGCCATTTTCAAAAATAAGCCTTGTGTCTCAAGGATATCTAGACCTGTGTTAATGACATATAATTATAACAGTCGCGACACGAGTAGCATAAAAAAAAAATTATTTCACTAATTAATAACATTTAACGTACAATTAAAGTCACTGATCTGGTCTGAATTAAAACTGAAAAACTAATGAATGCTAATTCCTACGGATTGGGATATTTAATAACTAAACTTGCTAAGCTTGCAATAATGTTCTCTCGTCCGATGGGGTGTTGCAACGTTTCGTGTCGCATCCGGTGCTCCAGTTGAAGAATGCTGATGCGTCGAATATTCCATGTGGTCGGTGATAGTCGTTGTCTGTTACTATGTGGATATGGGATATTGATTATGCTGATTGAACGGTTTACTCCAAGGTGTCCACCGTAATTATATTTTAATAAACCCGAAACAATGTGCAAAGTGGCATATAGGGTAGAAGTACTATATTTCGCCACCTCAAACGAATATTTGCCGATATTTGATTATAACATAAAGGATTTTGTGAAAACTTCGAAAAAAAGTCAATACATTATACAAAGCAGACCTTTTTCATGCGTATTTCTTTGAGTTTCAATATTAAATTGTAACTATTCGATAAAACTCATGTTTATTTTAAAGTGCGCATTTGTTTTAATTATCGCCACCTATTTTTAATTTTCGCCACTCCTGGGAGTCAATTTTCGCCACCCCAAATCAATATATTTAAAGAATAGCAAAGAAACATTAAACTTGTACAAAAAAGAGAATAAATAATAAAATAATAGTTCAGAATCGATTTTAACGTTTATTTATAACTCAGTTATAACAATTCATGATAACATATGAATGAAAATATATCAAATGCGGGATAATAAACATGAGCTCACCTCGATGCTATCTAAGCCTTCTTCTTGCGAGCTTTATCCTTCATAAAGGGTGTATTCGATAAAAATGGCACACACATATGTTCTCATCAAAATTAAACTGATTATCGGATTTCCTTGAAATTTTCAGGGAATGAAGAACTACTAATGAGTTTTGATTTACAACATTTGTTTTATTCAATTTCGTCTCCCATCCCGAATGCCCGCACCTTCCTTTTCACTCCACCCATCAAATTTTGTACAATCGATTTTCCCAGTGTTTTTGTTGTTTTTAGCCAAATTTTCTTCAATTATAGCTCTGTTTTTATAGTTTTGGGATGTTTGCGAAGTTCCGTTTTCATAATTGCCCAGAATTTTTCAATTGGACGAAGCTCCGGTGAATTTGGTGGGTTCATATCCTTTGGCACAAAATTGACTCCGTTGGCTCGGTACCACTCCAATACGTTTCGAGCGTAGTGGCAGGATGCTAGATCAGGCCAAAACAGAGTTGATCCATTGTGCTTCTTAATGAATGGCAAGAGACGCTTCTTAAGGCCCTCTTCCGTGTAAATCGCACCGTTTATTGTTCCGGAAGTGATGAAGGGAGCACTTATTTCACCACACCCTCAAATCGCCTGCCAGATTAGAAACTTCTTTGCAAATTTCGATAGTTTCTTCTTTCGAACATCCTCCAGAACATCGAACTTCGACTTGGCAACGAAATATTCTTGCCCAGGAAGTTGACGGAAGTCGGCCTTGACGTATGTTTCGTCATCCATCACGATGCAACCGGATTTGGTGAGCAGCTTCGTGTAAAGTTTCCGGGCGCGGGTTTTCGCAGTGATGTTTTGTTTTTCATTCCGGTTTGGGGCTTTTTGCACTTTGTAAACATGTAACCCAGCACGCTTCATGGTTTTCTGCACAAAACCGACTGACATCTTAGACTTTCTAGCGACATCTCGAATTGACATGTTTGGACGGTTCTTGAATTGTTGTACGACTTTCCTGGCCATTTTACTGTCCATTGGACCACTTTTACGACCACTCCCTTCCTTCCTTTGGACACTCAGACGCTCCTTGAAGGTTCTTATTACACGAGACACAGTTGTATTTGCAATTCCAAGCCTTTTAGCAATCCACCGGTGGGACGCCCCTGGATTTTGATTGTGAGTGCACTAAATTTTCTCACGGACAATTTCTTGTTTCGACGACATGACTGGAACTACTGTATGTATAACTATGAAACTTGGCAGATGTAAATAATACACTATGGATAAGATCTACTCAAATTTCTAGGTTTTTTACTCATACTATTCAAAACTTTCAGAAGATTTTCTGTGTGCCATTTTTATCGAATACACCCTTTATCTTGCTTCAACTTCTTCCCTTGTTTCTTGTTCTTTTTCGCTTCTGCTTCTACCTTCCGTTGCAATCGGATAACCTTACGATTATCTTTTTCTTCCTCGGCGCGCCTTTTGTCTTCTTCCTTATGCTCAAATTCCTGTATGAATTCATCCGAAGTCAGCACGTGATAGTCTTTGGATTTGTATTCTCGTTTAGCTGTCCGTTTTGGCGTTGGTGGTGTATTCAGGAAATCCTTCAATGGGGTTCTGGAAGGACCAGGTTTTGCAGTTTCAGGATCCATCTTCGACGGTTCTTCCGGGGTAGCCTGTAATCCGTCAGCTGCTCCTTTCATACCTGAGGTTCTGGAAGGGCCAGAATTCGCAGCATCAGCAACCATCTTCGACGGTTCTTCTGGGGTGGATTCGAACCCATCAGCTACTCCATCCCCATCTGGCGTTCCATTGTTAATATCAGCATAAACAAAATCACACACCGGATCATTTTCGGGTACGTTATCCTCCATGATTTTGAATACATCTGGGTAGTTTTGTTCCAACGTTGAAAATATTTTGAACAACGCTGCATCTTCCTCATTATCCAAACAAACGAACTGTGACTTGTACTTTTTCACTATTGTCTCACCAATAGCTGCCGCGCATTCTTCGAGTGTCCTCTTCGCATTTATGAGTTGTGCAGAGGTTTCGGCGGATTCCCGAGTCGGTTCAACATCACCAGGCTCAAATAACGGTTCGTCAGGATCCTCGCGAACGGTAGACTTTCCCAAGCACTTAGATGGATCAATGGCATTCCGACCCCATGGTCCAGATGCTCGGAAGCCGTTTTTGATGGTTTTTACGGTTACCGAATTACGTAGGCAATCTTGCAACACTGTTGCAAAATTGTACGCGTTCACGCAGCCTTCAGGGTTCTTTTCGCGAAATCTCTGCACAGCTTTCGGCCATGCGTTTTTCATTGGTTCGAAGACAGAAACATCTGCCGGTTGCATTATCCTTGTAACGTTAGGGTACAATGCGATCAAAACAATCCCAAGTTGTTGGCATAACTTTGATGTTTCAACGTTGATATGGCTACTGTGGCCGTCAACAATAAAAATGACAGGTTTTTTCACCTTCTTGGCCACTAGATAGGGATCCAAAACATGGACGTTTCTGATATAATCACGGAAGATAGGGGTGGTCATCCATCCGGTATCCGATTTAGCCACTCCCCACATTGAAGGAACTGAATCAGCCACAGCTTTTGGGATTGTTTTATACGGGTAGATGATGGTTGGAGGGATGGCTTCTCCGGAAGCGAAAAACGAAAACATGGTTGTTATGTTGAGCTTACTAGAAGTTCTCTCGACGTCGTAGACGTTGCGGCTTCCACACAAAGCGAAAACGGTTTTGTTTGTTGGGTTCAATTGAAACGAAGTCTCATCTCCATTTATTATGCGTTGCGGATCTTGACGAATTTCCATGAACCCTTCCTTGGTCAGGAATAGTTCTATTTTATCGTACCAGGAGTGTTTATCCGAAAGAGAGACAGTCGCACTGGCCTTCGTAACGAATTTCGGGGTCCGCAACGACATCTTCGAATGTCGTTTTAAGTACAGTTTCACCCATGTTCGACCTTGATGAAAATCGAAAGATCTTAAAATAATATTTTGAGGAAATTTGTGTTCTCTGGGGTTCGCATCCAAAAAATCCTTCACAAAACTCAGCAGCATCTCCCTGGTAACGGGAAACCCTCGGCTCTGCATATCGTACACCCATTCTTCCAGCGTCTCTTCGTCCTGCGTCAAAACCGTAGTTGGTCCTGGACGGAACACGGTTTGGTGCTTCTTCAGAAGCACAAGTCTGGATCGGATTGTTGATCGAGGAATTCCATAGTGGTTGGCAGCTTTTTTGGCACTCATCTCCTTGCGCTGTATTTTATCACATGCAGCAGCTAGTTCGGCCTCGGAATATGAACTTCCGTATTCCTTTGGTCTCTGTGCCTGTTGGGTATAAAATAAACGTTAAATTAACGAGTTTTTCAAAATAATTTCAAGAAGTATTATCATTTTCTCCAGCGGTATGGTGCAACACCAAACGCAACTCTAGTAGTTTTTGTTTACAAATTTTGACAGCTTGGTTAGGGATGGCGAAGATTAACACCATTTGGGATTTGAAAACGCACAAAGGGATTTCGCCACTGGCGATAATTGAAATCGTTGTATTTAGTGTGTTATGTATCGCCACCTTTAAATTAGTCAAAAATCATACAAAAGTAGTCATTTATCCATACATAATTGCTGGAATCATCAAAAGTGGACTACTTTAGAGATGCGGTGAATGCAAATCGTTGGATTTAGTGATTTTCCGACAATATCCATATTGGTTGTTTTTCAATGAGTTGAAAAATTAGGTGGTACTCAGGCTCGGTTTGAGGATACATAATTTATCAATTAAAGCAACGAATTTTATTCAAAACCGGTGCAAACACGACTGCCGGGCACTAATATGTGTCGAATTATTCAATAGTCTGAGCCACAAACCAATTTATATGCTCAGAAATGCTTAATATTTCACTAGGGTGGCGAAATATAACACAGTGGTGATTTATAATTCACCTAAAGGGCGATACGGTCAAAATTTGGTCAATATCAACTTGACGTATTTCTTTCAATTTTGCATTTAAAAAACCTGAACACCCCTCATTTTGAAGGTGTGTGTGTGTGTGTAGAATGTTGCTCCTATTTTGATTTTGGAATTCACTCTTCAGTTGTCAAAATGCCGTCCAAGCAAGAAGAGCAGCGTATCAAAATTTTGCTTGCGCATCGCGAAAATCCGAGCTACTCGCACGCAAAGTTGGCAAAATCGCTAAAAGTTGCCAAATTAACCATTACAAATGTAATTAAAGTGTTTGGGGAACGTTTGTCGACAGCCAGGAAGTCTGGATCGGGGGGAAATCGAAAACCGGAAGCCGCTGAGACGACAAAGAGAGTTGCCGGTAGTTTCAAGCGAAACCCTAACCTATCTCTCCGAGATGCCGCAAATAAGCTGGGTGTATCGTCTACAACCGTGCATCGAGCCAAAAAACGAGCCGGACTATCGACTTACAAGAAGGTAGTGACTCCAAATCGCGATGATAAACAAAATACGACGGCCAAAGCGCGATCCCGGAGGCTGTACACGACGATGCTGACGAAGTTTGACTGCGTGGTAATGGACGACGAAACCTACGTCAAAGCCGACTACAAGCAGCTTCCGGGACAGGAGTTTTATACGGCAAAAGGAAGGGGAAAGGTAGCAGATATTTTCAAGCACACGAAACTGTCAAAGTTCGCAAAGAAATATCTGGTTTGGCAAGCCATCTCTACCTGTGGCTTGAAAAGCAGCATTTTCATAGCTTCCGGGACTGTCAACCAAGAAATTTACGTGAAAGAGTGTTTGAATAAACGTCTGCTGCCTTTCCTGAAGAAACACGGTTGTTCCATACTATTTTGGCCGGATTTGACATCTTGCCATTACGGTAAAAAGGCCATGGAGTGGTACGCCGCCAACAACGTGTAGGTGGTTCCCAAGGACAAGAACCCTCCCAACACGCCAGAGCTCCGCCCAATTGAGAAATACTGGGCTATTGTCAAGCGGAACCTAAAGAAGACCAAAAAAACTGCTAAGGACGAGCAGCAGTTCAAGGCAAACTGGCTTTCTGCGGCGAAGAAGGTGGACAAGGTGGCTGTACAAAATCTGATGGCAGGGGTCAAGCGTAAGGCCCGGCAATTCGGATTTGGAAAAGCGGAAGCCTAACTGAATATTTTATACTAATTGAACTTGAAAAAGAAATTTAATTTGATTTTTTTAAATAAACGATTTCACCGATTTACACGCGTTTTCCCTTGCCAAATTTTGACCGTATCACCCTTTACCCTATATATTGGTAATGATCATGCCATAGTTTGGCACTTTTTGGATTAATTTCCCTGAAAAATAAACACACAAAAAATCTTTCACTTAGACAATGTATCAAAATTGACTTTCACGAAAGGTCGTATTATTCAAAGAGAGAAAAAAAAATTTTTCATTAAATTTGACATCAAATTTTTAACGTCCGTGCTCCATCACAATATCTTTTATTGTGATGTGTCCAACTCAATGGGTAAATTGAACTGAAGGTAAGTTTGAAAGAAGGGAAACTTGGAGTAGAGCTCACGTACCCACTGGTTGACATTAACACATCAGTCAATAAGTCCCGAGCCTTAGTAGGAGAACAGCATGTTTCATCCATTGTGATGTATCGACGCAAAAACTCCTTCTTATTTCGCGTGAACATCTCCAAACAGCTCTTTGAATCATCCACTCGTTGTTGTTTTTGCTCTGGTGTGAGCAAACGCGGCACCCATTTGAAAAACAGCTTTTTCATATCGAAATGTTCGTGTATGATGGTGTAAACACTACCTTTTGATACCTTCAGAGTGTCAGCTATCTCTTGCAACTTCACTTTGCGATTGCCCATGATGATTTTCAGGGTTTTATAAATATTTTCCGGATGGTCGTTTTCGATGGGGCAGAGTCCGGATAACATTTTTCAATCCAAGCTTGGGCTTGAACGGTGTTTTTTTTCTCATCAAAAAGCTATGATATATCAACACACGAAATTGCTATGAATCTATCGTTTTTAAGAATCACAAAAGTAGCGTCACTTAAGCCACTGTAACTCTATAAATAATAAATCAATCGTCATGAAATGTTGACAGTAATCTTTTGAAGGTTGGTACTTTTGAGAAATCATATAGAGATTTTTTTATTGGCGGTATCTGGTAGTTAGGCCTGGAAATTATTGACCAATGTGTTAAATGTTGGCCAACGTGCTTTTGCACATTTGTTTGAGGATTTCTTAAGCGACACTAATTTCGGGTCCTGAAAATTATAACAAAAATATTTTATAAATCCAAGCATATTATTTGCTCTGTTGATTTGTTATGTTCATTGAATATATGTTTCGAATCCAAGATAACTCCTAAGTTCTTTATTCTTTTGCACTTTTCAACTGACTAATTCCCTAAATTGATTGTTGAGTCTAAGGTACCTCGTTTCCTACTAAAACTTATCGATTACATTTTTTTTTACGTTCAGCTGAATAAGATTTTTTTTACATCAGACAAAGAGAACGATTATTTCTTTCTGAAATGTCATGACATCTTCTTTATTTCTTATGATGATTATGATTGATTGATGATTATGTTATACTACCATCTATTGCAGCGCGGTAACTTTCAATTGTAGTGGAATAATCTGAAAAACGATTTGATCAGGATTCTATTATTGTGGCCCTTTATGAAGGGCCAAAAACGTTTGGGCGGGCCCGTAAGCAGAGACATTTACGTGAAACCCGCGAATATAGGGAAGATAATCCCCTTCCCAAAGCAAGTTCACACTCATAGCACTAGAATTGAGCCCTCGATTGACAGAATAAACCCAATAGATGGGGTCGAAGAGCCTGCCCTCGTTCTGCGAAATGTTAACAATAGGGAGGAGGCAGTCCCATGCTCCCTATCCAAATCGTTTAACTTGGGTGCCCTGATGGTAACTCCCTTTCCTCGTTATATGTTATTTAACATAGTTTGTACACAACAAATTAAGATATCATTATAGACACAAATGCTAATTTATTCAGATTTCAAACTTGAATGGATTGTTACTGAAAAATTAATAAAAGTTAGATATGTATCAATATCCTACTAGTCCTGGAAAAGCTGAAAACAGAATAGTTCATTCCAAATATAAAAGATAAAATTTCAATAAGAGATATTATTTTATATGACATTGTAATATTTTTCTTTATACTGTTCTAGCAACATTTCAAAGATAGCAATTGGAGTGAACGAAGAGTCCGGTTGTATAATTTCTGAAACAAATGGCTTATCTTACCATAATACCACAAACACAATATTAAAATATAATCCTACATTGCTTATAAGCACATGCCAGTCTTTTATGAATATAGTAGTTGAAGTTCAGAAGTGCAATTTCACATAACATGTTATGTTGAAATGCTGAAAAACAAATTGAGTCTTTGTTTGGCTATTTTTGTCAGATGAGAGCTTCCAAATGTTGGCTATAAAAGAATATTTGTCAAACTACCATTCGTTTCCACTTGAAATTTTGTTTCGAAAATGATCAGAATGTCGTCAGAGCAAATATTATGCGGCCAGTTATACGGTCAAACGGCAAATGACCCAAAATTTGAGCGATCTTTATTTCGAAATTTCTTTAGTATCGCAACTGAAAACATTTAATTTTCAAGCTTCACTTCAACCGTCCCAAATCATTCACTAAACTATCGCAAAACGAGCAAAGAGTTGGTAAATTAATTAACTCAAACATTACGCCTAATGAGCAAAGAGAGACAGAGACTAACACGACTAGCTAGAGTTTTCGCAACCTTTTTGAAACTAGATAGATGTCTTCATCGCCACGGTAGATAGGTAGACTGCTCTTTTGGGATCATCAGTTATTCTAAACTCAGGAGAGGAAATGCGCGCCACCGCACCCGGGAAGTTCATTCTCATTAGCTGGATGTTTGTTCGACTAACATCACAAACGCGCGCCTCACCCTTTCGCTCCCTGCCGCTGGTTCTGTGGTTTTGTCAGTCAGTCTTCAGTCGACGCTGTTGCTTTCCCTTCCTAGGACGGGGGCTCCTCACGTTCGCCTGTCTTATGAAAGTCGGCATAATCAACTAGCTGTTTATCATTTCGTCATTTTTACGCCTGATTTTCACGAACGAAACATTTGACTTCAAATCACGATTCATCTATCTTAATTAGGCATGTTGATATAGGAAATGCTACGGCAAGTTAGAGCTAAACTGGAGAACGTGTTTAATAAGACATGTTTATATGCTGTTTATGTTTTCGGAAATTTCATTCAAGGTGGTTTGAGATTGAGGAAATTTGAAGACCCTGTTGATGAGAATGTCTAATCCCTCGAAGGCACAATCGTTGATCCAAAATGAACTTCGCCAAGCCTTAAAATGACACTTTTCATACCCAAAAAGAAAAAACTCATCTCAAAAGTACAAAAATTGTCCTTTTTGCCTAAAGTTCTTACGCGACCAACAACCACTAGAAGCTCCTCATCACGTCTCAAGTGGAGCCAGCCAAAATTGTGTTACCCAAACAAAAGGTAATTAAAATTTTTAATGAATTTTTCCTCCTGCTGAAATAGGTCTCGCCTTTCTCCCTCTCGCTCTTATTTCCTTTAACTTGACGACATCACAGAAGCTGTCATCGTCATTACTTGTTACTGACATTGCCCATCGCGCAACTTTGGCTCAATTTCGCAACGAGCCGGCACCATCGACTGTCTTAAGGGCACAATATCCCGGGATCCATCTTTCAGAGAAAAACGAAAACATTCCAAAAGCGCTGGGCAAATATTGAGTCCGAAGCAAAATTCAGCAACAAGCCAGTAAGTGGTGTTGGTGACAGTTCTCACGAAACCTGCAAGCGCGAAAAGTCACCCACCCAGATTAGAGCGAGAAGATAGCGTTTAATTTGCTCCGCCGGTCGGGGTTTGTTTGGCATCCGCGAGGACAATTAAATAATAAGGAAAGGAAGCGACAGACAGCGGAGAGAATGTCTTCGGGCTGTGGAATCCGGATTCTAGGCCGCCATCACGTTCACCAACATGCAAAAACTCTTCAGAGTCTCAAGTTGGAGTAATTAGGCACCGCTATGATGGCAAACGAAACTTCCAGTTCATTGCGTTTGAGTGGAAGCGCTGGAAACGATTTGCTTCCGAATTGCCCGATGAAAAGTTAACGGGAAATGAAGCAATTAAGGTGTCATTATTTCGACAAGTTTTGAATTTTCAAAAGCCAATAACCAGAGCGATTGATGTTACGAGTTGTTTGATAATGAGACTGGTTTTTAGGAGATCTCAGTGGAACTCAAATGTTTGATGTTTTCGCTGTCGATTAAACAATGACTTGAATATGGGCTGGAACGTGAAATTCAAGAACAAGATTGCGTAGCCTACTAAGTTTAATATTTGCTGTTCTCTATCAAATTGACATTCCGAGCAGGCAAGTAGTCGCAGTAGCAACCCAGCTGAGATGCTTTCCCATCAACATCAACAACAACAACACCGCCGTGATGGGAAAGCTTTCGCCTTTTCCTCTCCAGTCAGCCGGTCGTCATCTTTGTCGGATGATGGTGGCAAACTTGCAGCGCGAGTGAGAGCAAATAAAACAAAAGTAATTTGTGTGTAAATGAGGTAGCTAAGCCCGATTTGGAGCGTGAAGCGGAAGACGATTTTCCCGACTACTGACACTGCTGGTCGCTTCCGAGGGGATCGCAGATTCCAACGAGTGAGGTAAGAGCATTTCGCGCACTACAGCGATCGGTTCGGCGAGAAACACTGTATAAGGATGGCTGGCTGAACGGTGAAAAGTGCTTAGTCCAGGCAAGCGAGTGAGCAGATTTCCTAGATTAATCGTTCCGTGTTTAAAATTGAGTTTTCCTACTTTTTGCGTGCTGTTTAAAGAGTGGATTTTCATTGTTTTCGAATAAACTTCCTGAAGATTACCTCTGGACTCACCATAAGCTACACACTTCGCGAGTGTCCTAGTTGGTGGATGCGTGTGGATTTTCATTTCTCGGCAAAGTTAGTTCCGTCACGTCCCATGTGACCTTCCTTAGAGCAGAAGATTTTCCCTTCCTAGGAGAACCTCGGTGGAAAGTGAACGAGTGACAGGCGTAAATGGGAAATTTTACACTCGGCGTGCCAGAAGATTTTTCCTCACCAACTTCTACTTTTCAGTTGCTCTTATGATGAAACTGAGTAGCGAGTTCCGCAGTCTTGATGCTTGAGAGCAAAGGACTAGAAGAAGAGCTTTTGGGGCCGATTGATATGCAAATTGGTGCTCGCTTTTCTTGTCTTACTTTCAGTTTTTCTTTTTCGTTTAACTTCTAGTGAAGAATATAGGGTCGTGGCCAGCCTTGTTCATCTCATCCCCTTGAAATTCATTCTACCGTATAAATGGGTAACGTTGGTCACATGTTTTTTTATATATTCAATGATTATTTCGTTTGTAACGAACAGCTTTTAAGTCTTTGTCAATCTGCATGTCTTTTTGAGCGTAGTTAGCGCTCAACTTTCAAACCGACCAGTCGATTTATTCAGACGAGTAGTTTTCGGAAGTCGTTCACAGACTATAAAATAACGTTTTTTGCCATTCTTTTCCTGTGCCACATTAAGTATCGCGTTCGCCTCCGTCGGGACGTCACAATCCGCGATGACGCGTCGCGAAAATACGTTCCGTGTGGACTATTCACAGTTTCCGAAGCATCTTTCCCTTGACGAAATCCACAAATTTGTCGCGAAAGAACTTGGTCTTCTAATCTAATCTAATCTCACACTAACGCAGCCAATTCTTGAAAGCATCCTGGAAAATGACGTCTTCTGGAATGCATCATTTTTCTTGTCATTGGCCAAGCCAACTGCGTAGTGTGTGCCGCAGAGAGGATTCCAAGAAATAGAGCGATTCCAGAAAGAGTGTCTTAAATCGCTCTACTACTTCGAATCAAGGGAAGGAAGAAAGCGTGGACCTCCCGTACCAAACGCCTCCATATAGAGTTAAATATTGTGATAATTTGTATTTATCGTTGGGAGCATAGATGCTAGAAAGATTAGTTTATGCTCCTTTTGCCTGTGGGTGGACTTTTGGCATTTGAACCAAAAGTCTGACAATAATTTGCCAAGGTTATAGCGCCTTATCTCGCTCACTGAAATTTAGATTGAAATTACAATTTACAGAATAATACACTGTGCTTCCACTATATACAAGCTCATCGATTTAGCACCACCCGGAGGAGACTTGGTCCTATACCCAATGATTTCATTATCTCCAATCCGCTCAACCAATCGCAATGTTTTGTGATATAGTGGACGGATTATTATAATTTGAGATAACTCAATGCAGACGTCTTCCAAATTTGGCAGATCGACAGGCAATCGGTGGAGACCCACCTGGTACCTCAAAGCAATATGCTTAGAGGCGGACCGGAAGATTTGATGAGCTACCTCCCCCGTCGCGAAAGAACTTGGTCTTACGCGTGAAAATGTGCTTCAACTCCAGCCGAGCAGACGATTGGGATGTACCTTCGTGAAAGTTAACAACCTCGAGCTAGCCGAGAATATCGTCGAACAACACGATGGCAAGCACGAGTTCGTGTTTGACGGAAAGGCATACAAGCTGCGAATCACGATGGAGGAGGGGGGGGGGGTGTTGGGGTTCTCGATCGATCCGGGGAAAAAAAAGTGCAGGGGGGTAAAAAAGAGAGCCCCACACCTTTGTGTGTGTCGAAAAATTTATACACAAAAAAACCCCTTGTGTGCAAAAAAAAAAGGTGGGGGGGGAGAAGGGGGGGGGGGGCTTATGGTGTGTTGGGGGGGGGAAAAAAAAAACAAGTACAGGGCACCAATCCAAAACGGAGAAAAAAAAAACAAAAACCAAAACGACAACGACAACGGAAACCGCGTTGGGGGGTACCAATGGGCGGGAAACAAAAAAAAGAAAAAAAAAAAAAAAAAACCCCCTACACTGAAAATATTTTTTCGTTAATTCTGTCTTGTTCAGTTCGTAAAAATGATATTTGTAAATAGGACAAATTTACCGTTTATTGAATTAAACATTCGTAATGCATGTTTGTAAGATAAATTATTGCATTACGAATGATGCGTACAGCTTATGAATTGTGTTTCGTATTAATTTAGAACCATGTGTGAATTTTACGGACATATTTGTACATGCTAGCAAGAGATTATCGAGCATTTTTTTCATGCGCATAGTTTTTTCAGAAGCTTTGTCATTCAATGTTTGCCAGTACGTGTCGAGTCGCGTTCGTGTTTTATATAATAAATAGTTTTATTATTTTGGTTCATTGTAAAGTGTTTTTATTGTAAAGTTCATATACTGCAGCGGCGAAGTTAGCGAACCAACTGATCGCAAAGTAAGTCAATAAATTACTTCTTCCATGAATTTTGATTCTATGCTAATTGAGAAAATATTTTTTTTTTTTTGCTGGTAAGCACGCATAAATTGATTAAACCTTATACGTATACAAGTTTAAAAGCGGTTTCAACTTAAAGGTACAAGTTAAAGTGGAAATCAGTGGATTTTTCATATAAAAGTTTAACGTAATTGATTTTATATTGCAGCAATCTAGAAGCGTATTGTCCGCATTCAGCTACTTTAAGCTAGAAGAGTGTCGATCTTCCAACAGAAGTACTAATATAAGCAGTAGAATCGGTCTCATTGCAAAGGATATTCCATCGGAGGAGCGAATTTGTAAATCGTTACACTTTTTCACCACGTTCCTTGCCAGTGCGAAGCTGCACTCTTCAGAGATGTCGGATTCCAATTTTAATGATATAAGCCCGGCTGATAGTGGACGAGACCGTTCCAGTGATTAACGTTGATCTGCGTGAAGCTCATCAGATCTTCAGAGCATGAGCAAAAACTATTTACATGTTTCAATGTTTCTTTCTAATTGAATAAACCAAGCCCCATATATTTTGACGTCGGTTGCCTCCTACATATATTCAATCCAAATATTTAAACTCTCTTTCTGAGATTCTCAAACATGAAGGGACGTGCAGAAGCCGTTCATGGCAGTTTATGCGTACCGCGATAGAATACGAAACCTTAAAAAATAAATAGATTTCTGGATTTTGGAAATGACTCAAACTAATATCTGAATTTTGTTGAGAACAAAGAGTAGGTTAGTATGAAATGTTGTTGTATCGTATGTGATTTTTAGTACATTGTACGACGGTTCACTGAATTCCTTTCAAAACATTCGTGTCAGTTTCCATTTTGCTAGCCCTGTTTTGTAATTTTCACGATTTTATATTTGAACGAAAGTTTGATTAAATCGTGTGCTGCATTCGTACATGGAACAATTTTCTGTAGCAGGACTTAATTTTGTAACGAAAGATTCGTGTTCCATGATCGTATTTCTCGTGCATTGTATGCATATCATTTCGTAAGCATACCAATGTCTCGTATTATTTACAATGTACATACAATGTTCCAAACAAATCATGTTTGTTTGTTTTAAATGTTTTCGTTTATCATACGAAATGAAATTAGTAAAACATCTGACAAATATGACGAAAATAGGTTAATATAATTTACAAATGAGATTTGTTGCTGAAAACAACGAACAAATTAGTACAATGTACAATCGGTTTCGTAGCATAGACTTAATTTTATTTTCAGTGTACAACGAGTGAGACACGAGTGTCTCAAGCTACACAACAAAAAACACCTCTCGCCTCCCCTGCTGTTACCAAACCGACAACAACGCAAGAAACCGGCCCCGGGGGAACCACTCCCCCGGGGAAGAAGGGAGGGGAAGGACCCGATCCAACCCCGTTTTTTCGTGGTCGGGGCGGCGCGGGGGGAAAGAAAAAAAAAAAGGCGAGCCACAACCCTTTGTTAAGGACACCACCCACACCACTATTATATTTTTTTGTGTTCTTGCAGGAGGTCGAAAACGATCAGCTTACTCTCGCTGGCTACAATGTTATCTGCAACGTTGACCATTGCACTCAAACAACACATAAAATTTTCACACGTAGAGAAAAGTTTGGACGGGAGATTGGTAGCTCTGCGAGTACACAATACAACATTGTGTACTATATATGCCCCGTCTGGTTCCCTTTTGCGTGCCGAACGGGAGAGATTTTTTAACAACACAATAGCATATTATCTTCGACATCATACCGATCACATCATACTCGGTGGGGATTTCAACTGTGTGATTCGACAATGTGATGCAACCGGACAAAACTCGAGCCCAGCTCTTCAGGCTACCGTTCAGCAGCTGCGCTTGCACGATGTGTGGCAACAACTTCGGCCGCGCGAAACTGCAAACTGCGTACATAACACATAACTCCTCGTCCGGACTTGATCGATTCTATGTCAGCGCAAATCTCCGAGAACAGCTAAGATCAACAAATGTCCATGTGTGTTGCTTTTCTGATCACAAAGCTGTTACCATGAGAGTCTGCCTTCCTATTCTCAATAGAGAACATGGTCGTGGCTTCTGGTCCCTCCGGCCACATCTTCTCAGTACAGAAAACATTGATGAATTCCAAATACAGTGGCAATATTGGACTCGTCATCGCCGTAGCTACTCTTCGTGGATGGAATGGTGGCTGTCGTGTGCAAAATCGAAAATTAAATCGTTTTTCCGAAGGAAATCCAAACAGGCATTCGATGACTTCAATCGCGAACAGCAACGTCTCTACGAGCTATTACGACATGCGTACGACAGCTATCAAACAAACCAAGGCACTACCATCAACCGTATAAAAGCTGAGATGCTCTCACATCAAAGACGCTTCTCGGAAATGTTCGTTCGAATCAACGAAACTTTCGTTGCTGGCGAACCATTATCGACTTATCAGCTGGGTGAGCGAACGCGCCGTAAAACCACCATCGAGAGGCTGCGAAACGAGAGGGATGAAGAAATGGACAATGAAACTGCTATCCAGACTCAAATGATCCAATATTTCAGCGAACTGTACGCTCGTGAGCACATGGAAGATGGTGAGAACACCAGATCGTTTGACTGCGAGAGAGTAATCCCCGAGCAAGATGCTATGAATGAAGCTACAATGGATGAGATCACAACTACCAAAATCCTTTCCGCCATCCGCACAAATGCATCAAGAAAGTCTCCAGGTCCCGACGGCCTTCCTAAAGAATTCTACCTGAAAACATTTGATGTGATGATTAAATTTTCCCACCCAGTTTGTGGACGGAGTGATCGTCCTGGTAAAAAAAACGTGGTGGAGGGGGCACAGCAAGATCATACAGGCCAATTAGCTTGATAAATGACGACTACAAGATACTTTAGTGAATTCTGAAACAGCGGCTCGAAAATGTACTTCGGGCACACAATATTCTTACCGATTCACAAAAGTGCTCAAATACCGGTCGAAATATTTTTCAAGCCACACTCGCAATAAAGGACAGGATAGCACATCTGAAAGCAAACAGACAAACAGGCAAATTGGTCTCTTTCGATCTCGACCATGCATTTGATCGAGTGGACGTTTGTTCTTGTTCAATACAATGCGAGCTCTGGGTATAAACACATCACTGGTAGACTTACTTTCCCGGATAGCCACAAATTCTTCTTCTCGCTTGTTAGTAAATGGACACCTCTCAGAAGCTTTCCCGATTCAGCGATCGGTACGCCAAGGGGACCCTCTTTCCATGCACTTATTCGTTCTTTACCTGCATCCCCTCTTGCAACGTTTAGAGCAAGTGTGTGGAACAGATTTAATTGTTGCCTATGCTGATGACATCAGTGCGATCGTAACCAGTGTTAACCAATTGGACGAAATGAGGGACTTGTTTAGACGCTTTGAAAGAGCAGCAGGTGCGCGTTTAAATGAATCCAAAACAACATCAATCAACGTCGGATTAATCTACAACCCTCTGTCATTGACGTGGCTTCGTACCAAAAAACAGCATAAAAATAAACTGCCGATAGAGGCGTTGGATTGTCTAAAAGTTGTAGATTATGCAATTGAAGAATGTATAATTGTAAACGATTTCTGCAAAAATCAAAGATGTTTCGAACTTTTCCTCATTATTTGGCATTATCAAGTAGCGTGTAGTGTTTTGGAACGGTATTTTTCTTGTTTCAAATTGCTACAAGAATAACGTTTGCATTAAAAAAAATCTTTTTTCGAATGGTAATTAAAAAAAGGCAAGACAGGTAATCGCTTTTAATAAATTTCCCATGGAAGGTAATTATTTAAGCTTACTTGCAAAACGTTGGGCGGGTTCGCCGACTTTGGTACCACACCGACGCCAGATCCAGCCAGAATACCACGTCTTCACCGATATGGTATTGCTTGATGAACGACGCAACTTCCAGCAGGCATTTTGTACTATAAATTTCCCCGTTCAGGGCCAGTCCGGAGCGAAAGAAGAGCGGCTTTGGCATCCCCTTCTCGCTGATGGTCAGCCATAGCAGCACTTTCTTGGGGAACTTGGTGTGTGAAATGAACTTCACCTCAGAGCTCACTTCCTTCGTGGGGGAAGTAAAATACGAAGTGCCCTGCCAGTCGTTGCCATCCAGGGTGAGATAGGTCTCGTCGTCCATCACCACCGCCACGTCACGATTCGCCGGGATAATCGAGGTGACCATCTTATTCAGCCGGTACCGCTGCGTCATTGCCTGCAGCTCCGAAACCAGTGGACGCAACTTCCGCTTCCTGACATGTATGTTCATATTCGCCAGGTACTTTTTCATTGTTTGGCCGGTTGAACCGACCTTCCGGTCAAGCGATGTAGCCACTTTTCCCTCGGTCTTCCTCTTCAGAATCCTTTGGAGCTTCTTGTCGCCCAGGGTCGTCGGCCGTCCGGAACCAGGCTTTCTTTCGATGCTCTGATTGTTGTTTAATAGTGCCAAGATGTTGAAGTTGCTGAAACGGGCGTAACATGCTTCCACAAAGTGCAGCACGATGTCCCTTTTCGACGCGGCGGGGTGCCGTTCTTTGAACGCGCACACTTCTGAACGGAGTTGCTTCACTGTTTTTGCCATCACGGTTAGAGTTCGACTGATAGAGCTGTCAAATTTTGTCTGCTGACTCAAGGGTTACTATGATTGATGCTGCGTTGGCAGTTTTGTCAGTGCGGGTGAAGGTAAACTCATGAAAAATTGGCCATTTTTGTCCATTTTTTTTAATGCAAACGTTTGATCAAAACAAATACCAGATTTAAACTGATGCAAAATAGATCCGGTATAAAACAAAATTTACAACACCAGTGCAGTGATGTTTTTACGTTTGGTCTAAAAAACTTAACTCTTACCACGATTTGGACCACCGTTGAAGATGCCCTAGTGTTGATTTGGATTTAAAAAAACAGGATGCATCCAAAAGCTGGTTAAGTACTGCACGCAGTTTGAATGGACGGTTAAGAGTTACTGCATTTATGATAATCGGAACATTTTATAGCTCCTTGCTTTATCAATTTTTTGTTCCATAAAAGGTGCCATTCTAAGGTGCTTAATTTATGAGAACCAATGTACGCCGAAAATATGGAAAATTTATGAACTTCATGCAGGATAAGATTTATGTTTTGAAACTGCCAAAACTCTTATCCACGTTGAGTGGATAAATGGTTGAAGTTGCAGCTTGAGTGCCTAAATAAAATAACATATGGAACTGAATCAACAACCTATCAGTCATCATGTGGCTCAAACAACTGTATCGTTTTCAAGAAGCTAGAAAATGTTCCAGGAATTTCTACGGATCCGGCGACTAATTATAGTCACGTTCCATCATCCTATGCTGCTGTTCAGTCCCAGGAACCCTCCTTAACCTTCTTTAAATGTCGGGGTCAATATGACCCGGAATGGATTTAAAAAATGCAATAACGTTCTAGAAAAAGCATGTAGACGTTTGAATTTTCTTGACTTTTCCTAAATCATAGAAAATTACGTTTCTGCATCGAACCAAATTTTTTTTTGACATTTCTGAAGGGCTGCTAAAAACAAGCTACGAATAAGGTGTTTCGGGTCATATTGACCCGGATTTCAAACTCACATTGTGAAAACTATATATGCTAAATTTTTAAGTTTTTGAAGTAAAAATGCTTATTAGAGTCCCAATTTCCGGTTTTGGTGAGTACTGCCATTTTTGCCAATTTTGGCCTCAAGGGTTCTGTGCCGGAAGAGGGCATGTTATGCCACGATCCGTGAGGCAATGGGAGATACAAATTTTCATCGGAACATGCATTTCTATGGCTCAAATTTCATGATTCTCCATGAAAAGTCTACTTCTAGCCTTGAAATAGACCAATACCCATATTGGTCATTCCGGGACAATTCGGATGCCCCGGGGGAACCGTTTAGGAGAGGACAAATGAAAAATTTTCACCGAAACATGCCTTTCGACGGCTCAAACCTCATGATTTTTTTATAGGTAGTCTACTTCTAGCCTAGAAATGGACCAATGACCATATTCGCCATTCCGAGACAATCCGGATACTACGAAGAAACCATTCAGGAGGAGACAAATGCGGACTTTCACCGAAACATGCCTTTCGACGGCTCAAACTTCATGATCTCATATAAGTAGTCTACTTTTAGCCTTGGAATAGACCAATGACTATATTGACCATTTTGGGACAATCCAGATGCCTCGGAGGTACCGTTTAGGAGGGGATAAATACATATTTTCGCCGAAACATGCCTTTCTACGGCTCAAACTTCATGATTTTGGTTGAGTAGTCTACTTCTGGCTTTGAAATTGATCAATGACCATATTGGCCATTCTGGGACAACCCAGATGCCCTGGAAGAACAAATATAGAAGGACAAATACAGATTTTCACCGAAACATGACTTTCGACGGCTCAAACTTCATGATTTTTCATAAGTAGCACACTTTTAGCCTTGAAATGGACCAATGACCATTTAAGTGGCTCTGGGACAATCCAGATGGCCCGGGAAAACCATTGATGCCTTTCAACAGTTCAAACTTCATGATTTTTTGTAAACAATCTACCTCTAGTAATTAAATGGTCGAATGACCATATTGACCATTCCTGGACATTCCAGATACTCTGAGGGAACCCTTTAGGAGAAGACAATTACGGGTTTTCGTCGAACCTTGCCGATACTACTAAATTTCCACCATGCATAAAGATATTGACAAAGCAGCTATGGTCATTCATTCAAGGTTAGACTATTGTCAAAGGAAACCATGTAAATTTCACATTTACTATCTTGTCAATGTCCAACATGTGCTGTTTTTATTATTTGCTAAATTGGTAACAAAATGAAACAAATTCAGTTAAATACATCCATGGAGCCGGTAAAGTAAATACTCATTAACATCCTCAGCTGTCTGGATAACAACTGGGGTGGACCGCCCCCCTCGCCCGACCACGCTACGCCATTGTTCATAAATGAGTAAAAATGATAAACTAAGAAAGCTTTGTCAATTAGATCCTTTTTTTATATTGGTAACTCACGAATTCTATTACCGTCCTGTTTACCGAATTTGCCAGATTTCAGGCCGGTAATCGAGTTCGTGAGCTTCCAGAATCAGCAAAACTGATCAGGGCTTTCTTTGTTTACTATTTTTACTCATTTATAAGCACGTTGGGACGTTTTAGAATATTTCAATGTGAATTGAGAACAACAATAGAAAATCAATAAAATTTAACAGTGATCAGCTCTAGGTGCCACAGAGTTCTCATTTTGGCCGTTACTGTTTATTATACTGTTGATTTTTAATCATCTGATTGAACCCATATAGGATGCGAGACCAATCGCTGTTACTCAGCCGCACAAGACCAAAATTCTGTTCATGAATAATTTCACATAAAACATAGTCATATAAAAAAATCAAATCATTCGATTTCAAAACGGTTGAGCAATAGCGATTGGCGACAGGACATCAAAAAGATTGATCTTGTAAAGGTCAATCCAAGATCACCCAATCCTAAAGACTGTATTCGATGAAATTTGGACACACCAAATAGATCACCGAAATTTTTCCTTGAGCCCGATTCTTTTCAAACTTTCTGGAAATAAAGTACTACTAAATGGTTAAGTTTTGACATCATTGGTTTATTGAACCTCTTCTCCCAACCCAAATGCCCGCACCTTTGCCTTGACCCCTTTCATCAAATTTTGAGCAATGATAGGACCGACTTGCTTACTTACTTTTAACCACACTTTCTTTAGTTCAAGTTCATTTTCTATCAGTTTTGGAGTTTTAACGAGCTTTGCCTTCATGATTGCCCAAAATTTTTTAATTGGGCGAAGTTCCGGAGTGTTGGAGGGTTGACGTCTTTTGGTACAAAAACTACATTATTATCTTTGTACCAGTCTAAGACGGGCCGGGCATAGTGGCAAGATGCCAAATCTGGCCAAAACAGTGTCGGGCCATCGTGAGATCTCAAGAAGGGCAGAAGTCGTTTTTGGAGGCATTCGTCCTTGTAGATTTGTCCGTTGACGGTCCCAGAAGTGATGAAGGGCTGACTCATTTTGCCACATCCGCAGATCGCTTGCCAGACAAGGAATTTTTTGGCGAATTTCGACAGTATCTTCTTCCGTACACTCTCCGGAACGGCCAACTTAGAGGTGGCGACGTAGTGTTCCTGTCCTGGCATTTGTTTGGTGTCGGCTTTAATGTAGGTCTCATCGTCCATCACAATGCAGAACGGTTTTGTGAGCCACTCCCTGTACAGTTTTCTTGCACGAGTTTTGGCCACCGAGTTCTGTTGATCGCTCCGGTTCGGTGCCTTCTGGACCTTGTACACATGTAATCCAGAACGTTTCATTGTTTTCTGCACAAAACAAACTGAAACTTTCGCCTTCTTCGCAACATCCCTGATCGAAATGTTGGGATAACGCTTAATTTGGTTCAATACCAACCTTGGCTTCTCCGGAATTTATGTGCCAAGTTTTTTGCCACAACCATTTTTCCGCTTGGTTGTCTTACGGTCCTTGAACGTTTTGATCACATGAGATACGGTTGAATGTGCGATTCCGAGCTGTTTTCCGATCCATCGATGAGAAGCGTTTGGGTTTTCGAAGTGAGTGCCCAAAATTAGTTGGCGCACCATTTCTTCATTCGAAGCCATCACTGAAATCACTCAACCGATTTTCACGAAACTCAAAACACAATTGACAAAACACAATGAAATACATTCAGTTAAAATTTCAATAATTTTTACCCACACGCAAAAAAGTTACGAACAATTGCGTGTGTCCAAATTTCATCGAATACAGTCTTTAAGATCAATTTTTCGTCCCATAAAAGGTGCCATTCTAAGGTGCTTAATTTATGAGAACCAATTTACGCCGAAAATATGGAAAATTTATGAACTTCATGTAAGGATAAGATTTATGTTTTGAAACTGCCAAAACTCTTGCTTATCCACGTTGAGTGGATTAATGGTTGAAGTTGTAGCTTGAGTGCCTAAACAAAATGATACATGGAACTGAATCAACATCCTATCAGTCATCAAACAACTGTATCGTTTTCAAGAAGCACGAAAATGTTCCAGGAATTTCTACGGATCCCGCGACTAATTGAGTTACGTTCCATCATCCTATGCTGCTGTTCAGTCCCAGGAACCCTCCTTAAGCACCTTCGGTAAAGGCGTAGCTTCAAAGCAAAACTATGCTGGAGATTGCTGGGTTCAATTTCCAGTATGGTGTAAACTTTTCCATAAAGAAAAATTTCTTGAATCCCTGGGTATGGGGTACGATCATTCTTGCCACACAATCGTACCCATGAAAATATGGTACTTTAGAACACTAAGTTTAAAAGTTGGCGATAAGGTAACCCTCAATAAGAAAAAATATGCTACTGTTCGAAGACAATCAGTCTTGCATTCGCTGTTGGTTGAGTGGAGGTGCTTAGCAACAATTTCCCAATCGACTAAAACTTTGCCAAAGGACACAGCTACATTTCGAATATCTGTACAATACACGCAGCTCTTTCAATGTTGATTACTCGCAAATGATGAATCAATCCCTCCGACACATCCTATCATCTTAACATGTATTGAAACATTTTTCTGTCTTATGCTGTTATCGATTTCCGTGATTTTCAATAAATTCCATAAATCATCAAAAAATTCCGTCGACTTGGCATCGCTAACCCGTTGCCATGGCATCCCACCTGGCTTCACCTCCTTCGCGCTCGAGCGCGAAACTGTCACCGGCAAGCGAAAGCGTAATAAATTACTTCGCAACTGTCAAATTTGCATAGGTGATTAAGTGTTTGCAACAAGCCGTGTAAATTAAAATATCTGCCGTTCTTGTCGCCCATGTTGGTTGGCACATTTCCCAAAATTCCGCTTCACGCCAAGGTGCTGGATTAGTCCGAGCTAGGTAGGAGAGGGGATCGGTGTGTGGAAGTGATGACATATCAAGATCCTGGTTGGTTAGATGGTTGGCTCAGCTGCTCTTCCATCGAGCCCAACGACCAAGTTGCCTTCGAGCGAGTGTTTTTGGTTCGGGGAAACTTTGTCTTCTTCGGAAACGAGTCGAAGCTTCAAACTCCAGCCTCATCCCGGGCTCAACAGGAAGAAAAGCGATAATCCGTTTTGGTGCTAATTAAAATTCCAACTTCCTTATCTTCAATTACAGTCACTATGTGAGAGTTTAACAACATCCAACGAGTCCCACACGTAGAATCGAATTGTGGAATAGTTCCCATCTCGCTCGTGGTCGAAGTTATCAGATTGCTCCGGTAATACGCTTACAGTTCATCATAATCGACGAAAGAACTCATATTCCCAACTACTGATGAATTGTCGAAAGTTATCAAAAAAGCATTTCATTAAATCAATACATTCATCGTCCAAATCACACACACACGATTTGATTACCCAGATAGCTGGAACGAAGGACACTGACTTTAACGCTCCCTTTTTCCGCTATCCATCGAAACCTCCCGAAAAATTTCATGGGGGGAAGTTTCCAATTTGAAAGTAACAAATTTGATCAAGAAAAGAAAATGGGAAAATTTGAATAAATCGTAAACCGAAGCCATCGCCTGCCTTGTTCACTGCGCTGTCGAAACAAAGTAGGCGACGCGGGGAGGAACGCTGGCAAATCACTCGGTAATTTAGTTATGAATGTAAATATGAGGAACGTGAAGGATGTCTTCCTCGACGATTCGGTCTCAGGTTGTCTGTGTCCTACGTCATGTGTGAAGACCGACCAGACAGAAGCGGTCCAGCATCATCAAGCAAAGAACACACTCACATACATAAGACAGCAGAGGCGAAGAGGCGAAGACAAACCCGGAAAAGGCGAAAGAAGCACGTTCACCAAATTGTGAATCGTCGTTTCGCAATCAGTCATCGCAACTTTTTTTTTTGTCCGTTTCGATTACTTTTTTTTGTTTTCCATTGAAAAACACCAGCCGTGTGAAGGGGAAACGTGCGAAATTGGTGCGGAAAACGCACGTGCGTGATTTGCTTGCAAGTTGAGAAACAACCGGGAACTTTGGACGGAAAAACTTCGGTCCAGGACCAGGGAAAAGGAAACAGTCGTAAAACAATCCAAGGTAATTTGTGTTTTGCTCGATTTCATCTTCCTTGCTCGCTGTAGGTATAAGATTGACGTGTGCGTACGAAACGAATGTTTGCATATGTATATGCCAGGGGTAAGTTCGTTTCGTTCGGATGTTTGGCTTCGGCTACTCGTTGCTTGTTCTGGTTGGTGATCGATGTGATGGAAGGCAATAAAAATTGAAAAGTGGGTGGTGAAATGGAAGCGAAGAAAAGTTGTTTCTCTTTGCGGGACGATTGCCTATTTGGTTTTCTGTGAGGAGACGCATGATGCACTGTTCAAATATGGACAGGAGATGTGGATAAAATTAATATTGTTTTAGCTGCAGGTCATTTTGGATGGAACAAAAAAAAATGCATTTTTCTGTACGTAAATTAATTCATGCTTGTTTTGTTTGTTTAATAAAATTCTATTATTTTTTGACGTAGGACTACGTCTTTGTTTTCTTTACTGGGGTACAAAAAAACCTATTGCGACAGTCACGAAAAGCGGTCAGGTTTTGAGCGTTAATATCTCAGCCGGTTCTCTAAACATTTTAAACCGTTTGCCCCAATTGATCGGAAATATTTCTACGCGTCGATTCCAATATTGAAAACTGTTGATTTTCATCAATAAACTATTGGAAATAACCCCAAAATAAGGTGATGTCTTATAATTTCATTTTGCAGAGTTTATTGACTAAATGTCAAGTATTTACCTATCACAGACTTGAATGGTAAGTAAGGTAGATCACATATGCAGCAGTCAACGATATAAAAGAGGTACACCTTCTCAAATGCTTCATTCGCTCGGCAGACTCGGAGCTGCTCAGAGCGGCAATGAGCCAGTATTTTATTGGCAGGTGGCAGTGACAAGTACTCTGGAGGGTGCACTGGCGAGCAACCATTGGCCAGATAGCTGATGTCTCTATAGCCTTTGGCTAGGCAACCGTTCCTAGGCAGTCATTGGTTATGCAATCGGTTAGCCAAGCCAGTGGTGAATTTGTAGCCAGCTGGTTGGCACAACCACGAGCGAAATACGTGTGATCTAGTCGACAACCATCTTTCGGTAAGGTGATTGAGTGGTATGAACGGTATACGCCATCCACCATCATCATCGCTAATCAGCTAGCAACATTAGCATGAGCAGTTACTAGTATGTTACCGGCGGGTAACATTTGTTTAAAAAAAAAATTTTGACGTTTAATTCCTAAACAGACCCTGAACAATCTATAACGCGATAAGGATAAGGGTTTCCAGCTGGTCTATCAAATCAAAACAATCACTACAGCCAGCACCACCGTTGCCTTTCATTATACCAACATTCAAATCAAACGTCCCTTTCCAGGGCCACCATATAATTTCTTAGAAGCGAATCAAGCGAATGTTATAACATACTATCTCACTTACTTATGCTAACCCAACGTCCCATTAGTACAGTACCTGAGTTGCAATGTTCCGCTACTAAACTAAAGAAACTAACCAAACGGTCTAACGAAGTCTACGTCAACCGGTCGTGTGTTATACACAACCAGAGCTGGTAAATCTCACGGCCATCATGTGACGATGAAAAAACAGGGCATCTCACTGTAACGAGACGAAAAGAACTATCATAAGCTTTCTTGTCCATCTCACACTTTTTTTTCACTCCACACTCTGCCAAGAATCCTGCAAAACCCCGCTATGAGGCGACTCTATATCGAGCTCCAAAACTGCTAATAATTATCGATTCACTCGCGACAAAGCGAAAAAACACTCCAAACTAATAATTTATGCCCGAGTGTCACAATTTTACCACTAATAACCAAAACTAAGCTGATGTAACTCTTCTTCCGGGTGCGGGGGCGAAGCACAAAAACAAAAACAAAACGGGAAAATACTTCCGGCACTCACACATTTTGAGAGAGAATCGATTGTATTCACTACGGCTTACACGATGCACGTGGAGATTTTATGATTTCACTGTTAGTTCAAGTTAAATTACGAATTATTGTTTGATTTTTTTCGCGACTGCGACGCAGCAAAAACAAAACACGTCAGTCTCGAAGCACGGCTTGCTGCCCCGGTTTGGTGGTGGCTCAATTTGAGCGAATATACCGTTACATGCAGTAAATTTTTCTGATAATGGATTATAAACAAATATTTAATCAAGGTTTTTTGCTGTTGGGGCCACTTACAATGTGTAATGGTGACCGGTTGGCCGCGGTACCTTAATTAGAGTGCCAAAAGGGCACCAAATCACCCTGAAAGAGTTGTCGTCAGACACCAGTTATTTCTTTGAACCCATGCCGACGTGCTGACGGCCACCAGGCGACAGAAACCAGCATCGGTCATGGTTTGGGCCGGAATCACCCGTGATGGCCGGAAGAACGTCGTCAAACCATGAGTGTTTCTCGATCGTTGGCGAACAAGTGGAACTTGACCACTGAATTTTCAATAAGTGATTTATTTTCAAGTGAAATTGAATGAATTTGATATTAAATGTTTTTGTTTTGATCAATATATCTGTTTGTTTCAATGTAGCACTTAAATTTCCAGACTCTGTACTATATTCTGTTACGAATAAATTCATTTAACCGAGATATGGAAGGGACCAACAAGGCACCCAAAATAAAGCGAACTGGATGAGAAGAGTGGGAATGCCAACTTTTCGTTGCTAATAGTTTGTGTACAAAGGTTGGGGTCTTCTCCCCACTCAGTGAGGCATTTTTGTTTAGTTTCCTTGCTACAGTTTAGTTTTTCCTTTACTTGATATAAGGTGTATACTAACAAGTTATCGTTATAAATAAATAAACAAATTACAAATTACAATGAGTGTTAGTACATATCATATCATAGACATTGTAATTGCTAATCAATTGAGTATCGTATTTCTACTTATAACCAAAAAACAGGTTTCTAACCAATCCATATACATTTTTTTTTCTTTTCAGGTAAGACCATTCGCGGGGTTTAATTTGTTTCCCTAGAAAAGGCCTGTCATTTCCAAACTTCTTATTTTGTTAAGCAAAGGTAAGGAAACAATTTTCCAGTTCTAGCTCATCGTTGAAATTCTACCTCAATACTACAATATACATTTTTTGCACTATATTATTTTAAAAACAATGAGATTGTTCAGACTTAAGTGTTCCGAATCCTTTTTGTCGGTATCCTATATGTCCAGGAAATCTAGTTTTCATACCAGCAGTTGTCGTCTTGATCAGTATGTGGTCTTTTCCCATAGAAAGTTCTGTTGTTAGGACAAGACACTGAAATTTTGTCTTCTCTTACTCCCATTTTTCATGGCTGATCGAAAGATACTCGACCATAGAGGGGGTCTTTCTCTCTCTCTTACTCATTGTTTCGATTTTACGCTCACACAGAAAAAAAAATTTGCGTTATCTTGCGCACATTGCGGGAACACTACATCTCGCAGAAATTAATTGCAAACATTGTACGTCACACGAAACATTGCAAACTATTTCGGTGTCTATGCCTTCTTCGGCTTGGAATTGAACGTCCAGATCTGGGTACGTTTATGCAGTGCTGTCTGATGATAGGTTACACCGTCCTGTGGAATTCCGCATTCCGGTCTACGGGAATCGTCTAACGTAGGACCCACTTACTGCACTACTTGCCCCAAAGACGGTTGACTGTTGAATGATGGTAAGTGGAACGCAAAGGCCCGAGCTTGTTGAGTGAACGATATGTATCGAGAGTGTGAGTGTGTGCGTGCGAGTTCGGTTGCAGGGGAGTGAAGGTACAAGATGGATTCTGCAGCGGGTTAGGGTATATCCCACATCCCACTCCTTCTCTAAAAAATATGTCCGGGGTGTTACAAAAAAACGTTGTACTTGTTATTTTTTCACAAGGAACGACTGGGTTTTTGAAATGCTGGACGGTAGAAATAGTCTCGTTTATTATATAAATGAATAACATTTGTGAAAGCTAACTTCATAGGAGTTTACCCAGTCTTCAGCGTCCTTGGGCATTCCTGGCCACCAAACGCGCTCCTGGAGTATGCTCTTAAGCTTAGCTGTCATCGGGTGAGCTGCTTCTAATATTTTCTGTTGCAGTATTTCTGGGATTACTACGCATCCTTGTTTAAAGAGAATTCCATTCTTGATATGGAGGTTGTCTGAGACCATCTCATACCGACGTAATTTCCTGGGCCAATTCCCGGACTCTAGCGCTTCCATGACTAGAGACAATATAGGGTCCGATGATGTTGCTTGTCTTATGTCGTCTTCCGTCAGAAACCCGATTTTATTAGCTTCTATTTTTGCAATTTCATAGGGGCTTTCCGTTTCATCGAACGCTTCGTCTTCACCTGTATAGAGCCGGGATGATTGATCAGCTATGTTGAATCTACCCCCCCCGACCCTCCGGGGAAATGGAGGGGCGAACAAGGCGCCCAGCAGCGGCCCGGGGGGGGCCTCTTTTTATGTTGGCGGAAACAATTGGGGGGGCCGGACCCCCCTCCGGCGCCTCTGGGCGTGTCGTCCAAGAAGATTGTAAGAAAAATATTCTACGGCCCAAACGGCACCCAATGCCTCCCGTTGATTTTGGGCGTATCGTTTCTCGGTAGCGGTCAACGCTTAAGAAGCGAAGCTGATGACGCGAGGTGTCTTGCCAAGGTTTTCTTGGACAAGGACCGCACCTAGAGCGTTTGGGGATGCGTCTGTATATAGGACAGTTTTATCCGTTTCCCAGATGTACCCAAGAGCGACTGTTCTATTTACTATTCTTTTCTTAGTTGTCTTGTGAACAGCAGACTGGCGTGGGCCCCAGCTCCACGTTTTTGTTGTTGCCATCTCCCACAGGGGACTCGTTACATCTGCGAAGTTGCTTATGTATGGGCTCACAAAGGAGGCTAAGCCCAAAAAGCTTCGCAGCTTTGAAGAAGTCGTAGGTTCGCGAAATCGTTCGATATGCTTAACCTTAGCTTGTGGAATCCACGCTCGTCCAGCTCACCCAAGAACTTTATACAGTCTTTGTCGAATTCGCACTTTTCAGTGTTCAAAGTTAGGTTGTTTGTTCACAAAATCTGCAGAACTTTGGAAACGGTTCTTCGAAGGTCTTCATTACTTTTGGCAAAAATCAGTATATCATCTATGTAAACGATTACGTTTTCAATGCCTTTCAGGATGCGACTCATTTCTCTTTGAAACACTTCTGGTGCGCAATTGACCCCAAACATTAGTCTTGTAAAACGGTACATGCCGTTTTCTGTAAGGAATGTAGTGATATCTCTAGAATTCCAGGCGGTAAAACGCGCTAGTTAGGTCAAGCTTTGCAAAATATTTTGCTCCATTGGGTTTGACTTTCATCTCGTGGGTAGTCGAAAGTATTCCCGCTTTATAGCCTTATTAGGCGCACGCTTGTTTACAACGAGGCGGAAATCATCCTTTCCCTTAGAAACAGCGGACTTGCCACTTATTCACTCCGGTGCGGAAGTGACTTTTTCTATTATCTCTCTTTCCTCCATTTATTGTAATTTAAGCTGTGCCGCTTCCCTATATGCGGCGGGAACTTAATAATAAGCGTTTTTCTCAGGTGGGATGGTTTTGTCAATGCTGAACTTAACCTTTACTCCTGGCATTTTTGGAAAGCCCCTGAAGTTTTTCTAAGCTATTTATCGAAATCCCGACTTTCAGAAGTCCCATATCACTTGATGTTGCTCGACTAAGCAGCGAACGTCAGCCGTGTGGAACTACCAAGAATTCAGCAAAAATGGGTGGCTTACTAGATCCCATAGACTGGTCAGTTGCGTAGGCTCGCAAGACTGAAGGGTTAGGCATTTTGACTTCCCTAACTGTTACCAAACCTTCTTTGGAATCTTGTAGTAATTGATCCCAATCGTGGCCCCCAATAACGTTCACGTCAGCTCCGGAGTCGGTTAGCAACTCTATTGGGCTGGATGAGTCAAGTCTGCATTTTATTAGCACATCCTTCACGGATAGAGTGTTTATGTGCTGACTGTTCTTATTCTCGCTTTTTGGTTGGCGTTGCTCTTCCGCCACATTAGCTTTTTTCGTTCTGCACGTAACAGCGAAATGTCCACGAACGCCGCATCGATGACAATTTTGACTCTTAGCTGGGCATTGCTCTACTTTATGTGCTGGCCGAGTCTGCTTCGTGGCTGAACACGACTGCGAAATGATTCGCGTGATGCTTGTTGTCTGTTGCTAACAGCGACTATTCTGGTGGGTCTGTGGTATGGTGCCTTGGGTAGTCGATAATTCCTCGGAGCAGTTTGTGTTCTCGCTACTACATCTCCTTTGGGTTTGCCTGCAGGGTTTGATTCCAGTTCGAACGCTTCGCTCCTGGTTGCAGATAGAACTGTGAATGCCACATCATGGCCGATCGAACGCGCTGCGGTTGGTCATGTCATTTGTACTGTAACGACAGAGTTGAGCTTTGGCCATGAGACGTGCATAGAATGCCATGGTTGATTCCCCGTGTTCCTGCTTCATTTGGGAAAATGCATCATGCTTGGCGGCCGTGTCCGTCATGCCGTGGAAGTATTCGGTGATGTTACAAATCATTTTTCTGTAGCAATCTGGCTCGTCGAGACTTGGTCGCAATCCAGCAGCCCGAGCAATAGTTTGTACTTCGTCACCCATTGCTATTTAAATACAGCAGTTTGGTCTGACGAACGGGATCCGTGATGATGTTGAGAGTAACGGCAATTTCGAATTTTTCAATAAACTGGTTGAATGCTTGCCATATTCCAGTTGCGTTGACGTTCTTAGGAAAGGATGGGATGCCTTCCAACCGAATTGCTGATTGCCCTTCAGAAGTCGTGGCAGGGCCGCAGAGTCGACACCAGGAATCGTTTGCTGGTTTCGTATTGTTACCAATATCAATCGGGTTGAACGCACATCCGGTTTGGTCCCATGGCTTTTTGAGGATTAGTTAGGCCAGATCTACGACTGCCTTTTGTAGCACGGCAAACATTTCTGTGGTGACAACCGCCGGTGGTTCAGTTGTCGTTTGTGGTTCTTCTGGGATGATTGTTTC
Source organism: Aedes koreicus (assembly GCA_024533555.2). Classification (NCBI taxonomy): domain Eukaryota; kingdom Metazoa; phylum Arthropoda; class Insecta; order Diptera; family Culicidae; genus Aedes; species Aedes koreicus. The sequence continues at coordinate 36,449 of JAHHFK020004234.1, forward strand.
ATCCTCCGCAGCTGTTTCTTTGCAGCCTAACAGCTCAGCTGATTCCTCAGTGAACGCATATGCTTTTCTTGGAGATATGCGAACGTATCTTCCAACTTCGTTGTCCATACTCCCTAGTATAAATATTCTTAATCTGCAACTCAATGCAACGCAATGAATGCGAGCTAATTCCGCCCGAACCATTCAACAACAGCAGAAACAAAATGGCCGACCCAGCACGTTATTCACACTTGTCCATGCTCCTGCATGCCGAATCGTCCCGAAACGGGTGGGCTCGGTTCTCACAATGCAAAAATCTCGTGCCAAGCTTCCTAAAAATTAATGCAAAATGGCCGTCCCAGCTAATTGTGCATTTTGATTTTCGCGTGTGTCCGAACACGCTCATGAATGCGGATTCGTCCCGGAACCCTTGTTCTAGTCGAGAGGAAAAATATGGCCGTCCCAGCACATTTTGCATGCTTTCCTTCATATGCGTCCACGTTTCTACGTGCTATCACTTTCCGTAACGAGTAAGCTTGATTTCAAAGAAGCGAAAGGCCTCGAAGTAAGATTCTTTCCCAACACAAAAAAGAAGGGGAAAAATGCAAAATGGCCGCCTCGGCTAGTTTTGCGTGCTTCCTTTAGTTGAAAACAAATCTCGTTTTCGCGAGCGTCCCACTCGTCAGATTTTTTTCCCAGTGTTCGTCCCGTAACGCTTTCGATGTGGGAAAGAATCCTAGCATCGACGTTTTGATTCTACTTCATGGCCGTCCCGGCGCATTCAATTTGAGCAGCGTAGATAGGCCGAATGTAAAGATTAAACAAGCTTACCTTCGTTCGTCGTTAGTGATAATAAAACTTAATTTGCACTGCAACCGTCACTATCTCGCAAATGTTTTTACCAATAGGGTGGTCTTTCTCGCGTTCCTGCGGTAGGCGATTCCCTCGTGATACCAATCGTTTTTCGGAAGCTTTCCAGTAGAAAGACTAGAAAAACGCTGGCAGGTTCGCCATTGTGGAATTCCGCATTCCGGTCTACGCGAATCGTCTAACGTAGGACCCACTTACTGCACTACTTGCCCCAAAGACGGTTGACTGTTGAATGATGGTAAGTGGAACGCAAAGGCCCGAGCTTGTTGATTAAACGATATTTATCGAGACTGTGAGTGTGTGCGTGCGAGTTCGGTTGCAGGGGAGTGAAGGTACAAGATGGATTCTGCAGCGGGTTAGAGTATATCCCACACGTCCGTCCGCAGATAATTTCCATCAAATCGTTCAGCGTACACGTTTTTGTATTTTTGTCATCTTTTTTTCAGAAGTACCTCCTGCTGGGCGGTTTTTTCAGGAATTAACTGGGCGGTTTTTTTTTTTCCGGTTTTGGGGGGGTGGGGTGGGCAAAAAAAAATTCTGGGGTTTTTGGGGGGGCTTTTTTTTTTTTTTTTTTGATTTTTTTTTTTTTTTTTTGGTGGGGTGGGGTGGTGGGGTTATCTGCGTAGCACTAGTGATTTACTGTGATATAACGTTCTCCGTTGAAGAGTTTCCAGCATCCTGTTAAGCTAAGTTCATTGCTCTTTGAAGCTACGACTACGAGCTTTCGTTTAAGAATGTGAATGTTTGGAAATTGTGGATTAATCTCCGAAGCGAGATAAAAAATATAAATAAATAAATCATTGTCTAGACTTTGTAATTTAACTATCTGTTTATTCTTTGTCTAGGCTATGATATTTTACTATCTGTTTATTTTGTCTACTTTATAATATCCCACCTCCTGTTTATTCTTTGTCTAGACTATGGAATTTATTTATCCACAATAGAAACTGGCAATGCAAATATTTTTTTTAAATTTTAATCCTAAAAAAAATAATGAGATGTGTTAGTGACTCATTACAGCTTGATGATAAAGGTGATCATCCAAATCATGAGATGAGTAGTTGCTGCTGAGTTCTAGTTGTGAAGAAGCATGTGATGTGCGTTCGTCCAGCTAGCTCCTTAAACATTGGTTGCATCGTAGCAACTCCAGAAATCACATGGACGCTTTGAAACTTCTAAAGTCTGTATCCGCGATAATCCGGACACCTCAAAACATGAATAAAACATAAATTTTGCATTATATTTCCGTCGTCGTTGTTTATTTCAGATTCATGGAATGTGTTTTAACAATTCGTGAAGACAAAACATAGTTATTCGGTATTTGCATAAAATTTTCGAACTTTGCGCTTAGCTCCGTCCATTAGGTACAGACTCTTCAGAAATCTTAGAAGCCGTCTTTGTCCAAATTTGCTGGAATTGTTTGATGGCTTTCCAGAAAGCTTCCGCTTCATCAGAGCCCAATATATCTCGATTGGTCGTAGCTCTGGGCAATTTGGCGGGTTTGAGGTTTTTGGTACAATGATCACTTGATTTGTTTGGTACCACTCCATCACAGTTGTAGCATAGTGGCATGATGCCAAATCGGGCCAGAACAAAGGTTTTTCCTTGTGACTTTTGATGAAGGGTAGCAATCGCTTCTGCAGACACTCTTTCTGATAGATCTCCTTGTTGATTGTGCCTGTAGTGACGACAGATTTACTCTTTTTGCGAAGGTGCAAATGGCGTGCGGCACAGGGGGTTTTTGGGGAAATTTGGGGGTTTTTTGTGTTGGGTCTGAGGCTGGGAAGAAAAAAGAAGCAGGGGGGGGGATGAAAAAAAATTCGCAGTAGGGGGAGGATGGTACAAAACGCACCGTTTAAGCAACATCGTGAATTACTAGTGAATGGAAGCTGAAATTTAGGAACAAGTTATTGGGTATAGTGCATAACTATGTTTTCATTGTAGATCAAATGTAATTTAAATTCAAAACGATGATTTTTCGTGATTTTTTAAACCTTTTCCAATTTGATACCAAGACGATACCGGGGTAAAACGCCTGTTTCATTGCTCAATATGCACCCCAAAATTGGGGTAAGACGCACCACAGCACTGGTATATGATGCACCACAATATTCGGATAGCATGCACCGCTTGTAAAAGGTAAAAACACGGCTATAATAAGTTACTCAGAGTTGTAAAGTGAGGAGGTTGCAACACATCGCCACATCTTTTTAGCTCAACCAACCAATGGGTATGGAACAAAGATAGCAAAACGTTGCAATATGTTTCCAACTCCTCATAATATACCCAAGCAACACACAAGTTTTATAACGGTTGAAAATACTTTTATTTGACTAGATTTGGTTGTATACTTGCTAACTCAACATAAAATCATGAACATGTGTTACTCGGGTACACGCTTAGAAAAAAGTACCCAACGTAGCATTTAAGTGTGGGAAGCCAACTTTGGCTATAATTATGATTACCTACCATTGGGTTCAAATTTCATAGAATTTTACCAGATGTAAATTATTTATACTCAGCGGTAGATTAACATGATTATACCCAAAGTTGGTTTCCTACACTCAACCGCTCCACTGGGTACTTTTTTCTAAGCGTGTAGACGTATATAACGCCACGGTGCGTTCTGCCCCAGTTTTAGTCTTGCATTGTTTTGTCTAAATATTCTGAAAATATGTAGAATTATAGTGAAGTTTTGATACTATCTTGAATTTTTTGTTATCAGCAATACATATGAAGTGAATTTTTTACTAACCATGGATGTTAACGCATGGTAAAAGCTTATTATAAGAACACTATTATTTACATGTGAAGTGCAGTCATGAAGATTTATTCAATTTTGATCATGTTTTGGTGTATTTAGTGCCTTATTGTACTACAAAATTATGAGTTATGATGTTTTATGTAAACATTGATAAAGTATCATTCCATTAAAGCTATAGTTTTGAAGAATTGAGCACATTTATTGAGTGGGTCATTCTACCTCACCAGTGCATTTTGTACTGTTCTCCCCTACAAACGTCGAGCCCGTGATTTTGCTGCCAAGTTCTGTTTGTCGTTACGATTTGGAACTGTTTTTACTTTATACGACTTAAGTCCCAAACGTTGATTTGATTTTTGGACAAAACCAGGCGACATCCCTATTTTACGAGCCACCGTTCGAATGGAGAGATTTGGGTTTTTCGTTAATATCCTTTTCACCTTTCGGTCCATGACAGGATCAGCGCGTCCAATGTTTTTGTCACTTCTCAGTTTCCTCTCCACTGACAAAGGTTCCGAAAATGATTTGAGCACATCGTGAACAGTGGATTTAGGCAAATCCAATGTTTTTGCAAGGTCCCGTATTGACAAGTCAGGATTTGCCGTACGCCCGTACAAAATTCGCTCGCGCACTTGTTTTTCTTTCGTCGCCATCTTGAATACTAAGCATGAAATGTAAACATCATCTACTATACTAAGCCATCTTGAATACTAAGCATGAAATGTCTTTTTCATCATAGACTCTCAGCTATACCACAGTGAAATTTTTCATTCCTACGTGCAATACTTCAAAATTTACAATGATTTGAAGGTGTCCGGATTAATGTGGATACAGACCTTACAACAAGCTTCGCGTACAAGACAGTTTGAATAGGGCCGCATATAGGACAGTTAAATGAACAGGGCCTGAAGCTAGAACACCATTCTCTATGTACACGTTTCGAAGATTCCTTATGTGGTCAAAAACGACACCGGCCACGTCCGAAGGTTAGTTGGTTCGACTTCCATTGCTACTAAAGCCCGAATACACCTCTGCATTTCCATAGTAGTCACAGAAAGGATTTTTCATTAGTGGGGAGGGTACATGTGATCTGGATTCACCTTGGAAAGTGATGCGATCTTAAAGCCGCTTGGAACCGATTTAAACAAACAGCAAGGATGCAGTTGGGACAACTGATAAAGTGTGCTGATGATTTTTTTTTTTGTTGCCGAGAAAACAAGGTGATTTATAATAAAGCTAGAGAGTCGAGTTAAAACAATGTATACCAACAGATACGATGTTTTTTGGGCCAATTTCAAAGCGTGAAGCTGCTTTACTTTATGAGTAAAACAATTTTTTTCAACTTTGATTATTAGCCGTTTTGAACCAGTTTAAACCAACAGTGAAGATACTGTTGGGGAAAAACTATGAATTTTAAAACAATAAATATTTCCAACTCTCAGGTTCATTTGTTGTTGTGTTGCAGGCTTTCAAAAGTTTCGACAGTTATTAGGCATGACAACTTCATAAATTGCTTTGTAAAAAATCGAATCTTTTTTGAATAGCATTTTAATCTGTGTAAATTTCATCATAGATTCAAGAAGTTATTCCAAAAACCAAGAGCTTTTTCTCAACAACTAATTATCAGAAATAAATTCTAAATATTAGTTATGCTGCGAAGCTCATTTTTTGTAACAAATGAGCATTTTTTTAGATTGTTGTTTTTGCTTAGATAGAAGCTAAATCTTTTCCTTACCCAGTTTCTTTTCTTGCCAATCCGTCGATCCGTTCGTGAGTTAAATTGTGACATACAGACACCATTTCATTTTTATTTATAGAGATTTCATCAGTCATGCAAGAAGTTATGCCTAAAAACAAAAGCGTTTTCTCAACAAAAATAAAGTTCAAATTTACGTTATGCTGCAAAGCACAGTTTTGTGACCAATGAGCGTGTTTTGAGATGGTTGTTTATGCTTAGAAAAAAGCATAAACCGGCCCCAACCCTGTTTTTTTTTCTATCACAAACATCATAACATCTTCCGAAATCTCTAAAACCTCCTCGCCATATATAATGCACTCTTCCCAAAATTCCAAATCATTGTCAGACGAAACTGATCCCTTCAAAATCACTGAATTAGCGCGAACCAAAGGCCCAAAATAAGACTACTGTCACAAAGTCTGAGGTTCTTATTGAAATATCCGCCCATAACTACTTACATGTAAAGCTACAATGCCGTTCGAGAAGGAGGCATAACCTCAAACCAAGCGGATGATAATGCTTTCATATGCATATTATCACACCCTTGATTGGATTTCTGGCAGTTCTGGAGTGTCTGTTGAATAGGAACGGGTCATTGCTATGGCAACGGCAACGCATCGTCAATCCGGGCGGCGCCTGCTGCACATTGCGAAGATTTGTGGCATTCTGCTGAGTGCGGTTTCCTGTAAAGTAGTTTTCAATGAGGATTTTCGCTCCTTGCGTCCTTCCATCAATTGTCGGTGCAATTTGCCCCAAGGCTACCGTCTTATCTGCCTCCGGAGGGAGTGGTGCTGGGGGACTAAGAGTTTTTAACGAACCGGCAAATCACGTTAGCAAACAGCTTCGGTCATCCTTCAGCCGTAAATAGCTCCGCAGAAACTGGCCTTGCGGGTGAATGTGTTGATTATATTTTTGCTTCTTTCACGAAGCGTTAAATTAAAAAATTAGAAAATCCACTTCCTGAGGCAAGTTGTGTGACGACAGCCTCCATCGTCGGACAGGCTCTCGCGCATTCTGCGAGTAAATAATGTTATCTAGCCAAATTCGCATTTCTCAGAAGTGGTGGAATTGGGACAGGGGAAAAAAAAAACTTTGTTACTAAACACGTGCGTTATCTGAGACACTGCAGAGATTCATTGCCCCCACTACAATTCCGTTTTTTTTTCTTCTTCTCCTAATGCGAACTTAAGCTTGTGGCCAACATCACCGTCGTGGCATCTCTAGACAAATCCGTAAAAAAATGGAGTGAAAAAGAATGAAATTCATCTTTTATTTTTGCCATTTTTTTTCACGCTTACGAGAAAATCTTTTCCTCCGCACAATGGCTGAAAATGGTTACGAGAGGGGAGAAGATAATGTCACGGCTTGTTTGCATACTGATAAGGCGTAATCATAAGCACATACAGAAGAGCAACCAATTGCACACTGAGCAGAATGAGCGAATCTTCATTGCATGCGTTCATTCCCGCAGTCTCGGAGCCCGGAAATGTCGCCAAACAATAAAAACTTGTTGTTCACTTTAACAAAAAAAAAAAAAAAGTGGAAGATTGTCAAAGTCAAAATCGTAGCATTTGGGGAGCGAAAAATAAGTTTTCAAACTCGTTACAATCGTTGCTCGAAGCAGGGGTGATTTGGTTTAGTGGAAACCGAAGAGCAGGAGGCAAAATTTTATTTTCTATTGCAAACTTTTGACGATGCAGATTGTGCTCCAGGGGTAATCTCGACAGAAGGAAGTTGTACGCATAGTGGAATTTTCCGTCTTTAAGTGGAGTGAAAAATGTCTCCTCTTGGGATTGTTTACAGAAACGTCGATTAAATGCTTGAAGTTATTGCCTAGGATTTCAAAAGTAACGTGTCAAATTATTCAACAGCTTTTTGAGTAGAAGCCCATGCAAATGAAGACACTAGGTTCAAAGAACCGCTGCGAATTACTAAAAGGACACCGAATACGTTAATAGATTCTAAAACTTATTCCTGGGAGATCTTTTCTCCTTTCTTAGCGTTTCAAGCTTATTGCTTCCGCAATTCGCATATTACTCGCTCTCAACTTAGTGTTCTAAATGCACTTACACAGTTATTCATGGAGAGTTTTCGATGCCTGGTACCATTTTTGCATTAGCATGATTGTGTGGCAAGTACAATCAAATCCTATGTCCAGGGAGTCGAGAAATTTCTAGACCAGACCGGGAATCGAACCCAGCCACCTCCAGCATGACGTTGCTTTGTAGCTGCGTCTTTGCCGACTGAGCTAAGGAAGGCCTTACGTGATACAAATGATAGTTAAATATGAAGAAACATGTGTTTTATGTCGAAAAACCATTCTTACAAAACGAGCAAAAGGAAATGTACGATTATTTACACCCCAGGTAGTGGGAGCTTGCCGTCCCCATACGCTCACAATGAAGAGCTCATCATGCCGCCTCAGGCTCCCACTGCATAGGATCAAAACTTGAGTTACAATTAAACTCTGCTGTGCAACAAATATCAGCTTTGCTTTTAAATACTGGAATACGCTTTGGCATGAAAATCGAATTTTCATAAATTTTTCTCACTCAGCAGTACGAAATTACTGAAAAAAATAGAGAAAATAGAGTTTTAAAACAAAATCACTTTTAACAGTGATTGAGCTAACCATTAAATATTAAAGAGTTCCTATACTAGGTAATGGCTAACGTCATTGTGCCATCAACCGTATGACTACCGAAATTTTGACTAATGGCTCTATGGCTTGCGACTTTATAAAGCTCGATTCAAAGTAAATCTGGACGCACGGTTTAATACACCACCGCGTCCCTGGTGGTTGGAACAAAACACGTTTGACAGGCACTTGTTGATGTTTCATTGACGAAGAAATTGGTGAAAAGAATATCGATTGATCGACGCATCTCGAAATTACGGATCATGGAACTTGAGAAAAGAAAATGAATTGTGCACAAACATCTAGAAAATCCTTCGTGGTCTGCCTCAAAAATAGCAAAAGTGTTAAAACTCCCAAAGTCAACGGTGTGTCTTGTAATCAAACGCTACAAGGATACTCTGAGTTTGGATAGAGCACAGCGCATCTATCATAAAAGTGGCACTCGGGACAAAGAGCTGAGGTACCAACTTTTCCACCGTGCGTAACATCCTTTCAAGAGAAGGATATAAGTCTTTTTGTGCCAGTAAACATCCGAATCGCTCCTTGAAACAAAATTTACTGGCCAAAAACGAAATTTGATGGCTGTATTTTAATGGATGATGAAACATATGTCAAAATGGATTACTAACAAATCCCCGGACGATAATTTTACCTGGCAACTGGTCGTGGGGATGTCCCTTCCAGGCATAAATTTATTTTTGCTGATAAGATTGCTCAAAAACTAATGATTTGGCAAGAAATCTGCTGTTGTGGCTTTAAAACCAAGGTTTTCATCACATCTCACACAATGACGTCGAAGGTTTACATTAAAGAGTGTCTGAAAAAGTGGATTTTACCCTTCATTTGGCAACAAAAGACCAACGTTATGTTTTGGCCGGATCTAGCCAGCTGTCACTACTCTAAGGAGGTACTAGAATGGTATGCTGGAAACAATGTTAATTTCGTCACCAAAGAGATTTATCCTCCGAATTGCCCTGAGTTCAGACCTATCGAAAAATACTGGGCAATTGTCAAGCAAAAACCTCGAGGATGCGGTAAAGAAGTGACAAATGCCCAACAAATGCGTTTAAAGTGGAATAAGTACGCCGGTACAGTGTCACCAGCGACTGTGCAGATGATGTTGGCATCGATCACAAGTAAAGTGCGACAGTTCGTTCGAAACGGCAAAATGAAAACAAAACCTGTGTTGTATCGTTTGAAAGCTGAGCCCTTTTATTTGACGTTTTGATTAACCATGTATGTTGTTTAATTCTTGAGTTATGATCACTTGAAGGCGTCCAAATTTACTTTGAATCGGGCTTTAGGTGTTGTCCAGCAGCCAATTATCTGATCTGATTTTGGAAACTCATTCTATTACCGTGCTGTTTACCGAATTTGCCAGATTTCGGTAATTTCGGTTACCAGGTCGATAATCGAGTTCGTGAGTTTCCAGAATCAGCTAAACGGATCCAATTCACATAATTGAGTAACAATGGTAAATCATTTATAAGCCCGTTGGGACGTTTTAGAATGTTTCAATGTGATTTGAGAACAACAATAGAAAAGCAATCAAATTTACCAGTAATAGTAGTTTACGGAATGAAATATAAAGTGTAAACTGTAATGGTTGACCTACGTTTCTAATGCAAAATCCTGCGCTGAATTCAATGCCGTGGTCAGAAAAAAAATTAAAGTAGGCTCGCTTTTGAGGTATACAAAAAAAAAATTCTAACCTCAAGCTAAATGTGACCTAAACTAAATGATAAAATGTTTGGTTAAAATGGAAATTAAGCGTTTTACTCCTTTGATAGCTTTTCTCCCACTTCCCCTACCGTGTTATGTTTTGCTTGGGATGTTGAAAGTACATTTCCCAATTTGCAAGCCTCTTTGCAATACTATTTAGAACAGTGGTGCTCAGCCTTACACAGGTCGCGGGCCGAATTCAACTTTTTCAGTAACATCAAGGGCAACACGGTTTTTTTTTATATTTAGTTTTTTTACATGGGTTTTCTACCCATAAGGTTTTGTTTGATAAACAGTTGTTCGTTAATTAGTAACTAAACATTTCGTACCCAATGATATTAAAACAGATCAATGAAACATTTTTAAATCATGGCATTTTTATTCTATAAATACATCACTGTGTAAGTAGCAAACAAAGAATACCTCACTGTGAGATATGCTGAAATTTATCTTCTGCTAACTTATCTTAGTTCGCTTTGATACCTGAGGATGCAATACGTAGCTGGTTCTCCAAGTGTTCATATAGCTTCAGATAGCTTATTTCTGGCTTTTGACTTAACGGTTTTCATGAGAGAAAATAGTTGATATAAACGTTGAACCAAAGCAAGAAGTTATAAAAAGAGCATGGTTTCGCAACTCAGGAGAAGATGCTTCCGAAACGTATTTCGAGTAGAAGCTTAGAATGTCATTCTCCTTGAATTTTTCATTCAACTCGATGTCGCATTGCAGTTGTATAAGCTCCATTTGAAAATTTTCCGGAGCACTTTTAGCATCAACACTGAACGGTGTACACACAATTTTAAATGGCTGTTCGTTCGCTTTGAAATCGGTCAGTAAAATCTGCTTGCAGAGAGGAAACTGTACTGGCATACCTGATTTCATCGCATTCTTTGCACGATCCAAGCGTAGAGAAATGAGAAAAATTTCTTGATTTAAGCTGCATTTCCCACAGCGTCAATTTCTGGTCAAAGGATTTGATGTGGTTGAAAAGATTGTGAACAAGCTTATATTTCCCCTGAAGTTGCACATTCAAATCATTCAGATGTGTCGAGATGTCAATCAAGAATGCAAAATCTGCCATCCATTTTTGATCGTCGAACTGATGAACTGCCTTTCCTTTTTGTTTCATAAACCCTGCGATTTCCGTCTTGAGATCGTAAACATGCTTAAGAACTTTTCCGCTGCTGAGCCAACGAACTTCAGTATAGAAAGGTATGTTTCCATTTATTCTGCGTCTAGCTCCGACAAAAAAGCTTGGAATTCTCGATGATTGAGAGCATTTGATCGAATAAAATTAACGACCTTAATGACATCCTTCATAACGTTCTTGAAACATAAATTTTTAGCACACAAATTTTCCTGGTGTATGATGCAGTGGTACTGCATGAATCGCTCGCTTACACCATCTCGTGGCCGGAGATGAGCAATGGCACATTCATACTTTCCTGTGGAACAAAAAATGTTGCTTGTCCTCCTTAAAACGCAAATAAAATACACTTACCAATCATAGCTGGGGCACCGTCGGTGATCGCACTCGCCAGTTTCTTCAAATCCATGCCGAATTGGGTTAGAATCGATGAGAGAGCGTTGGAAATATCCACACCTTTTGTGGTGCCTTTGAGCGGAAATAAACGTACGAGCTCTTCAGTAATCTCAAATGTCTTGGAAACACCCCTAACGAAAACCGCTAGCTGAGCGGTGTCTGAAATGTCCGTACTTTCATCCAGTGCCATCGAAAAATATGCGAAGTTTGCTGCTCTTTCCTTCAACGTATTTTGCATATCGTCTGCAATTTCTTCAACTCGACGAGTAATCGTAGCTCGCGACAGAGAAATCAGCGAAAAAACTCGACTTTGGGCTGGACATACCACGTCTACCACTGCCTTCAAACAATCTTTTACAAAATCACCGTCCGAATAAGGTTTCAAATGTTTTGTTATTTTTTCCGCAACAATGTAGCTGGCTTTAATGCACATTCGATTTCTAACTTGTCTATTATTGAACACGATTTGCTGACATCGCAGCTTTTCTCTCAATTCACTTGCCTTCTCTGAACGACATTTGCCTGAGATTTGCTCCATTTTCGATGCATGCTTTGACTCCTAATGGCGTTTTAAATTGTACTCTTTCATTACCGCTACTGATTCATTGCAGATTAAGGACACTGGTTTTTGATTGATTGCAGTAAAAAAGTACGCTTCAGTCCACTTTTCTCCGTTTTTTACTGGCCATGTCGAGAATCACAAACAAACTTTAGACGAGCGAAACAAAAACACTACCGAACAGTCGCACGCGTGATTGCGGAATGGGAGCAGAATTAAGAATAATTTGGCTCTCATTCATTTGACTCTAGCTCTCAATTCTCTCTCAATAAGAGAAACGAGAGAAAATTAAATGCTCTCCTCGCTGAATACTTTGCACCGACGAATGACTCAAATTTAGGTAAGAAAATGAAAAGGATAATGAAATGGTTTTGTGAATAAAGAGAGAGAGAGAGTAAATAAATTGTTGTTCAACGTTATCAACTTTTGCTCCTTGCTGAGTATTCCGTGAATTTATCCAACATTCATCTCGTCATTCACCGATTCGGTGCAAAACTGAATGTTTAGAAGAGCCAAAATTCGGTGCTAGCACACTGAAAATTAATTTTAGTTTATACTACAAAATCGAAGGTAGAACTAACAAATCTATTCGTTGTTTTCTCCAACGAAACTGATTTGTTGTTTTATGAAGATTCCTTCGTATTTAATGGCTCACGCGCAACTGTCCTGTCAAAAGCATGAAGCATTTGTTCACACAGGAAGAACATTCGTGCATTGTACGAAAAAAAAAACACGAAAAGCTGCGAACATTTTGTCACAAATTAAAAAGAAATGTCTTTCTGGTGTTTGCACGAATCCCTGACAGATCTACTTTATCAACTCGAAATGTTACCGGAAAAAAAAGCGAGTTGTCCGACGTTTGTTTTTAATGTTTCTGACATGGGGTTCGATCCTGTATTTGTAGGAAGAGCTGATACTGAATCCGTGGTGGATCTCACTAGGCCGTGGTGACTCATGTGAAGATACTTAATAATGAGTATGAAGTTATAACACTTGACAGCGCTTTATGTTGTTTTTATTTTGGGATAAATAATTACGATAAAAGAGAAACAGCGATTGGCTGATCTTCACGAATTTGATTTCGTGCAAGGTGTTGTGATAGCATTTCACCAGATGACAAGCAATATGAATGTTGCATACAATATACGAGACATTTGTTCAATGAACAAATTCAATGTTTACGAAACGAGTGAGAGCTAATTTATGAAAATAAATTTTCAGTGCAAGAACGCATTCAGTCACTCCGTCAGAATGTTTGCGATTATTGTGTTTTGTGTTGCTCTCCTCTTTTTGTTTTGACTGATTAAGCCGGAGATCAGTATAGAAAAATGTGTCGGTAGCATCCTGTGTGAATGAAGGCGATCGGTGCAACTTTTTTGAAGGGGACCGAATGCTTGTGTTCGTTCATTCATTGCCTCTTCTCTTTATTAGTAATTCGTGTGTTCAGCAAAGACCAAAGAATTGAATAATGTTGTTTTTCGCACTCATTTCGGGTTGTTAATTTTTTAACACACTGGCTGCAACAAAATGAGCATTAACTAATGTGCCATTAACATGCTTTTTAACAGCAGACGGGAGAACAGCATTTGACTGCATGAACACAAGCAAAGCAGCGTATGTTGAGTACAAACATCACAACCGAGCTCACGCGAAGTTTTGAGAGACTGAGAATTCTCATTAAGGGAAACATGTTTAAGCAGGCAACAATATGTGTTATCTACAGTATGTTGCTTGATATTTATCTTTTCTGTCATACGATTCAAAATTTCCAAATTTATTTTCCATAACAAATATCACCATATTCAGAAGAAGCCTACGGGCCGCAAAAAAACATTTGGCATGTTGAGCGTCACTGATTTAGAACAAGAAAAATCGTTATTTACAGGGTGCGGCAGAAAATAATGCGAAAATGTTCAAACTTGAGTATTGTGTTAATTCGTGTAGCTAGTGACTAATATCTGTCGAAAGTGTATTTGTTTATGTTTACTTTCAAGTGCTGCATCCAAACATTCTATTTGTTTTATTGCAAATTCGTCAAAATGTTCGCGAAAGAAGTGATCACCAGTTTGTTGCTCGCCCAGAAGAAGCCGAAAGAGATTGCCAAGATGGTAGGGTTCCATTTGGCAACAGTTTACCGCATAAAAAAGTCCCTGCAGCGGAAGCCAGGATGCGGACGTCCGCGCTTTGCACGCACGCCGAACGTGATCAAATCGGTCCGTGCAAAAATTGCTCGCAACCCGGTGCGTTCCATAAGAAAACTTGCAAAGGAAGCCAATATTTCGGAGAAATCCATGCGGAGAATCATCAAAGAAGACCTGCATGCATCTTCCAGAGCCAGAGTGAAACGCCACTTGATTACGGACCGGGTCAAGGAACTACGAGTGACTCGTTCCAAGAGATTGCTTTCCTTGTTGAAGAAGGAAAAAATGATAATCCTGTTCTCCGACAAAAAGCTTTCCAGCATCGATGCTGTGGCCAACAGCCGCACGGACCAGTTCATTTCACCGCAGAAAATGGAGAACTTTCCGGAAAAAGTGAAATTCAAATTTCAAACCAAACATCCGGCTGATGTCATGATGTTTGGCTTGGTGGCGTCCAACGGTTTGAAAATGCCGCCTGTTTTCATTGATGCTGGAGTTAAAATCAATACCGAAGTGTATATCGGTATTTTAAAGGACCAAGTGCTTCCCTGGGTGAAGGCCAACTTCTCCGAGGACCAAAACGTTGTCCTACAGCAGGATGGAGCGCCGTGTCACACGTCCAATCGAACCCAACAATGGTTGAACGGTAACATGAAGTTTTGGCCGAAAGATTTGTGGCCCCTTAGCAGTCCAGATATTAATCCGTTGGATTATTCGATTTGGGCATATGTTGAAGCACGAGCCTGCAAAACATCACACCCTAGTGTGAAAACCCTGAAGTCAACCATAACACGCACATGGCAGTCAATGTCGAAGGACTACGTCCGAAAGGCATCCGGCGTCGGCTCGAGGATGCAATCAATAAAAATTGGAGACACATTGAATAAATTTGTTTAACTGCACTCGAAAATGTTGATATTATTGCTTGAATTAGATGAAAATGGGATTTGAAAGAAAAAGAACAAATTTTCGCATTATTTTCTGCCGCACCCTGTGCAGTTTATTTTACGACCAAGTGATTAAAAAGTGGGTTTCTCAAAAAAAAAAAAATATTTTCTATTCAAGGTAATGCAAAAACTTTCAAGTAATTGTTACTTAACCAGATGAATGAACAGTGAATGAAGGTTTCTCAAGTAGATATTGAATCTTATTTCTATTCACTATCGTAGATGACGCGTGATCGCTGGCGGTTCGGAGCTGAATCCCATTTTATCGGAGATGCCTCACCATCGTCGTCAGCCTGCACTGACTGGGGCTTCTCTCAACTGTATTTGCATCGGGAGACGCATTTGATAGTTGCGAAAGTGCCTTACATTTTCCCGAAGTGCTTTCGACTTCCTCTTGGTTTAATGCTGATGGATCGGTACGAGCCCCTGATTCAGTTAACACCGCAGAGTTGTCCCAAAGTTGCGATGATTTGATTGAGTCGTCATATGACAAAGCTGAAACATCCTGGGTAGCATCTGTAACAAATGATCCTGAAGCATGCTGAGAAGTGGAAGGCTCAGACAGATGAGAAGAGTTGCATGAAACTGTATCATTCTTCGCTTCATCCAGGTCATCTGGATCCAATAAATATGTAGTGGTGTTAATCGATTCGTCACCGGTGGTTTTTCACAGTTGCTTAAAGATTACTTTGAAACTGCGACCAGTAATTTGATCTATTGTAGTATATCCCGTATCGTTCGTTTAGTGCATGTCGAGTTACTTAATTACTTTTGAGAAATGTTGAAATTTTCGCTGTTGATACAGCTGTCATTGTTTGTTTTGTTGGCAATGGATCGACTTTAATTGAATGTTTCCGCTATTTAAACCCTTTGAGGAGTGAAAGCGCTCTTCAATGGCGCGCCCCTTTATCAGTCAAAACCGGATTCATTGCAAAGAAAACAAACAATGATTTCGATACTGACTATGCATCAGAACCCTATTCATAACCAATTCAAACTATAGAACATCAAATCTAGAAAATGAGAATTCATATAAATGCAGACTAACCATGTTTTCCTTATTTCAAGCTTATCTTCGGTGGCTCATTCCGAGTATTGTCACTTTTTACAAGACATAAAATGTAACAAGGACTAAGATATGTTCCTTTGACTACAAAAAACAAATATGTTTCCTAATTTGAATCAATTTGGACTAGGGTTCGAAGGTACATCTGAAAACCCGTAACGCACCACGAAAAGGTGATCTACCAGCGTTACGCAATACTTCAAGTCGTTCTGGAATGTAACAGCTCTTTTAGAATGTGGATCATGCACTAAGAAGAACTGGGCTAGATTTTCAACTAGCTGCAATCCTTCCTCGAGTCGATTCAAACCAATTTCTTGCTGGGGTTTGTTGACAGAGATAACTGTTAAAGTAATTGAAAAGAGAGTTTTTTTGAGTGGTTTTTTACGTGTGTTTTTTTTAAATAACGCGGTTTTTTACGTCGTTTTTTTAAATAACGCATTTTTTACGTCGTTTTTTTAAATAACGCGTTTTTTTTACGCTGACCGCGTAAAAAAAACTTCAGTGTATGCATTTTTAAATCGTGTTACCTCATTAAAATTGTTGAATAAATTGAGACTTATACGGAAAATTTGTAAACAAATTTTAAAAGAATGCAATAAACTTTACAATAACTCCAAATACAGAATACAGGAGAAATATTCAGCTAAGCTTACCTTGAACCGAATACGAATTGCCGGGTCTTTCGTTTAACACCTGTCATAAGATTTTGTACAGTCTCCTTGTCTACTTTATTCGCCGCAGGACGCCAGTTTGCCTTGAACTGTTTCTCGCTCACAAAAGCTTTTTGAGTCTTCTTAAGGTTCCGCTTCACGGTGGCCCAATATTGTTCGATTGGGCGAAGCTCTGGCGTGTTGGGAAGGGTTCTTGTCCTTGGGCACCACTTGAACGTTGTTGTCAGCAAACCACTCCATGGCCTTTTTTCCGTAATGGCAAGATGTCAAATCCGGCCAAAATAGAACGGAACAATTGTGTCGCTTCAGGAAAGGCAGTAGACGTTTTTGTAGGCACTCGCTCAGATAAATTTCCTGGTTGACGGTTCCGATAATTAATTGTTGGGGTTGGGCTGCAAAATGGTGAGTAGATAGCTGGGATGGAGCGTGCGTCCTCGCAACATAGCTATGGTCCTCACAAGTTCCTACCTCATGCTTCCACGGGTCAAGAGATGACAAAGACCGCCAGCTAAGGGTTGCGTACTTAGCTGGTAGTGCAGCCTGGGCACTGTTGTCCTTCTGACTTCAGCTAGATTGAGGAGGTGCGTTCCGAGCGTCTGTCTACCAAGGAGGTGCGGCCCAAACAGCGTCTGTCCTGGCATCCAGCGGTTGAGTAAGAAACGCAGTATCGCGTCAACTATACATTAGGTGGCAGCCGCATCAAGGCGAGGTAGGCAGCGTGACCCCGGTTAAGTAGCATGCTGAAATCTTACTCTGCATCGATAAATGGAAGTATTCTTTATACGGTATATAATCTCAGATCATCCATAGAATTCCCGGGTATTGTGTAATGGGTTTGAATTGTTTTCTTCCTCCGTGGCTATGTAATGCAAGTCCGTCTACAATTGCAGCACGATCAGCAGACATGCAGACATTACAAATATAATTGTTATTATCATTTTATATTATAACATCCCTTCACAATATTTTGTTATGCTATTTTCAGCTTCGCATTTGCATCGTTGTAAGTTTTGGCCCACCTAACTTACGTTATGTATTTGAAAAGATTGGATGGTTTTTACCTTTTTTTTAGAGAGAGGAATATATACGACAAATTCTACAAAAAAAAAATTGTTTTGGATTTTTTGAGTTTCCGTTTTTGGGCAGTAATCATACTCATATGAAATTTATTTGCCTAAATTTTCTTAGCTATTTTGCTAGGAGCCCAGGTGATCAATTTTATTTCATTATATCACGTTGGAATTTTCGCTATTTTAGAGTTTCAATCATCTAACATCGCAGCCGAAGAGGTAAATAGCGGCATTTAATTATTATATGTACATTATGTAGTATTTCTTTACAACATCGTATTATTTCCATCATATCATACCTTTCACATTTTCATACAAAAAACCTGATTTAGGCGGTATCTGGCTTTAACACGAAATATCCCTTCAATTTATGACATCTAGCATTCCATATATGTCCAGTATATGACGCAGAAAATTACAGCTGTGGTAGGCTTTTGAAAATTACGGAATCTGTGGTAGGCTTTGGCACTTATTGCTGAATGTATTTTTCATTTCCGGTTTGCAAATGGACCTTTTACCAATTCTGAGCTGAGCTGATTCATGCAGCGCTGTGTGCCATTTGGCTAGTGTTTGATTTTACATTTAATCTTTGTCATTACTTCATCATAACATACAATATCAGTATATTTGGTAATATTATTTTATTGATTTTACTTCATAGATGATATAAACATTACTTATTGTTTTTTTTTGCCCATTTATCTTAAACTCCCTTCCAGTTAAATCTTCCCATTCCTAACTCGGTAGCAATAACTATTAAATCAGCAAACATAAAAGCGGATTGCTGTTATAAAATCAGCATCAAGTAGCAAATAGTGACCATGGCAACAGTAAACTAAAATGTATAAATGTTAGTTTTGTAAAATTTCAATAGATTTAACAAACTTTTTCAGGATACCTCAAATCAAGATTTTGGTGAATTGCTGCTATCGCTGAAAACGAACGAAAACGTGCTTAAGCGCCACTTTAACACTTTACAACATTTCTTGCATTTCAGGATCAACCGAATGAATATCATATATAATAGATACGAGTGCTTGTAGTATTTTTCATTTACATATACATATATACACTATTATATAAATATTTCAAGGGAATGGGAGGGACCATCAGGGCACCCGATTGAAGCACTCTGGATGGGGAGAGTGGGAATGCCAACTCCCCATTGCTAACAGTTTGTGAATAGAGGGCGGGCTCTTCTCCCCGCCCATTGGGGCATCCTCATGTTAGATAGCTTGCTCTTTTGACCAATTGTTCAGTCTTGTTGTTGGAAGGAGATTCTTTATATCCCTGTGGATACGTATAAGTGATGTTGCATATCGATCCACCCAACTCCTTTTTGGCCCTTCATACAACGGCATGATTAGGATAATCAGTGGTTATTAAAGCTTGATCAAGTCTAACAGAGGGGAGAGCCCATTGCTGTCGGACTTAGTTTCCGTGCTACAATGGGTGGTAGTACATATCATACATCATACATCATATCTTCCTCCGATTTCATTCGAAGGTGTAGGAGTACTTTTCAATTGGCCGCAGTTCC
Source organism: Aedes koreicus (assembly GCA_024533555.2). Taxonomy (NCBI): domain Eukaryota; kingdom Metazoa; phylum Arthropoda; class Insecta; order Diptera; family Culicidae; genus Aedes; species Aedes koreicus. Next base: position 55,694 of record JAHHFK020004234.1, read on the forward strand.
GGTGCGTTCGGGGGGTAAGATGCTTAGGCACTCCCCTTAGCCTTGTACCACTCCAAAACCTCTTTCGAGTAATGGCACGAATCTAAATCCGACCAGAAAATCGTAGGACCATCGTGTGACCTCAGAAGAGGAAGTAGACGCTTTTGGAGGCATTCGTTTAGGTACACCTCCCCATTGACCGTTCCAGTTGCCACGAATGGGGTGCTCCGCTTTCCACACGAGCAAATTGCTTGCCAAACTTTGCCATCTTCGGCTTTCTTACGTCCTCAGAGATGTCGGATTTACGATGAGCAGAGAAAAACTAGAGCCCCGGAAGCTGCCGGAAGTCTGCTTTTACATACGTCTCATCATCCAGAACGAGGCAATGTGGTTTCGTCAACATCTGGGTGTAGAGCTTCAGTGCACGTGTTTTACCTACCGTATTCAGCCGTTCATCGCGATTAGGCGCCTTTTGGACTTTTTACGTTTTTTCGTATCTTGCACGAAAGTTTTGGTTAGATTCCGCTTCTTCGCCACATCTCGAACTGAACTGTTGGGATTCCTCTTGAAAGCTTGAACTACCCGCTTGTGATCCTTAACACTATACGGAGATCCATTTTTGCCACTTTTTTCTTTCCGATCGAATGTCAAACGTTCGTGGTACCGATTTAAAACATTAAACATTAAAACGAGACACCGTAGAATGTACCATTCCCGGCTTCCTGCTGATGGCACGATGAGAAAGATCCGGATTTTACAGGTACGTGCGCAAAATTTCTTTGTGCCGCTGCTGCTCTTCCGACTCCATCTTCGCAACGATTGCACATTTTCTAGTGAAACTTGCACAGTGTAAACAAATACACATTGAACTAATTCCACCCAAAATTTCAAAAGAAAATACCCAACGGGTAAAAAGTTACAGCCATTTAAAAGTGGTGCAATTTGATTCCGTACAACCTTTAGCACGGATCTTAGCAACAATTTGCTGCCGTTCATCCTGTTTTGGGAAGTTTGATCCTTGTATGCATGTAATCCAGCTCTTGTCTTTACCCCCTGGACGTAACTTTGCGACACGCCGACCTTTCTGAACCTTTCTAGTACTCTTGAGATGATTAAATAACAGATGTGCAGCATTTTTACCAAAGCACGATGGGACAACTCCGGATTTTCCATGTGATCATCCAACATTCTTTCACGCGTCTCCATCTTGGCCGCAACAAACCACACAACTACGCAATTCACATGATGTAACCAATCCATGTCAAAGGGGAACGAACTGTGCAAAATTTGGTAAATGTTTGTCCAGTGGTAAAAAAGATACAACCAGTTCCAATAATTTCGTGTTCGCCCTTTAGCGCCCTTTAGACAGCTGGGTAAACCCTAGTGTTCATAATCCCTAGTTTTAGGAAAATCTATTTGTGTTATCAGCAATACGTTAAATCATTGAATAAAGCCACATGATCGAATCGCATTAAGATTACCCTTTATCTCGTTCACAAAAAATAACTTAACTTTAAAGTAGGGTGTACTCTTAATTTAACAGCAATTATTATTAATTGTTCAAATGCCTTTCAAACGAAACCTTTTCCCACTTACTATCAATTGCCCCCTCCTACATAGGAAATGATAGCAAAAAAAAAACCGGATCATAATAAATTGCATAAATTCAATGCGGGCGTGACAGGTTTTCAGTTCTGACGGAATTGGCTCCTATCGTACACGACCTCAAGCGGCACGAAGTCATTTATCATCGCAAGCGAACCCGGTCATATTATTTATTGCACAAAATTGCACCGGGACTGTGGTTGTAGTTTTCGTTTCTTTTCCAGCTGGCATTGATTTAGTACACCCCGTAAGTGAAAGTTTAAAGTCCATAAAAGTCCCCAATCTAAAAAAGAACCATCGTGGCCATCGGTTGAGCTTGGGACAGATTACTTTACGGCACTAATGTAAAAATGAATCAACTGCTAAACTATACCAAGCAACGATTCAAAAGCTGCACGTAACACCGATTTGTATTGAAAATTACGGGTACACTGCCATGCACGCATCCATGTTTGAAGATTGTACGACAGCGTGTCGCTTTTCACAGTGGCGGGTTTAGTCAATGCGTGACTGAACAAATTATGCTACAAATAGCGAACAGAACTGCTGTGCGGTGGAAAACTGTAGCAAAACAAAAGAAGCCGGCACATTGCTCGAACGAAAGTGAAGAGAAATGAGAACTACAAAAAAGCGCCACCTACAATGATAACAACAACAACAACAACAACAACAATAACAAAGTTAACGACGAAGTCATGCAATGGCAGCACTAATTGCTGTATATGTTTATCCCCGCTCATCGTAATCGTTGTCGTGGTCGCGCTTGTTTTGGATTAAGGAAAATGCGATTTTCTGAACAACTTAGGTGTGTATTTTCGTATGCTTTCCACTCTTGATTCGTCGCTGATGTTATGTGTGGATTAAAGACAAATCGTTGTTCAATGAGTAGAAAACAAGATGTTTGGGTAATTTCATGCTTCATTTCTCCGGAATTATATGCAATTATGATGGGCTGTTGCTACTTACGGAAGTGGTTTGAGGGAAACATTTTTTATTTTTGCAACATAAAGTTCATTGGAGCTAAAACACTTTTACCTTAATTTGCTTACTATATATGATACATGTGCAATAGGTACTTCGACTATTTAAGTGTTAATAATTGTTCATTTTTTTCCACTTCTTTTTTCAAACCGCACCTCATTTGATTTTTGAACCAAACCAATTAAAATACGTATGTACCAACTTCCTGGATTCGGGCGAACGCGTTTGCCAAATACTTAAATACCAAAACTACACTGACACTTAAAAAAACTAACATCAACCACTGACCAGGCGGAAGTGAAAGTAAGTTTATCGTGTGAATCAGTTCGTAAAGGAGCTTTGGAACTAGTTTCACCTACCTTTTCATTTCCCGTATTAGTGGTGTTCAAAGCCATTGACTTTGTTGAAGAATGTTTTTAGCTGTATTGCTTGTTATCTATCTTCTAGCTTGTTTTGGCTAAATCGTAAACCGCGATTATCAAATATGAAAATTATAAACAAAACGTGATTATCACACGTTACAACTGCCTCTACTGTTAATCGCTTTACTAAACTTTAACTTACGCATGACTTGCATGATGTAATCAATTCGGAAGGATGATTAATATTTATTGGCCTTAACTATTTCGTTTATCAATTTTGATATGATTTATTTTTTATTACTACTATTGAAATATGTTACCCTTGTATTGCTTATTTTAGTGTGCCTATTTGCCTTTTACTTTAATAGAACAGTTTCAGCTTAACTCATAACTCAATACGATATGACAGAACAGAGCACAGGATTATCAGCTAGCATTATTATTACTTACATACTAACCAGGTTGCCACCGTAAAGTATCTGCCACCAATATTTAATCATTGAATCATTAAGTTAAATAAATCAAAAGCTCACAGGCTAAGTGCTAAAAAAAATCACAGATCTCTGGAAATTATGAATGTTGGCTTGATTGCTCCCATAGCACAGAGTCACTCTTATTTGCCGTGGCGTAGCGGAAAGCTTAGAAATTTTCAACGTCCACATTGCTAAAAATAAACCAAGAAAACGGCTATTAAAGGGTTTTCAGCATGCTACCTAGACAAACTCAACTTGGCAGTTTACATCCAGCCACCCACCGGTAATTGATAACAAAATTCTGGAATTTCGGAAAAAATTCCGGAGAAACCCTGGAATTCTATAAACACCTTCTTAATTCCAGGAAAATCCGGTGAACTAAAAAAAAACATAATCAATTAACATTATTTTATGACTTGTGTTCGCTGGAATTTTGGGTCGGAAAAATTTCATGGTTCCAATTCCTTCAAATACCAATTGAGATGTATTTATCCAGCAAGAGTTTCTTAGAAACCTTTCGTGGGATCTTCAGCAACTGATGTTTTTCTATATTTTTCTTGGAAATTCAAAGAACATCGAATATAGTTGAAGCAATTTGTAAAGGGTGTACGGAATCAAATTGCAACACACACAAATATTCGGCAAAATTCGCCCGTTCAACCAATCATCTTCAAACTTTCAGGGAGTAAAATCCATGTTTGCTTTATTCAATTTCAATTCCATATCCAAATGCACGAACCTTCTTCTTTACACTACTCATAAGGTCCTGTACAACATTTGGACCAATTTTTTTTGCATGGCAATCCATTTTGTCTTCATATCTTCCTCCGATTTCACTTCCTTGGGATGCTTCCGAAGTGCCTGCTTCATGATGGCTCAGTACTTTTCAATTGGCCGCAGTTCCGGTGCGTTCGGGGAGTTGAGATGCTTCGGCACGAAATTGACCTCCCCTTAGCCTTGTACCACTCCAAAACCTCTTTCGAGTAATGGCACGAGGCTAAATCCGGCCAGAAAATCGTAGGACCATCGTGTGACCTCAGAAGAGGAAGTAGACGCTTTTGGAGGCATTCGTTTAGGTACACATCCCCATTGACGGTACCATTTGTCACGAATGGAGTGCTCCTCTTTCCACACGATATTGCTTGCTAAATCATATATTTTTTTGGCAAACTTTGACTTCTTTTCCTTTCTAATGTCCTCAGGGACATCGAATTTATGATGAGCAATGAAGAACTGGAGCCCCGGAAGCTGCCGGAAGTCTGCTTTTACATACGTCTCATCATCCATAACGAGGCAATGTGGTTTCGTCAACATCTGGGTGTAGAGCTTCCGTGCACGTGTTTTACCTACCGTATTCTGCCGTTCATCGCGACTAGGCGCCTTTTGGACTTTGTACGTATGTATTCCTTCACGTTTTTTCGGCTCTTGCACGACAGTTTTGGTTAGATTCAGTTTTCCAAAAGTGTCCGAGCATTGATTTCTTACTCCTCAATATTATTTAACTTGTTGTCTGAATTGAAGGGACGCTTCCGTAATCCGAACTGATCATGAAGCAGATCATTACTAAAGGGTGTCCCGCATCAAATTGCATCACGGAATAAACGCTTTAGAAAATTACCCATTGGGTATTTTCTCTTGCAAATTTGGGTAGAGTAGTTTAGAGTGTTTTTTCTATTTTTCGAAAATTGGAAAAAAAATGCGTCAACCGAAAAGCAACGTCGCGAATCGATTTTGCTCAAGCATCTGGAAAGTCCTCAACTCTCTCATCGGGACATAGGAAAACAAAGGTGATCAAACGTTACTACGAAACTCTGAGCACGAAAAGAGAAATGCAGTCAGAATGGATGTTCTATTAGTGATCAGGATCACAAGCGTGTCGTGAGAGCGTTTAAGAGGAATCCCAATGATTTAGTCAGGGATGTTGAATCCGTCCAAGTTCGTTCAGAAAGCCAAGGACCGGGAGGGACTGCATACGTACAAAGTGCAGAAGGCTCCAAATCGTGCCGAACGGCAAAATACGGTGGGAAAGTCACGGGCCCGGAAACTGTAAACCCAGATACTGACGAAGCCTCATTGTCTCATCATGGGTGATGAGACTTAAGTCAAGGTGGACTTTCGGCAGCTTCCGGGGCTACTGTTCTTCACCGCCCAGCACAAGTTTGATGTTCCGGAGGAAGTAAGGAAGCAGAAACTTTCAAAGTTTGCCAAGAAGTACATGATTTGGCAAGCAATCTGCTTGTGTAGCAAACGGAGTGCGCCGTTCGTGACTACCGGGACTGTAAACGAGGAGATCTACCTCAAGGAGTGTCTACAGAACCGTCTGCTTCCTTGGTTGAAGCAACACGAGGGCCCTACGATCATCTGGCCGGACCTAGCTTCGTGCCACGATTCAAATGTTGTCCTGGAGTGGTACTAGGCCAACGGGGTTACTTTTGTACCCAAGGACATGAACCCCCCCAACACACCGGAAATTAAGCCCATCGAAAATTACTGGGCTATTGTGAAGCAGGTATTTTTTTTAAAATTGAAAACGTTCAGTTAAAAAATTGTAAATTGAAGTTCTAGATATAAGAAAACCATTGTTCCTTATGCTTTGTTCAAAATTTCCACCGCAATTTTCCCATTCATAAAATTGTAATTTCTATTAACCTCGAGACGGCCGCGAGTAATCGGTTCTACCCCCTTAATCTTAGTTCTAAGATAACTAATGTATAGAAACATGAAAACTTGGCTCTGTAAAGTTGATTCGATTGAGCCTGTACAAATAAATGAATTCACAAAAAAAATGAAGCAGGCACTACGGGAGCATCCCAAGGAGGTCAAATCTGAGGAACACATGAAGAAAAAATGGGTTTCCGTTTCGAAAAATACCCCAACCGAGAAATATTAGGCCATCGGCAAGCGGAACCTGAAGAAGATCAGAAGAGTAGACTGTGTTTTTGAGCGAAGCAGACGTTTTCTTTCTCCATCATAGTTAATTGTTCTGGAAAATTGAGGAATTACCGTGCTTTCGACCGAAATTAATATATAAAGTGTCTCAAAGTCCTTCTGAACGGGTTTCGCTCACGGGTGTGGTGAAATTTGCGCATTCCCGATCGGGTTTTGAAGCAACCTCCGTATCAGAAAATATAAGGAAGAGTGTTTCTCCACTATGTCGCCCGAGAATTCGTGATTATTATTGTCATTCTCCAAAAAAAAATGCTGCTGGAAAAAACAATTCTAATAAAAAGAAAACCAGTGGAACGAAGAATCCAATCATTTGCTGCTCAAAATCGAACGAAGCCAACGCGCATCCACAGCCAAGTGCATGTTGGTCGCATATTTTACGGTTGGTTTAGCAACGCATTTATTTCGTCGCGATCCTATGAAATTAACGTCGAAAATTTTCACTTTTACGATCGATCAAGCTAGCTATTTGGGGGCGGCCTTTGGTGAGATCTATCTTATTTTAAATATTTTACAAAAACACTTTGTTCATATAATACAAAATACCTGCCTGGTTTCGAAATTTTACATTTCCAAATCTGGCAGTTGCACTGCCCTTATCCAAATGGTACAGGTAATGTTTGCACGCGGGGCTTACTGTTTGTGAAAGTAATCTCGGAATCGGCGTGACTCTCTAGACATTCTGAAATGGGTTGCTGGGTCTGCAGTTGAGTTATCACTTTCTAGCTCCCGGATTAAAGCTGCTTATTCAAATATTGTTGCTGGTCACTTAAAATATTGTTGCAAACAAATTTCTTCCATAATATTACATAATTCCTCTGTCAGTCAGTGGGTTGACGCAATGCTGGTCTCGTGTTTCATTTATGCAAATTTCTGCTCGAACTATTGCGAATAAGTTTCATAGAATGCAAATGTGTTCAAAGTTCATATTCTTCCTGTTCCGATATTTAACGCACCACGCGACGTCCCAAAGTTCTGTCTTTCGAAGACGTACATATTTGTATGCAGCCTTGAACTTCAAACAGAACTTCCTGTTGACTTTCTCTAAACCGTCTAGTGAACTTCTTTCAAACCGTTTAATGAAATATCTTCCGATCTTCCATTCATTCAGTTCATTTACTTGTAGATATTCTGGATAGCTCTGCTCGATTTTGCCGTGGTCCGTCTTGAATTTATTACTGAGAACTTCCACCAGATTTTTCATGGATTTACTATTTTGGTATATTTCACAGAAAACGTTCCCACATTTTCATAGGATCCTTACCTTATATCATAATTAATATCCAACAGATCTCTTGGTAGATTTTCAAATGTCCTTCTAAAAGATTTTATGACTAACGTTTTTTAGAAATTTTGGTGTCTTTCTATAGACTTTTCTTAAAATGTTTACTACGGTATTGTAGATTTCTTCCGCAAACTTCTTAGAAAATTGTCTGGATTTTATTATGGGTTTCTTCCACATCTTTTTGTTAACTATTTTATTACTTCCCAGTTTACTTCATTAGGCACCATATTCGAAATGGGTGTAAATCTCCCTGTTCGCATCTTCTGCTTTCAACTGTTAAGCGATTGCAGATTTTTCTACAGACTTCCAAGAAATCTTTCTCCAAATTAACTTTCAAAATAACACTCAACAGTCGGTCTGGGCTCGATTTCAGCAGAGGTCGGTGTGATTTTCCTGATTTTCACGTCTTCCTTCGGAAGGGAAGTAAAGCCGTTGGTCGCGGCTCATGTGTTGTTGAGTGCGATATGTAAGGTGGAGGTGCCTCCCTCCGGTGGCGAAATAAACAAAAAGAAGAAGAAGAGTGTAGCGAAAATGACTATCAAACACTATTACTTGGAACAAGATTATTCAAAAAGGTGCCCAAGAAGAAGCCCATGCAAAACTTATATTGATGCATGATGACGGTTGGCACCAAGGATGATGTAACAGTTACGTATCGAATTGAGATTAATTTTTTTTTACTATAATTGGAATGGTGTCACCAGGTTCTACTGTTGAATTCAACTTAATTTTACATTTTTGTTTCCTCTGAAAACCTTTAGCCGACAATGTAGGGAATTACTTTAAGTTGCAAGAGCAAATCTTGCTCTTCGGACTGGTCAAGGCATCAACTTGGAACAGGAAAAAAGAATAGCGGGAATACCAAAAATGAAGTTTATTTTGAAAAATACAACGGAAAAATTAAACAATGTTCAGAAATTCTGCCTCTGAAGCGAATGAGTATATCCAATTCAAATTGAGTGAGCACATTGAGACTTAAAGGTTGTACGGAATCAAATTGCACCACTTTTAAATGGCTGTAACTTTTTACCCGTTGGGTATTTTCTATTGAAATTTTGGGTGTAATTAGATCAATGTGTATTTGTTAACGCTGTGTCAGTTCTACTAACAGATGTACAATCGTTGCGAAGATGGAGTTGAAAAACAGCAGCGGCGTAAAGAAATTTTGCGCACGTACCTCGAAATTCCGGATCTTTCTCATCGTCATCAGCAGGAAGCTGGGACCATCGATCGGAAAGAAAAAAGTGGCAAAAATGGATCTCCGTATAGTGTTAAGGATCACAAGCGGGGAGTTCAAGCTAATCGCGATGACCGACAGAATACGGCAGGTAAAACACGCGCACGGAAGCTCTACACCCAAATGTTGAGGAAACCACATTGCCTCGTTATGGATGATGAGACGTGTGTAAAAGCAGGCTTCCTGCAGCTTCCGGGGCTCCAGTTTTTCATTGTTCATCATAAATTCGATGTCCCTGAGGACGGTAGAAAGCAGAAGATGTCAAAGTTTGCCAAAAAACATATGATTTGGCAAGCAATTTGCTCGTGTGCAAAGCGGAGCATCCCGTTCGTGACAACTGGAACGGTCAATGGGCAGGTGTACCTAAAGGAATGCCTCCAAAACATCCTCTTCTGAAGTCACACGATGGTCCTACGATTTTCTGGCCGGATTTAGCCTCGTGCCATTACTCGAAAGAGGTTTTGGAGTGGTACAAGGCTAAGGAGGTCAATTTCGTGCCGAAGTATCTCAACCCACCCGAACGCACCGGAACTGCGGCCAAATGAAAAATACTGAGCCTCCATGAAGCAGGCACTTCGGAAGCATCCTAAGGAAGTGAAATCGGAGGAAGATGTAAAGAAAACATGGATTGCCACACAAAAAAAATTTGGTCCAAATGTTGTATAGGACCTTATGAGTAGTGTAAAGAAGTTCGTGTATTTGGATATGGAATTGAAATTGAATAAAACCAACATGGGAAAATATTCATAACATGTTTTATTTTACTCCCTGAAAGTTTGAAGATTTGTGTGTGTTGCAATTTGATTCCGTACACCCTGTAGATTGCCGTATAGGCTTGATAAGTTATTTTATACGGCTAGGGTTGAACTTACCTCTGGGTTGTTAATTTTGGATTGAATTGAAGGCCTATTTGGATTGAACCATCAAAGCATAACGTTAAGTATTCCCAATGCTATAACTTGCCTAACGGAAGTCTGTGTGGGGCCGGGGAAGGTTCTTATGATGGTTAGAGACCCCTTCCATCTATGGCTCCCATACAAATGAAACACAGATTTCTGCATAACTCGAAAACTAATCAAGCAAAGCGAACCAAACTTGGCTGGTGGAGGTTTATGATGGCAAGAAATGCTTCTAAGGCAATTCAAGACCCCTCCCTTTATTAAAAGGAGGGGTTCCCGTACAAATGAAGCACAAATTTGTTTATAAATCGAGAACTAATCAAGCAAATTAAACCAAATTTGGCATGTGGTTCTTGAAAACAGGAAAAGTTTCTATGATGATTTGAGACCCCTCCGCCCTCAGAAGGGAGGGGGGGGGGGGCACCCATACAAATGAAACACAATTCCTGCACAACTCGAAAACTAATCAATCAAATGGAAACAAAATTTGATATGTGAAGGTTTTTGAAGACAAGAAATGTTTCTATGGTAGTTTGAGACCCCTCCGCCTTCAGGAGGGAAGGGCTCCAATACAAATGATACTTAAATTTCTGCATAACTTGATAAATAATTAGGCAAATGGAACCAAATTTGGCAGCTTGAGAATTTTTGAAGGCAAGAAATGTTCGTATGGTAGTTCAAGACCCCTCCCCTTCTTGGAGGGGATTTTTTCATCTAACCGCAGTCCTTTTGTAGACTAAGCTGTTTAAATAGGTGAAACTTTTAACCTTCCTAGGATACTAAAAAAAACTGACACATAAGACATTAGGGTCAATATTAGTTCCAGATCATGCCGCAGAGATGGCGCTGCAGTCTATCTTTGCCAAATGAAGCGCTACAGAATTGCCGCTTTGGGAAAAGTTTCTGATTATGTCATTTGTCGTCTTTTGTCATTATCAGATTAGTTGCAGATCTTGCCGCAGAAATGTTACTGCAGTCAATATTTTTCAAATGAAGCGCTAGACAATCGCCGTCTTCGGCAAAGTTGTGCAGTATGTCATTTGTCGTCTTTTGACATTATCATTTAGTTCCAGATATTGCCGCAGAGATTGCGAGATTGCGAGAGTTGTCGTCTTCGGCAAAGTTTCTCAGTATGTCATTTGTCGTTTTGAGAGATTATCATATTAGTTCCAGATCTTGCCGCAGAGATGGTGGATTGGCAAAGATATGCCACAGCGCCATCCCTGCGGTACGATCTGGAACTAATGTGATTATCAAATGTCTTCATTTTACATTCTCAACAACTGTGCTGAAGACTGCAACTCTGTAGAGTCTCATTTGGCAAAGATAAACTGCAGCACCATATCTGCGCGCAATTTGGAACTGATCTTATAACGTCAAGTGGCTACATTTTATATTCTCAACAACTTTACCTAAGACGACAAAGCTAGACTGCAGCGCCATCTCTGCGGAAAAATCTGGAACTAATATGATAATGTCAAATGACTATATTTTATATTCCAAACAACTTTGCCGAAGACGGCAACTCTCTGGTGCTTCATTTGGCAGAGATAGACTGCAGCGCCATCTCTGCAGCTTCTTTTGTAACTATTATGGTAATATCAAAACACGATTCGTTACGCACTGAGAAACTTTGCTGAAGATGCGAATTCTCTACAATGAGTCCGGAATTTTTATTATCCGTAAAATATTAAAAGTCAGAAAATTTCAGCCCGATCGGCTTAAAAAAAAATAGCGTACATTGAATTTGCGCCATGCGTCAGAATTGACCCCAGTATATTAGGAAGGGTAATCACGAGACGCCTCTATGCGAATTAATTTGAAAATAATCTAAAAAAAGCCTAAATATTAAAACTATCGTTCACTGGAATTGTATGTTGATGAAGCATGAATCTGAAACTGTCTCTTCTACTTTGATACCGGTTTACTTGTTTCATGTTTCGTTGAGTATTTTAATCTTTTATTTTCTAATCAGCCTTTGGGCTCATATTTGCAATGGTTCTCTTTGATCTGTTAACAATGTGCTGCAATCGATGAACCGGAATCTAATCAACCTAGATGAAAACACTTCCTACTCTCTCGTCGCCTGCCTATAAAAAGTTTTTACAACTACACGTTTCCCTACCTGTTCGTTTGTTTGTTTGTTTGTTTGTTTATTTATCTGTTCTTTTGCTCGGTAGCAATCTGGCACTGAAAACATTGTGAATGCCGTGACTTGCTAGTGGCGCGCATTCACCACTGTAAACTATCGTAGTTGCTGTAAACCAGTCACTCTTATGGAAGTTGTATCCGCCTACCTTCTGCCTCTCTACTACTAATTATCATACATGACACTATCAACAGCCAGTTGTAGTCTATACCGGTGAAAGCAAACTACAGCCTTTTAGCTTCACTTACCCTTCGACCACCTTCTTAGCCCCATCACCAGCGTAATCATTACGAATTACCCCGTCATCCACCGTTCTGTTAGGGTAGATGCACCGAAATGCAGTGGGGGGCGAAATTGTTTTGCAATTTCTCCTCCACTAGAATCATCATTACTTACATTCAACACTTGCCTTTCTCATCCGTTTCAGGTGGCGACCCGGATCATGAAGCAGATGATCGAACAGTTTGCGGCTTGCGATCTGTTCGGGCGCGACAACTACGAGTACTATGCCCGAGTGACCGGGCGGGTCCTGCGGGTTCAGGACGAGTGGATCTGCTCCTTCCGCTATCCACCGCCCCCGAGGGGGAAGACTGCCCAGCAGAACTATGCATGTAAGTTGTTTGTTGAGGAAGTGTCGCTTCGAGTTGTGTTTATTTTTTTTCTTTTGTTTTTGTTTTTATTATTGTACTTATATTTTATTCAAACAGATATTTGTAAATTTTTGGTTTTTTCTTCCTTAAATTCAAAGTTATTTAATTCCTAGAGTGCTGCGTTTATCATAATGATTTCTGTATATTGATTTAGTTTTTCGAACATCCTTTTGTAGAATTAATAATAACTCGTTTTGATCTTCTCCAGTATATAACTAGAACAAGAGAAACAGCGTTCTAAGACTGCAACAACGATACTAATGGTGATTTCTTTGTTTTTCTCTTTTTTCGTTTTTCTCTGTTATCTGTTCCTGTAATGCTATCTTCTGCCACTGCTCTCTCACTCTCTGTTTCATTCTCACCCATTGTTTGGACTGCTCCGTAACCTGCGCTTATCCCGAGTAGTAAAACTAGCTTTAGAAACCGAGAAAACCTGGCTGCAGTGTGAATGCGAGCGGTGGGGACTAAGTACGTTCGATAGCCTCTCTCCTAAGCGATAACAACTTACACTTTAGTCGTACAAAAGTCGTAACAACTACTAAGCAACTCTATTAATAATAGCAGTTACTGTGTCGCTGTGTGCCACATTTGTTCATCACATGCGGGTGAAGTGTCTCTCTGTCTAATCGATTTGTTTTGTTCTCTTCTTTTTCTCTTCCCCACAACGTTCCTTCCGGAATCGAATCAATCTGTTTCTGTTTATTCACCTAACTTTGTGTGTATGCGTGGTGTGTGTTTACATTCATGTTACCTAACCTGTGATCATCTGAAAACGCCACATCGCCAAAAATCTCATGACCATCGCATCATCATAACCATCGCCGTCGGCAGTCGCACAAGAGGAATCCCATTCGACGCCAGCCCTGTTGACGACTGGCGGCCCGAACGTTGGCAACTCGGCCGTTTCCCTAGGCATCATTCCAGAGCACTCGTTGCTAGAGTCCTGCGCGCGACTTTCGGTGTCGCTCGAGGGCCCGGGCATCTTCAACGTGCAAAAATCCAGCTGCTCCTCGTCGTCGCATTCGTCCTCCTCGACGACGACCCGGTCCGGCTCGCAGCACCACATGACCCTGGACGAACTGCGGGCGGTCAACCGGTACGCCGAGAGTACCAAGAGCCTATCCTTCCTACCTCAGGTGAGGGTCATGCACTGATTTTGAGTACCTATATATATTCTACTTTCTTAACCATAATGAGCATATATATATATTTACATGCAAAAAAAAAAAAACAAGTACTGAACAATCTCCTCTACATACACATGCATAAATCAAAGTTGATATTTAGCGAGTAACAATTAGGCTTAACAAACACACGATAGACATTAGAATGTACAATACCGATTCACATCTGGGTTGATTCTGGAAAGAATCTCCACGATAGTTTTGTTCTAATCTTAAATAATTCGAAATAAGGCAATTTGCTTGATAGGGTCTTCTAACATTTGCGGGCTGCTCGCTTGTGCTCTATTAATTCGGTTTTTATTCCACTGACAAGTTCGAGTACCAGTATTATCTGCTTTCGTTGCAAGCTTTTACCCACCTGATCCGGATGACCGACGGAGGAGACAGCGCTTACTGCTTACATATTTTCTTTCCTTACATTGGCGTTCTTTTTCTTTGTTTCGTTGGTTTTGGTTTGCGCGACGCAATATAATAGAGTTGTTGTAAATTTGTAATGACTAGATTAAGTATTTCACGGAACCACCAAATTTGCTCATTAGATAATAAAAGAACAGAGAAATCCAAGGTTTAAGTAGTGTAAGACCGGATAATGATTGAACTAAAGCAGATACTGTAGTTTGACACTTGTAGAAAGATTTTGAAAAGATTCGTACGATAGAAGGTTCTCGCGAGGAAATGAGTAGTATTTTTAGTAATGCAGATTCAGTATTGTTTTCTCTTGAATATTTTCAATGTATTTTAATTGGATTTTTTAATACTGCACAATAAAATTTCTGTGTTGATTCATGAACGATAGAAGAGAAGCTTTTTCTTTGTATTAGTTACGTGGCGTATTTTTCTTTGGTTGAATAACCGAATAACTCGTAGGTGGTACTAATATGCGAATTTTGCGGCTAATCGTGCTTACACTTGGAAATCGGGGGCTTCTAAAACTATGATTTTCTCAAATTCAACTACTTTTAGGAGGTTTGATTGCTCTGAGAAACATCAATGTTTGTCTCCCGGTCGTAATCATAGCAATTTTACCAGAAAAATCGTTAAGGTATTTTGGAGTTTCTACCAGGAAATAACATTATTAGTGTAATTTTTAATTTTAACGTCCATGTTAGTTTAGTGCTCCGAAAATGATTTAAAAAAGTTTCGAAGTTATGATCCTCTGTGACTGTGACAATACTTATACTTACTTACTTACTTATATTTAGGCCAAAGCCTGGGTGTCCTCTGCTGTACGTAGAAACAATCTCCACTTGATCGCTGGTCGCTTTCCATCTTGCCTCTTCTTCCAGTACCAGTCGTGCCCAGCCCATCGTAGGAGACCGATTTTTACGGTTCGTTACGGTTAATTCGCATTTCTCCGCGACTGGTCTCTGCATTCCAAATCATAGGGCGCGTTTTGTAGATGGTCAACCTTGTAGTTCGGCGAACTCTGTTCAATCCTACCGTTCTACGGAGCAATAATGACAAGCTTAATCCAGCTAGCTTCGGAATTTAACGATTTAACGATTCAATATCGTCGGTTAAGCCAAAAAGTTGGCCGGACTTCCTGAAACCGTTCGTGTCTATTTCCGGACTCCGAATCACAGTCCCTCTTGAGTCCCTTCGAATCTCGGAGAGGGTTTCGGCAAGGTGATGGACTCTCGTGTCTGCTATTTAACAAGAAGAGCTGGGATAGATACGAATGGCACGATATTCAGGAAGTTCGTCCAAATTTTTGGCTTCGCCGACGACGTTGCCATCGTAGCACGTAACTTTGAGACGATGGCGGAAACGTACATCAGACTTAAGGCTAAAGCTGGTAGGATTGGGCTTGTGATTAATGCGTTGCAAACAAAATATATGAAGGGGAGAGGCTCACGAGAAGACAATATTAGACTCCCACCACGAGTTCAGATCGACGGTTATGAAATCGAGGTAGTAGACAAATTCGTGTAGCTGGGCTCACTGGTTACCACCGATAACGACACCAGCAGATAATTACAGTGGTGTATTATGGCTGGCAAGCGTGCCTTCTTTGGACTCCGACGGACGCTAAGATCGAACAAAGTTCAAAGTTGACCATCTACAAGACATTAATTAGACCGGCAGTCCTGAACGGCCACGAAACATGGACATTGCTAGTTGACAACCAACGCCGTCTGTGAACGGAAGCTTTTGCGTACGATCTACGGTGGAGTGTAGATGGAGAACGGAACCTGGAGGAGGCGAATGAGCCACGAATTGTATCAGCTGCTGGGAGAACCTTTCATCGTACACACCGCTAAAATCGGTCGACTACGATGGGCTGGGCATGTCGTAAGAATGTCGGACGACAGGCCAGTTGAAATGATTCTCGAAAACGAACCGACGGGCACAAGATGAAGAGGCACGCAACGTGCGAGGTGGGTCGATCGAGTAGAAGGCGACCTGCGAACCCTGCGCAGACAGCGAGGCTGGCGAGGTGCAGCCGTGGATCGAACAGAATGGAGACAATTTCTGTGTACAGCTGAGGCCACACCGGCCTTGGTCTGATTGGTAAGATAAGTATGTAGCAATCTCAAAAACTACAAAGATTCCAAACAGTTAGTTTTTAGACTGATGCATCGAAAAGTATTCCATAAATCGAGATAGGTTTTGAATGTAGACGGATGTCAATTTTAATCCATTGTTGCATTTTTTTCGCTCTTCAGAAAAGAAAAATAAATACCTTTCTGTGAAGAAACTCAGTTTTCTTATTGTGACATGTGAATCAAAATTTTGTTACACAATTAGTTGCTACTTTGTCTTAAAAGTGTTAACTATTTTACACGGCAGCGTATAACTTTTTCAAGCTTCCGGAAATATCTGGTACACTAAAGATTTAATTTGCTGGCGTGATAATTAGAAGTGTCTAGATCAGTGTAATTCTGAAAAGTGATAATATTGAAGTGATATTATATTGATTATTTCTGAAATGTTTCTTCTTGATTCTCGGTCACTATGGTTAATATTAAAGAGTAATATGCAGTAATGTAAAGATACAATGTTTGACTTTTGAAAATGAGAATATTCAATCTGCGATGTAGCGCCAACAACTTTCCACTCTGGTGTCCAAAGCTGGAAGTCATTTATTGTTTATATTTAAATAAAATACTTCTGTTGGCTTAGATCCGTCAAAATCGGACGCAGCCTTCCCAATGAATATCCTCCATCACACTTTGTGAGAGTCCTCAGCACTACCCTTACTGTTAACATAAATCCGTCTAAATCGGCTCTCAAGCGTCATTAAAAAATACCCTGTCTTTCCAATGAAATACCAGTATCACACTTAGTGAGTAGCCCCAACAGCATCCTTACTGTTGGTTTAAATCGGTCCATATCGATCGTTCGTTCGTCGCAATCGATCGATTTAAATAAGCTTGTCTTCCGATACAAAAACTACTATCACACTTCGTCAGGGTCCTAACACCATTCTTACTGTTCATATACATCACTTTTGTCTGCACAAAAATCACCAGCTAAAAAGTGCGAGTGGTCCCGATGGCATCCTAACCATTGATTTAAATCGGTTCATTGCGGCTTTTAAGCGTAGTCAAAATCCTCGTTTTCCCAATGAAGTAAGCCATCATCACACTTTGTGAGTTTAAATATTCGTGCATCTCGTTAAAATCAACTAAATGGAGAATAATCTGAAAACAAAAATAAGCGAAAATTCCGCGTATCGTTCACCAAAACGAACCCAGCTGCCAACCCAACCCTTTTATCCAACATCTCAGTGATTTCTTGTGCAAGGGCAGAGGATTCCTCGGCTTCCAACAAAGCGAGTATCACGTCAATATTCTCCTACACTTTCCTTATTGGACACGAATTCGGGTATGGCCGGCGCCGGTATTGTCTTAATTTAGGATATGCCGTTTTTACACATTGAGGATGTATGTTAGTCCCAAGCATCATCTGTTGGTCCTTTTCGATGAAATCCACCCTGTTGTCTCTCGATTCAGAGTTCCGTGTTATACAACCACGTGGTTGTCATAGACTCCTGTGCTAATTCTGTGTTTGACGCAATTCGTTTTTCATGTGGATGAACAAAATTTGCTGATTTTCTTCCATCTGGACCGAATTCTCACTGGCAACTGCATATCTGAGCGGACGTTAACAATACAGTCTCAATTGAAACTGTTTGTACTATGTGTACTCTAAAAAGAAACGGAAGCGGCTGTTTGTGTTTGCTGGGTTTATCGGGTCATCTATTGCTCTTTTCTATATGGTTCTTTTATTTCGGAGGCTCAATCGCGTTAGCTTTACAGATCCGATATTTCATTTTTTTTTTTTTTTGATAACATGAATGACTTAATACGAGTTTAATTCCGCGGAATTTCGAGCTTGTGCGCAGCCTCTAAGCTATTTGAACTGACAGTATTTTTCCACGTGAACATGGATTCATGCCGAAGCGTTCAAGGCCACAAACCTTCTATCAATCACTTCCTTCAACATGGATGCGATTTCAGCTGGTTCACAAACGGACGTTTTCTACATGGACCTATCTGCTGCCTTCGACAGAAGCAACCATCACATCGCTGTGGCAAAACTGGAAAGGCTTGGCTTAAGCGCCTCCTTGCTTCACTGGTTCAAATCGTTTCTTTGTGGCAGAACTCTCAAGGTTAAAATTGGCGATGGGCTGTCCTCTTCGTTCCCCGCCTTGTCCGGCATTCCTCAAGGTATTCATCTTGGGCTGCTGATTTTGTATTTCACCGATGTCAACATGCTGCTGAAAACTGGTCGGCTAAGCTTTGCTGACGACCTTAAAATCTACATTCGCGTGGATTCGCTACGAGAGGCCTTACAGTTGCAGAAATTTTTGGAGACACTAAAAAATTGGTGCGAGGTGAACTGTATACTCTTGAATCCGGGAAAGTGTACCGTTGTCACTTTATCTAGGAAGAAGTCATCTATTATCTCCGGTTATTCCTTGTTTGGAACTCCTCTACAAAGAGACAACCAAGTAAAGGACCTTGGTGTGATACTATAAACTCACGTACAAACCTCACATGTCCTACATCATAACGAAAGCTTCCCGAAATCTCGGCTTCATTTTTCGTGTGGCTAAAGAATTTCGAGACGTGTACTGTCTTAAGTGGCTGTACTGTTCGTTGGTGAGGTCCACCTTGGAATATGCTTCCCCGGTCTGGAACCATCATTTCCAAAACGGCGTCGAACGTATTGAGTCAATTCAACGACGTTTCATCCGATACGCTCTTCGTAGACTGCCTTGGAGGGACCCTTTCAACCTTCCGAGTTACGAGAGTCGCTGCCTTATGATTCATTTGGACACTCTTCAAATTCGTCGTGAAGCCGCGAAGGCACATATCGTCGCGGATTTGCTGTCTGATCGAATAGACTGCCCTTCACTACTCGCCGATGTTCCACTCCAGGTTCGTAGCCGTATCTCACGAACCACCTCCCTCCTTAGAGTTCCACACAGGGGAACCGTCAACGGGACGAACTCTGGAATGATTGCTTTGCAACGTGCCTTTAATTGTGTGTCGTCTGTTTTCGGTTTTCATATGTCGCGAAACTATACAAGAAGATAGCTAAGATAGTTTGTTTTTATCATTTGGACACCAAATTAGTCTGTTGATAATTAAATCAAATAAATTAGTCATACTTGGGGGCTTATGCTGAAGCATTCTCGGCGGCAGCCATTACATCAAAAATTAGTAATGAGTTCAGAATCTGTACTATTTATATTGAATATTTAATCACATCAGTTTGTATGCTTACTTGCAGTGAGCAATCTGATGAAGTTGATTGATCGTGTTCATTCACTAACAATCGAGATTTATCAATTTGAAATAACGAGGTAAGTTTGCGAGAGAAAGATAAAAGATAGGAAAAAATACACGGAGCAGCAATTCACCTTAAATTAGTAGGACCCGGACCGTTTACTCGTGATGTACCCCGGGAGTAAAAGGGGTGACATTTTTAGGGATGGGTTGGGGAAAAGAACCTGGATCTCTGTAGTCTCATCAGAGAGTTGTCGCCTGTACCGGCCATCAATTTCTAGAAATCTAGATTGCAATCTCACTTTCAGCACTATTAGCCGCAAAATTTCGTCGTTTATAATATTCCTGAAGCAAACCAAAATATCACAACTTAGAGTTAAAGGTGTACACCACTAATCATATATGATAGGTAGCGATTGATCTGTTTCTAGTACTGGAATGGTATTAACCTTATCCGTTATTCGGGGTGTTATCTAAGTAATAGTAGACCCCTCTCATAGGACAATCCAGTTTTTCCAATTAGTTAGATCCCGGTTTGAGTGCTAACATGTGTTCTTCCCCTTCCAAAAACCCTATGCTCTATATCAACGTAACATTGCCATCATCAGGGATCATACGAAAATATCTCAATTTTGCCCTTCTGTCTCTTGTTTGCTCTGTTTCTTTCTCCCTCCACCCGCAATGTGCTCCCCGGATTCCTAACCGTGTTACCATACTGTTTGCAAACACATGCAAAAAAAAACCACCCACGCCCAATGGGACGTCGCGCGCTTTGTCCCAACAAAACAGGTCCACGAACGACAGGCGGCCCGAATGCGCACCCGATCCGAGTGGTTCCTGGGAGCCCGCGGTGGTTCGCTAGAGCTGTGCCATCCGCAGATCGTTACCTCGACGCCCATTCCGGGCAGCATCCTGGGTGGAATAGGCAGCGGGGGTGGAGGACCAGGACCCGGACCCGGACACCATCACCATGGCATTATCGGTACCTATTGTAACAGTATTGATGAGCATTTGAACGATATCGTTGTTGTTGATGTTGATGTTAACCACCACGAGTATCTTGGCACCGCCACGACCACTAATCATCATCCCAACCGTCTTCATCACCATCATTACCACCTCCATCATCATCCCTATCATTTCGAGAATGGCACGACTGTCGGTGGTAGCAACAGACGTTCGCACGTGAACGGCGGTGGCGGTGGGTGGTTCTTCGAGCACTGCGACTCGATCGAGATCGACCCGGAGGACATCGATGTTGACATGCTGGACAATGGGGGCGACGATGAGGCACGGATGTTTGACGAGCATGATTTTGCCCTAATACAGAGTCATCACTTCGACAACCGTGCCGAGAATCGACGTCGCCGACGGCGTCAGCTGCTCCGTCAACGACGCCATTCGTACGATCAGCTCATGTCGACGGCTTCGATGTCAACGGTTAATTGTAGTCGTAGTGAACAACCGTCATCAGCTGCCGTCGCCATTGCCAGCGATCAGCATTCCACGATTCCAACGGTCGAAGCAGTGAAGAAGAACCATCCCCAGCTTGACCAATCGGTGTCATCACCGTCGGCACGTGTGATTGGTAGTGCTGCTGATACTACTATCAATGCTACTACCACAACTACTACTGCAGCTACCACTAGAACTAGTACCAACTTGCATCCGAACCAGCGCAGCCAATCGCGAAACAATAGTAGCTCGACCAACAGTACACGTCAGAGCAATCTGTCCATACTCGTGTTTACCGTGTTGGATTTTTTGTTTTAGTTAAAAAAAACACCTTTCTAAAAATTCTAAACCCAGTGTTTGTGTTATATTCATTTGCCAATCAATAGTTGGAAGCAAAGCAAGGAGCGAGGAAGGTGGTAGATTTCTAAAACAAACAAAACTCAAAATGACTGATTTGCTTCTAACTACTGAACATTGATTTCCACGATTTTGTTTTACCTTTATAAAACTAAGCTTATTGGCTAATTTATTGTTAATTTAGTTTTGTAAGTAATCAACCTGAAAATAGCTATTTTTATACACTTGCACTCAGTTTTTAATTCATGCATTCATTCGAACGAAAATAACGAAACATTGTAAACAAACTGTAACCATGAATAATGAAAACGCATTTTCAGCACCCACATATACACATACACATGAGAGCACAGTTACATATTTTCCTATTAACTAGTAAGTTTTTACACACTGCACTTATAAATATTATAGGTAATCGAGAAGAGTTTGACAGCAAGTTTTTAGGGATCAAGTATTTTGGTCAATCTCAGTATTTTACGCGTTCTTTCATCGTTTATTTAATTGTAGCCTAATAGTGTCGGTAGGATTAATCGTACGAGACTGAATTATTAGTTCGAAATCCGTTAACGAATTCCAGAAAGAAGCTGTCACATCATCGTCATTATTGAAGTTGACAAACCGTGGTTTTGGAAGTGATCTTTGATTTAGGATAACATTCATCGGGTATGGGATTTCGAATTGTTGTTTGTAAATGTCCGAACTCTTTTTTTTTCGAGATAAAATTGGTTGGCATATCTTACGGTGTACAGTTTATTCAGCATTGGTGGTTGAAAGTGCCCATTTAACACCATGATGTTTATCAAATTTAAAATTTGTTGTAAATAACTGCGGCAACCAAACTATGTGTTTAGTAGAATTAACTCATCAATCGACGGATATACACTTTCATTCAGCAGAAATGTTCGCTTAGCTATTGTTACCCTTACACATATTGTTTCTTACAATTAAAACAAGATGTACTTGATGTGCTGTTTTTTAATTGAAGTTGAAGTTGATTTAGTTGAAAATGATTTCGGCTAACTAAACTATGTTTTTCGGATGCATAGACAAATCGTGCGGCGCACACTTCATCTACAGGGTAGGCCCAAATAAGTGACGCATGAAACAAAGACTGTATCTCCCACGAAAAGACAAATAATTTAAATGTTTCTTTATTATTCTGTTATATTTTATTGTTTATGTGAACATATTTACATTTCGTTTCTATCGCCTTCAGCTTTAATTATTGCCCTTAGTCTCTTCGGAAAGGCATTACAAGCTGCACGCACCTGATTTCCGGGGATTTCATCCCATATCTTCTGTATGGTAGCTTTGAATGTTTCAATATCCATTGATTTGAGATCTCGAAAGTGAGCTACCATGACTCCCCAAATAGAGAAATCCAGAGGATTTGCATCTGGCGAAGAAGCTGGCCACAATTCCTTAGGAAAGAAGTCTGGCAAATTCTTGGTGCACCATGCTTGGATAATCTTTGCTCCATGGGACGGCGCAGAATCCTGTTGAAACACCCATTTGCGGTTACCGAACATCGTTTAAATATGCTTCTTCAAATGTCTTTCCAGGACCTCTTTTACGTTGAATTTACACCCTTACCAATCAAAAAGCAGTGTTAGACGACCTTCCGCAGAAACCGCTCCCCAAACCATGACCGAAGTATGATTTTGGAAGTATTAGGTGCGCAACTAAGTTCTCGCTGTTTTTTGGTGAAAAGGAACTTTATTTTGAAAACAAAGGTTACAAACGAATTATTCAAAGTATTGCCCATCACTAACTACGACTTTTTCCCATCTTTCTGGTAGAACGTGAATACCATTTCGATAGAACTGTTCGTCTTTTGATGCTATCCAAGAATCAAGCCATTTTGAGATGTCATCATATGAGTGGAATTGCTGACCAGTGAGACCATGTGCCATCGAACGGAACAAGTAATAATCGGACGGTGCAATATCAGGAGAATATGGCGGGTGGGGTAGGACTTCCCATTTGAGCGTTTCCAAGTAGGTTTTCACGGGTTTCGCAACGTGAGGTCGAGCGTTGTCATGCTGAAGAATCACTTTTTCGTGTCTGTGCTCGTATTGTGGCCGTTTTTCGTGCAGTTCTCGGCTCAATCGCATCAATTGAGTTCGAAACCGTTCCCCGGTAATGGTTTCGTTTGGTTTCAACAGCTCATAATAAATAACACCAACTTGGTCCCACCAAATACACAGCATAACCTTCGCAGCGTGAATATTCGGCCTAGGCGACGATGTTGAAGCATGCCCGGGCAGTCCCCATGAATGTTTCCGTTTTGGGTTACTGTAATGAATCCATTTTTCGTCACCCGTCACAATGCGATGTAGAAAACTCTTCCTTTTTTTGCCGCTGGAGCAGTTGTTCACAGACGAAAAAACGACGCTCAACATCTCTTGGCTTCAAATCGTAAGGAACCCAAGTTCCTTGCTTTTGAATCATTCCCAACGCATGCAATCGCTTAGAAACGGCTTGGCGGGAAACTCCTAATCCTGAACCAAGCTCTTCTTGCGTTTGACACGGATCCTCATCGAGCAATGCCTCCAATTCAGAGTCTTCGAAGTTTTTTGGCCTTCCTTCACGCGGACGATCATCAACACTGAAATCACCGTTTTTGAAGCGACGAAACCAATCACGACAAGTTGTTTCACTCAGAGCAGCATCACCGTAAACTTTTTGGAGCTCTCGATGTGCTTCAGCCGCCGTTTTCTTCGAATGAAAGAAGAAAATCAACACTTCCCGCAAATGACGATTATTTGGCACGAAATCAGACATCTTCAAACAACCAAAATATATAACACTAAACCAAAATCACTGATTTGGCAAAGCGGTTTGTTTACCATATGTCTGAGCTTGGTTTATGACGCTTGAGATGTACAACATTCGACCAGCACTTACTACTGGCGCCATCTATTGCTAAACAGCGGGAACTTAGTTGCGCACCTAATACAACAAAAAATACCTCTAAGAAGCCGACAGGGAATATAACCCTAAAATGACCATTACTATGGAAATAACCGATTAGGAATATATTAGCAACTCTTGATTCAGGAACTCAACCACTTTCTCAAAATTGTCTAATATTACGGGTGGACACCCTCCGTCTCCGGGAAATCCGGATTTCCGAAAGTGTGTCCCGAAAATGGATTTCAATAGAAAATCAACAGTAATTCAGAGAAGGTTTCCATGAGTTCACGGATGACCAGAGAATGATTTAAATTGAACTTATGGTTGTCAAAATTCTTGGAAGCGTTCCAGAAGAAAGTTTACCATAGTAATTGGACCATCGGAGTGGCTTCGGAGTGGCCAGTTTAGAGTAGGTTTCGGTGGGGTCACGGTTGGCAAGAAAATTACCTTTCAATGTGGGTGTCAAAATTCTTGAAATCGTTCCGAACGAAAATTTCCATCGCTATTGGGTACATCCCAAGAATCTTGGCACCCATATTGCAAGGGCTCAATGAAAGCATTTTTTGGCCATACCTGACCCCATCGGAACCCCACTCCGGAGTGACCGTTACAGGTTCTACTTGCCGAGTTGTCATAAAGCAATCCCACACTTCTTTCTTAGCGTATCAAGCTTGTTGCTTTCACGATTAACTTATTGCTTGCTCTCAACTTAGTGTTCTAAATGCACTTCCACAGTTATTAATTGGGAGTTTTTGATGCCAGGTACCATTTTTGCATTAGTATAGTTATGTTGCAAGTAAAGCCACCAATTTTTGGATTTCAACGATTTTTTTCAACTGAGATTATGTTCCAAGAGTTTGAGTATGTTCCAAGAGAACTAAGAGCAAATTCCGAAGGAGCTAAAATGTTTTTTTTTTATTGTTTGGTCACTATTTTAATAATTGAAGTCCCTAAAGTCACTAAACCGTCAAAAACAAAATCAGACGTAAGCCATAGGGCTCACTAAACAACTGATCTATTTGTGAATATCACATTTGACCTAGTTCGATCATTTCAAGTTGATAGTACAGGTATACCTCGATTATATGTACACGGCACTAAGCTCTTCAAATGACGATTTCTCGTAAATGGCAAATCCATTGAACAAACTTTCATTATCAATATGTATAGATACGACTCTTCTATCTGATGCTGTTGTTGATTTCCGGTCTGTTTCAAGAAATTGGTATTGGAAGAGCTTAGTGTGGTGTACAGGGTGTCTCACAATAGGTGTCACTGAAACAAAACGGAATAACAGCAAAACAAATCAACCAAATCATAGCATTATTTTTTTATTTGAGAGATATATGATATAAAAATAAACCATATTAATTCAATTCGAATCCCTCGCCCTTTTCCTCGATAATTTTGCGCAAACGCTTTGTAAACCTATCGCAGCGGGCACGCACGAATTCCTGAGGAATTTGGTCCCAAATATCAACCAAATGTTTCTTGAATCGATCTAAAGTAAGCCCTTTCGTAGGGCCTATATGTTGAAGCATATAACCCCTAACAAAGTAGTGAAGTGGGTTGAGATCCGGTGAAGATGCAGGCCATGCTTCGCTTGTGATGAAATCGGGCAAATTTGCCGCGCACTACGCTTGTGTCTTCTTTGCCTTGTGAGCTGGAGCTGAGTCCTGTTGGAAACAATATGGTGTATTCCCATGCTGTGTTGAAGCATGAGGAAGCAGATGGTTCTTCAAAACCTGCTCGATATAATATTCAGTGTTGATTTTGACGTTAGGTTCTATGAAAAGAAGAGGAAGTTTTCCTTTTCGTGAAACGGCGCCCTATACCATGATTTTCGATACATTCTGATAGCGTTCTACAGCTAGTTTATCTCTTGGAATAGTGGCAAGACTTTTGCCATACACATGATCATTTTGTTGATTATGACTGTCCTGAAGGAGCAAGAGCTTTTCTTCCGAAAATAACATCTCGCAGTCATCGTGCCGAACCAAAAGATTTGGACCCTGCCTTGCTTTTGACGCTCCGTCAACCCGAGAACCCGTCGTTTCTTGTACGGCTTGCATTCCAGATCATGTCTGAGGAGCCTGTTGATTGAAGCAGGGAACATTTGAAATTGTTTGCTCAATTTACGGCCAGATACGGCCGGATTACGTCTTATTCGCTCCCTCACACATTTGACCTTTTCTCTTCGTTCTGGCAATTCGTCTGGCACCTCCTTTGTGTTGAATATGGACATTTTCAGTTTCCTTGAACCGTTTCAAGGTACGAAAAACAAAACGCTTACTCACTCCGAACTGCTTAAGGCTATGGAATATCTGACACGGTCTAAGCTTTTGCAAATGTAATTTAACAACTTGCTCCCGTATGGCATCCATGGTATCTGATAAATATAAACAAACGGAATCGCTTATTTAGCTTTAGCGATAAGCTGTCAAAACAATACACTCAAAACGGGTATAATCAATTCCGCTGTTAAAATTACCCAGGTGAAATAAACCAAGACTGAAAAAAGGTGACACCTATTGTGAGAAACACTGTACAAGTCATCGAGGTTGACTTTATCACCATGAGGCTTGTACCAACATGTAGCCTAGAGTCAATCGAATTCTGTAGGACTAAATTCCAGATCTGAAAATAAGTTTTTTGGTAGTGTTTGCTTATGTTCAAGGCCAATGGTACAACTATTTGACAGCTCGTTATAATAGTTAGGTAATGTATAAGTTGATGACAGCCAAATCATAATCAAAGATCACTTCCAAACAACCACAAACAAAACAGAAATTCCTCCAATACACACTGCATTAAGAGAAAGAAAAAACACACACAATTCAAACGAACACTTGTTGCACACACAACTCTACTAAAACCGTGTAACAATTCATCCTGTGATGAACTAAAACCTACCACCACAAGCCCAGACAACATCATATGGCCGATAACATTCAGCTAAACAATAGTAAATAATGAATAGTCAATAATAAAATTAGCAAACAAACGTTGTTTGTTTTGTACCGTCTCAGTACAAAGTGTTTATTTGTCTTTGTTTCTCTCTCTCTCTTTCTTTCTTTCTCTCTTTTTTCTTTTTCGTTTTTGTTTTGTTTTCCTCCATATTGGTTTTTCCTCCGCACTATGTTAACGATCGTGTTTCGCTCAACCCACTCGTCACATGGTGGTGCGTCAGTCCTAATAATCGTAATTATGCTACTGTTTGTCCTTGTTTTGCATATTGTGGCACCGTATTGTCTAGTGAGCGTGATCGTAAAAGTGATTCGATGATGACAACCTAACCTAAATTATGCTGAAGGTTTTTTTTTTGTGTGCCTCTATTAGCGCTGTTGTTGTTTTGTATTTTGCCTTTTTCTTAAATATTTCTGGCTTATTGCTCGAAAGCTGTTTTTTTGTATCATAATTGGCGCGTGGCAGGTGTTTGATACATACATAAATTTGTGTCTTGTACATTTGTTAATACCAAGTTTTAATCTCGTACCCGCACCTCAAATGAAACCCCTTTTCTTTTTTCATCTCAAATTCCCCGTCTTGTGTATGTGTGTACGAAATTTTTAAGTGGGAAACCTCGGTCTAAGTGCGTCAGCCGAGTCGGTCCACCATGCAAAGCGACCCAGCCGCCGGGGTTCTCGCCATGGTCACGTGCATCGGAGCTCGTCCCGGCGGAATAAGGAAAACGGCTCATCCCGGTCCAACAGCTTCCGGAATAAGACATCCGCTGCCAAGGGTAGCAGCGGTATTGGTGGCGGTGGCGGCGGTAACGGCAGTGGTGTCAATGAAGCCAACAATCTCAGCAACATCAGTGCTGGCAACAAGGATCACAACCGGATCCGAAAGCAGCGAGCGGTTTCGTTTGAGCAAACGTCGGCTCTGGCGGGAACGACGATGACAACGTCGGCCTCTGGTTGTCCGATGTTGGTCGTCGGACCGATTAATCCGAAATGGCGCGAGCAAGCGTCGAAATCGTTGGACGAAAAGAAGTTGCTCAGCAAACAGAACAACATCGTTGGCAGCAGTGGGCCCCTGATGGATGGCGATGCGGACCTTGCCGGGGAGGATAGTGCCTGCGGTAGTGGTGGCCCACCGGCGATGGCGGTAGATGCCGATAGCGACGGAGATTGGCACATGATGGACCAAAGTCAACAACAGACGGCACCGGCGGTGGTGGGGCAATCGCAGCAACCAACGCCCAGTTCGGTCGGTTCGGCACCAAGTTCGATGCTGCACCACTTAAAGCCACCGCGGATATGAATCTAAGGTATAGGTATAGGTTTAAAAGGGGGGTTTACTTTTGGGGGTTGGACGACGGATAATTCGATTTCATTCTTTTTTATTTAATTTTAGTGTCTATTACTATAGCTGGTAGTACACGTGTGTGAGTGCGCGCGTAGAATTGATAGTAAGATCGTGAGAACGCGTTTGTCGTTTAGTTAGACAATTACGTAAATTTTTTACTACATATATATACGTCTTTTATGTAACAAAGAACTGATTCATTACTCTTCGCAGAAAGTGGAACGGAACTTTCAAACGTGAATCTAAATAGGTCCGTACTGGGTGTTTACTGTGCTGAGTGGCTTCCTATGGCTCAACTTTTCAACCAACTTAAAACAGTTCGTTCAGGCGTTCACTCCAACAATACATAAACATACTGAATTATCGTACAACGTGCACAAACAACTACTGTTTCTTCCTAAAAATATTTATAGCACCAGTCCAGAGGTGCCGCCACTCGGCCATGTATAATGTGGTAGCATTTTTCACCGTCAAAACCCACAGATGTCGCTTCGCCAGTGCATAAAAATGGGCAACAAAAAAAACGGCCACACCTCTTCAACTATTGTTTCGTGCACCAAACAAAGTTCTACATTCTATTACGAGCATTAAAACAATTGTTATGTAAACATAATATTTCGAGCAAAGTGCGACTTTTCTTCTATCTTCAATTTCCCCATAAATTCCAATGTCCATTTTCCAGCAGCCTTTACGATCGAAGGAGGCTTGTCGTCTGGTGAAGAGTGTTGTCAGAATCAAAACAAAACACTCCATTTTCTCTGTCGTTTATCAACTGTGTTGTGCTGTTCTGTATGCATGGAGACAATAGATGGACTCAATAGGTTTCTTGCCTGCACCTGGACGGCCGGTAAATCGGTGGCTGTTTTATATTGGAATTGAGAACTGCGATCAACTACTACTAGTCGGCATGTCGTTCAAGCACAATCGCCTGTTATAGGTCACGGTAGCATGCAACGCCCTCATCTCAGCACAGTAAACACACCTCTACTAACGGCAAGATCCTGAATTTATGGAATCATCCGAACATCACTGAAGAAAAAAGAAAAAATAAACATAACAAACAACAAACCAAATGGGGATAATAACAACATTTCCGCCACTTAGAATACTATACAAAACAAGAACGTACTAAAACGCAGAACCAGTGGTATTCACTGTGTTGGTATTATAATTAAGTATGAAGAACGATTTCCCAGCGAAAGCCTACACCAAAAAATAAAATTCAAACAAGGAATCATACACTACAATTGATATTGACAAGTAGGAGATCCGGAAAGATCACTAATGAGAAGCCAAAATTCACCAACTGATTGAACCAGAGACTACAAATTTTAGCTAACCTAAATGAATGAACGCAAAGTAAGTGTCGTAAATAATTAGGAAGCAAATGTGAAACGAATTTGTTTTCGTCGGTTTAATATGATACCTTTGAACTGTTATCGTCGGGTCGCAGTACCGGTCCAATCTAAAGTGTATATTTTCGTTAAATTTTTCTCCGTTGGTAGAGCTTAATCGAGAAATAGAATTGTAAGAAAAAAAGTATTATTAATCGTTTTTACGAAGTTCACTCATATGGTAATCACACTGAAATGAAACTATTTAAGAAATCGATGCAAAGCTGCAACGGATGGTGTTAGGAAAAGTGTCCAGCTTGAGGATCGAAAATAACAACCATTTTTTCTACTAAGAACAATCCATTTTCTAAGAAACAAAACAGTACAGTATAAGCA
>JAHHFK020004235.1:0-50050 GCA_024533555.2 Aedes koreicus
TCTTCAATAAGTAAGCTTTTTGAAAAAATAATTTTGAATAGAATGATGCTTCACATCAATACAAACTCAATTTTTGCTGATGAACAGTTTGGATTCCGCCATGGGCATTCAACTACGCATCAACTTTTGAGAGTTACAAATTTAATTCGTTCAAACAAAGCTGAAGGCTGCTCCACTGGAGTTGCTCTTCTAGACATAGAAAAAGCATTCGACAGTGTTTGGCATGAAGGTTTGATTGCGAAACTGAAAAAGTTCAATTTTCCGCTTTATATCATGAAATTAGTTCAAAACTACTTAACTGATAGAACTTTGCAAGTAAATTATCAGAATTCTAAATCTGATCAATTGCCTGTCAGAGCTGGTGTTCCTCAAGGTAGCATTCTTGGGCCAATACTTTATAACATTTTCACTTCAGATCTCCCTGATTTACCTCAGGGCTGTCAAAAATCTTGCTTTGCTGATGACACAGGCATTTCCGCTAAAGGAAAAAGTCTTCGTGTTATATCCAGGAGGCTACAAAAAAGCTTGGACATTTTTACAGATTATTTTCAAAAATGGAAGATTTCTCCTAATGCTTCCAAAACTCAACTTATAATATTCCCACACAAGCCTAGAGCTGCATTTTTGAAACCAAGTTATAGTCATATGGTCACTATGAACGGAGTTCCAATTTCTAGGTCAAATCAAGTAAAATATCTTGGACTGATACTTGATCAAAAATTAACTTTTAAAGATCACATTGAGGGCATTCAAGCCAAATGTAATAAATATATAAAATGTTTATATCCTCTTATAAACAGAAAATCCAAACTTTGTTTGAAGAACAAACTTCTAATATTCAAACAAATCTTTAGACCGGCCATGCTTTATGCTGTGCCAATATGGTCTAGTTGTTGTGCTACTAGGAAAAAAACACTTCAAAGGATTCAGAACAAAGTTCTGAAAATGATTTTGAAGCTGCCTCCCTGGTTCAGTACTATTGAATTACATAGAATTTCAAACGTTGAGACTCTAGAAGAAATGTCCAACAAAATAATTCATAATTTTAGACAAAAATCATTGCAGTCTTCAATTGCAATGATCAATTCTCTCTATAGATAAGAACTAGTTTTAAGAAATCAATAATTATTCTTACACGCAGGCAAAAGGAACCCTGTTAAAAATACTGAATAGACAAAGTAAAAATAATATTAACACAATTAGATATAAATGATAGCATATAAGGTTGAAATGTTAATTACTTAGCAGGATCACCTAGGTTAATATATGAATGTAAAATAATGTAAAATTTGGAATAAATAAAGAGTTAAAAAAAAAAGAAAAAAAAGACTAACCTCAATGCATCCAAATTGTTGGTGTTTGCACTTAATTTACTGCCTTTTTTTTTCTTGCGTGTTCCTTGCGTGGGTCTCACCGTGTACCTGTATTGTACAACCACACGCAAGAAATGCACTGTTTCAATGCAGAGCTTCCAATTCATTTTATTTTTATTTCTTATATTACATTCTTTATCACTATATTGCGGATTACCAGCTGGAAGCATTTCCAATAAATTTGGCCATGAGCTAAACTCGGCGCAATTATTTTGTTGGACATGGGCTTTACCCGGCATGAGCTTAAACTCTGCGCAAATTTTACAACTCAGTGCTTCCTTTTTCGACTTCAATAATCACGATTTATCAATATTGGCAATGAGCTCAAACTCTGCGCAAACTTTTCAACTCAGTGCTTTCTTTTTCCGACTACAATAATTACGATTTATGAATACTGGCCATGAGCTGAACTCGGCGCAATACACGTTTAGTTGGCCATGGGCTTTACCCGGCGCAGCTTTATCAGTCATCGCGTCAATGAGCAAACCCTGTGTTCCAAAATTTCATTAGCTTCGTTGTGCTCTACTTAACGCAAAATTACCTTTTCTAGTTCTGGCAACTCGGTAGCTATGTACCTCAATTTTTTTCGGTTCACCAACACACTTTTGGTTACTCACTTCCGAGTAATAATTCACTATCACTATAACTCAGTAAAAACGCAACTCACTTGAATAACTCCTTCGTAGCCAATAACCTATTTTATTCCAAATAGGTATTTTACAAAACTTTCATGGCAGGATCGCCAATGTAATATTCTACTCAAGCTCCATCTTCGGATCACTGCCTAGACTGACTACCCGCTTCTCTCATGAATCCCCACACTCTTTATTATTGATCATCTCTGTTCACTTACACTACTATATTAACATTTCATTCACTCTCATCTTGGGATACCACAGTGAGTGACCGCGAACAACCGGTAACCATTGTGCCTTATAAAAACGATTGGGGGGTTTTTTGGGGGGGGGGGGGAGGGTGGGGGTGGGGTGGAGAAAGGGAATTTTTTTTTTTGATTTGGTCCAGAACTTGGGGATCTTGGGAAAGTGAGTGACCGCGAACAACGGGTACACCATTGCTGCCCTCTAAAAAAAACGGTTGGGGGGAAAACCGTAGGGCGTATTTTGGTGGGGGGGGAGTTGGGGTTGGGGGGGGGAGATGGGTGCGGTGGGGTGGGGGTGGGAAAAAAAGAGGGGCGAAGCTTTTTTTTTAAATTTTATTTTTGTGTGGTGGTTGGGAGATCGTGGGGGTCATGGTTTTCCCCAACTGTGTGTTGGATACCATAAACCAATTTCAGCATGTGTTCGTGCGTTTACTGTAGAAGATGCTTTTCGAAGAACTTTTTCGAGTTTGATGAACTATCTGGACTTTTCGGGAATTGGATACGATCGATGGTGAACTTTTTTAATTTAAATTATATTTAATTAATTATTTCAAATATCAACATTCTGTAGAATACAGTTAACAACCTGTGCTAAAACAAAGCATTATATTTGCTATAAGTACTTGCATCTGCCGATAAGGATAAGTGCCCCTTTATCAAATGACAGGTATAAATAAACATATTTTTCCAAGAATTGAAGGTCTTCTTCTTAGCATTTCAAGCTTATTGCTTTCGCAATTCGCTTATTGCTTGCTTGAACACTAAGAGCTTTCGATGCCAGTTACCATTTTTGCATTAGTATGATTATGTGGCAAGTACAATCATACCTTAGGTCCAGGGAGTCGAGAAATTTTCCATTACGTCTTCGTGATTGGCAGCACCCTCTCAGAATCCAATGAAACTTTGTGGGTGTGTAGACCATGTCTTTTCAAGCAACTTTGCAAACTTTGTTTATTTCAAAATTTATCTTGACTGCCACTTGAAAAGGGCTTAAGTTTTTTGATCGATTTTTTTAAAATCAACATAACTCAAAAAACGAAGAGACTTACAAAAAAGTGATGTATGGGTGACTTTTAGAAAATTGTCTAAAAATTTATGAAAAAATATGTAAAAGTTGTAAAATAGATTCTTACAGGCTAAAAAAAAAAAAAATTTAAAGCCAATTTTCAAAAAATTGCTAGCTTAGAATTGGACGAAATTTTTTCTCAATAAAGGAAATATAATTGTCAAAAGATCGCCATACTTTGCAAGATGGGCACTTTTAAGGAAAAAAAGTTTTTCTAACAACACATTTTTCATGTCCTATTTTTACCGTTTGTCGCGCCAACTCGTCTTATAATTTGGTCCTAAAACCTCACAGAAGCCAATTTAATTTAATTATAGTGGCAATTTGGATTTTTAAAGGGTCTTTGAATGTTTGAAAAATCAAGGCTACCATTTGGAAAGAGCTTATTTTTAAATTATTATTTTTTTAAATTAAGTGATAATACCATTAAATCAGGTGGTTGATCCTGTTTATTACCAAAACTTTGAGGTATATTATAAGAAGGAAAATACATCGGAAAACAAAAGCTTTATCATAATATCTGAATTATTGACCCATGACTCAATAGCAGTTCATTTGTTTATATCAAAATTGCTAGATTTCACCCATGCCGATTCGCTCAATTATCAATACTTCTATTCAATTTTCAACCGTACACTGACGGAACTTTCAACACTTTCTCTTCATATCTTTCATTCTAGCAAATATTACTGTCCATTCTAG
The DNA here is from genome assembly GCA_024533555.2 of Aedes koreicus. Taxonomy (NCBI): domain Eukaryota; kingdom Metazoa; phylum Arthropoda; class Insecta; order Diptera; family Culicidae; genus Aedes; species Aedes koreicus. The sequence continues at coordinate 4,022 of JAHHFK020004235.1, forward strand.
GTGTCTCATGGTCATGAGCGAATATCTCCTTCTACATCATAATCGTTACTCCAAGTACGGAGAATACAGACATAACAATTAACAGTATATAGTTTCGTATATTTAATTTATAAATCTTTCACAAACAAAGTAAATTTCTTTGGATTATCCTTTGAATCAGAAAACCTTTTTGCTGAAATAGGTTCAGAGCAATGAACCTGTGTACCAGGTATTGTCTTTACGTGGCTATATAACTCCTCAAATTCTTCTGACATTTTTGCATACTGTTCAGCTGATATGAAGAAATTTCAGTTTTGTAATATTTTTTTTGAGGTTGGGGGGTTTTGTTGTGTTCTATGGATTGCTCTTTTACCACCAATAGCATCACATGGACCTTTCCCATAAGACGTTGCAAAGATGTGTCATTCTGCTTCCAATCCACAGTTGGACTTGAAATTGCACAAGCTGGCAAAGTTCTTTTTGTTCTTATAATGGGTTGCTGCTCCATCTGACATGAAAATAATGTTTTAGCAATATATTGAATTTTGTTTAATGAAATCTAGCAATTTTGATATAAACAACTGAACTGCTGTTGAGACATGTTTCAATACTTCAGATATTATGATAAAGCTTTTGTTTTCCAATTTATTGTCGTTCTTGTAATATACCTCAAAGTTTTGGTAAAAACAGGACCAACCACCTGATATAATTTTAGTATCACAAAATTAAAAAAAATAATAATTTCAAAATAAGCCCTTTCCAAAGACCCTTGAAAAATCCAAATTGTCATTATAATTAAATTTAATTGGCTTCTGTGAAGTTTTAGGACCACATTATAAGACGAGCTGGCGTGATACACGGTAAAAATAGGCCATGAAAAATGTGTTGTTAGAAAAACTTTTTTTTCCTTAAAAGTGCCCATCTCGCGATGTATGGCGAACTTTTGGACAATTATATTGCCTTCATTAAAAAATCTTTTTGTCAAAATCTAAGATAGCCATTTTCTGCAAAATGACTTTAAATTTAAAAATATTTTTTTTAGCGTGTAAAATTCGATTTTACAATTTTTACGATTTTTTTCATAAAAGTTTAGACGATTTTCTTAAAGTCACCCATACATCACTTTATTGTTTGTCTTGGCTTTTTTGAGTTATGTTGACATGAAAAATTTGTTGTTTGAAAAACCTTTTTTTCCTTAAAAGTGCCCATCTTGCGATGGATGGCGAACTTTTAGACAATTATATTTCCTTTATTCAAAAAAAAATTTCGTCTGGTTCTAAAATAGCAACTTTTTGGAAATTGACTTTAAATTTTAAAATTTTTTTTTTTCAGCGTGTAAGAATCGATTTTACAATTTTTACATATTTTTTCATAAATTTTTAGACAATTTTCTAATAGTCACTCATACATCACTTTTTTGTAAGTCTCTTCGTTTTTGAGTTATGTTGATTTTAAAAAAATCGATCAAAAAACTTAAGCCCTTTCCAAGTGGCAGTCTAGATAAATTTTGAAAAAAAAACAAGGTATGCAAAGTTGCTTGAAAAGACATAGTCTTCTCACCCACAAAGTTTCATTGCATTCTGAGAGGGTGCTGCCAATCACGAAGACGAGTTGCACGGAAAGTGACCGCTGCAAGAATTATTTTACAGCGGTTTGTTTACCTAGGCGCCCACTTTCTGTGGTATAAATTTCACGGTGTTTCGTGCAGTGAGTCAAAAGTTATTCCAGATGGAAGCCGAGAGGAGAGGAAAAATTCTGCACACCCACGTTGATAATCCAACGTGGTCCGTAATAATAATCGCAAAAACGTTGAAAATCGCCAAATCAACCGTGTATGAGGTGCTCAAACGTTTCAGGGAGCGAAAGAGCGTGGATCGAGTGCCTCAAGGTAAGCGTCGTAGTGGAACATATGACCGCAAGCTGAACCGTCAGAGCAAACCCTGGACTATCAGATAATGAAATCGCCCAAAATCACGCTGCTGCTGGCAGTACCGATCGAAAAATTCGTTTGCGAGCAGGATATCGTTCCTATCGAGCAAGCAAGCAACCAAACAGAACGTTGAAGCAAAGTTTCGTCATCCAAACTCGAGCTCGCCAATCGTACCAGCAGGTTTTGACGAAGTACCAAGGATGCCTGTTCATCGACGATGAAACCTACGTCAAAACAAATTTCGGACAGCTTCCTGACCAAAAATTCTACATGGCGACGGCACGAGGAGATGTTCCTGCGAAGTTTAAGTTTGCTCTTATGGAAAAATTTGCCAAAAAAAAAACTGATGATTTGGCAAGGGATATGCAGCTGCGGAGCAAAGACCAAAGTGTTCGTGACGAATAAGACAAATGGACTCGAAGCTGTACAAGGAAGAATGCCTAAAAAACCGCGTACTACCTTTCATGAAAGCCCATGATTTGGCCAGATTTGGCGAGTTGCCACTACAGCCGGGAAGTCATCCAGTGGTACCGCGATAATAACGTAGATTTCATCGATAGAAACATAAATCCACCCAACGACCCGCAGTTCCGGCCCATCGAGAGATTTTGGGCAATAATGAAGCGGAAGCTTAAGAAAAGTGGAAAAATGGCTCGGGACACGACTCAGATGACCAAAATGTAGAACGGAGGTGTGCAGCGTTTGATGGGTGGAATAGAGAAGAAAGTGTGAATTTTCATTAGAAACGAAGAGAAATGATTTGAATTGATATTTTTTTCCTTAAAGTACAGTGAATTGACTTTGTTTTGATGTATTAAACTTATTTGTACGTCAATCCGTTACCGAGATACAGATGGTTTTATTATTTCGGATTCTAAATGGACATAGCATTATGTCTACTGTTTTGGAAGCTAACGAGCTTCGTGGTCAAGCGGTTAGCGGCGTCACCCGTCGTTTAGGCGATTGCTATGAAGTGAGGGTTCGATTCCCGCTCCAGCCTGTGGAATTTTTCGCAAAACGAAAATGTCCATACTGGTCCATTGGGTGTTAGGTTAAGTTGTCCGTTGTAATTCGCTCTATGTATAATGTTCAGTCTGGACAACCTAGAGTTGAAGACGGTGTAAATTTCTGTTCAATACAAGTGTACCTTCAATACCTTTCAGGCCCAATTATTTTTTTCAACTTTTCCAGTTAACTGCATAAATATCTCAGTTGAGAAATTACTTCTAAATTTGGTTCTGATATTTTAGGAATAAAGTTTATAACTTTATCTGCTGGTTTCAAGGTGCGTGCTGTGTTAAACTCACCTCTGTCAGAAAAGCCAAATTCCAAAAATCATCATGAGACTGTTATGCGAATCAGAGCAGTGCAACAGATGAACGAAGTTTCCATTTTTTGCAAGAATTGTGTTCGGGGAGATACAGAATGCAACGATGGAGGTCATTGATGTCCTCCATTCCGTATCACCTTGACTAGTTAGCATAATAAGTGTCAACCACGACGCCACCGGTCAAGCAATACACTGTTAGTTAAAGCAAAAGAAAAATGAACCTAATCTAAAACTTTATTCTTATTTATTTGCAGAAAATGATACTTGAAAGCATGAAACACACTCAATGGATTCTGCTCATTGTTATGTTCTTCGTAAGAGACATCATTCCTGACAACGTCTTTCCAGACATAACTTCCATCACCACCAGACAACCCCTCATAAACGCAACAATGTACGAAGTCTTTCCTAATCTTTGGAATCTTGACATGAGCAACCAAACGGGATTCGAGTTCCCTGTCGAGCAAGTTCTCCTGATTCATGATAGATTATCTCGTTTCGGGTGCAACAACTGTGGAGTACATTCCATCTATCGGATATCCCTTTCGAAACTACCAGAACTTAGGCAGCTCACGATGGAATACAACGGACTACAGTACATACATCCGGATGCGTTTGAGCACAATAACCTGTTGGAAAGTGTTTATCTGGCCGGTAACAAACTGTCCACACTGAATCCAGAAGCAACACTCCGACATATTCCTGGCCTAGCGATATTGGATCTCAGTTGGAACGAGCAGTTCGATTTGAACAAAGTGGAAGTGCAAGCTACAAGGTTGTTGTTCTTCACCTGCAATCACTGCCATACAACGTATTTCGATCGGAATACACTAGCCCACATGCGAAAAGTTACCCAGCTGTATCTTGCGTACAACGGAATGGAGCGAATCGATGATGATGCTTTGACGGAAGCTAAGCATCTCAAAACTTTCGTTGTTGATGGAAACCGGGACTTGCGACGGATGAACCTAAATTCCGAATCACTCAAGAAACTGAGTGCTGAAAGATGCAGTTTGGAAAGAACACTGACAACGTCTAACATGCCAATGCTACGAACCATCAACGTGAGAGCAAACAAAATAACCCAAGTCGATGAGTATGCCTTTCTGCGTAATCCAAACATCAGTGTAATACTGCTGGACGATAATGAAATCGAAAAGCTTCCAAATTCCCTATTGGAACTTCCGTTATACCGGTTGCAGCAGTTATGCCTGGATAGAAATCCACTCCAACCATGCCCCGAAGCTGACCGAACAAAAAAGCAGTACAACTTGAAAAATCTTCGTCAAGGGTGTATGGATGATGATAATGATTTTGATAAATTCGAAAGCTATCTGCCAAGTATCATCGGCAAAGCAGTGTACAAAAAAACTCCTGTTCATAACCTTAGCATTGACGGGCTGACGGTAGATCTTTCGGATAGAGCAATCGTTTACATAGAACCGGACTATCTGAGTGACGAAAAGAATGTCGAGGTAGTTTTATTCGATGACAACCATCTGTTTGATTTCCAACATAGTAGAATATTTATGGAAAGTTCCTCCGTTAAGCGTATATCTTTGACGAACTGCTTAATCACGGAGGTATACGAGTCAACATTCAAGGAACTACCCAGTCTAAAACACCTCGAACTCCAGGGCAACAAAATTCAATCGATCAGATCTAGCTCCTTGTTCGCAAACAATCCAAACCTGAAATATTTAAATCTATCGCACAACAACCTTGACTTCATCGCAGCAAACGCATTTCAAATTTTGGAAAATCTGGAGAATCTCCATCTAGACTGGAATGAACGTCTGGCCAACATCGCCGATAAGCCATTTCTATTCAGCTCATCACTAAGAACGCTCAGCTGCAGACACTGCCGGTTTGAACGATTGGACGGCATGACCCTACATGGATTGCCAAATCTGTCGAAACTGTACCTTGAGCATAACTATATCGACACTCTACATGCCGACGCCCTGCAGGGGACGCCAAACCTGAGCTATCTGAGTCTCCGGCATAACCACTTAGTAATATTTGAACCAAACATAGCTCACCTGAGCCACTTGCAGACGCTTTGTTTGGCAGGAAACTCAAATTTTGATTTCGAGCATCACAAAAACCTAGCTTTGGGTGAATATTTCCATAGAAGGAGGAAGCTGGATAACAAATGTCCAGATGATTTCGCTCACAGCCTGCTAAAACGGTACATTTTGTGGGAAAAAAGGGAAAACGACACAAAACCGGTTGAAAACATGAAACTTGCACCATTGATGGATTCAGATACATCGACGGCGGTGTCTTGCACTGCAAATGATGCATTAGGTGGTCTGCTTTTCTGTTCATTAGTAGTAATAAAAAGGTATGTTCATACAACCATATCATAACAAATCAACAAAACAAAAATGGGATATTTAATTATTTCACTTCCTGAGAAGTTCCTGGAGGTTCACTTGTTCACTTTCTTTAAAAAAAGAGCAAATGGCTTCTGTAGTTTTGGATATCATCTTGGATCGGTTGAAGTATTTTCAGAAAAACTCCACGCTTGTAACTTTTCTGGTTTAATGAATAACTTTTTGTATAATTTGCTCTCAGAGAAACATATGAGGCTTTTCTCATGGAACCTCTACAGCTTCCCGATTAAGCTACATGGGTCTCCCCCAGAGATCACGTGTAAACCCTCTTTTGTATAATTTTTATGTCAAAGACATTGACGGTTGTCTAAGTGACAACTGTACGTTGAGACAACTTGCAGATGACGGCATAGTGTCTGTCACCGGACCAATGGGGTCGATCTGCAAGGACCCTTACAGGATACCTTAGACAACTTGTCTACCTGGGCTCGAACGTCTGTATCGAATTCTTTGCGGAGAAAACTGATTTGGTGGTTTTCTCTAGGAAGCATAGCCCAGCACAACCAAAGCTTCATTTTGGGGGTAACCCGTTAATTCTTTTCTTTCATTTTGATATTTTGGGGGGGGGGTGGGTTTTAAGGGGCCCGGGGGGAGCCCCATTGGGGTTTTGGGGGGGAGGGGGGGGGGGGGGGTTAACTTTTAATGAAAAATTACCGGGGGCGGGGGGGGGGCCCACTCGACAAATTTTTCCAGTGTTGTCCGGGAAAGGTTTTTGTGGGGTTGGGGAATTGGTTTTTTTTTTTTTTGGGGGGGGGGCGGGTTTACATTATTATTAAATGGAGTAAAGACTGTATTCGATGAAATTTGGACACACAAAATAGGTCATCAAAATTTTTCCTTGAGCCCGATTCTTTTCAAACTATCTGGAAATAAAGTACTACTAAATGGTTAAGTTTTGACATCATTGGTTTATTGAACCTCTTCTCCCAACCCAAATGCCCGCACCTTTGCCTTGACCCCTTTCATCAAATTTTGGGCAATGATAGGACCGATTTGCTTACTTACTTTTAACCACACTTTCTTTAGTTCAAGTTCATTTTCTAACGGTTTTAGAGTTTTAACGAGCTTTGCCTTCCTGATTGCCCAAAATTTTTCAATTGGGCGAAGTTCCGGAGTGTTTGGAGGGTTGACGTCTTTTGGTACAAAAACTACATTATTATCTTTGTACCAGTCTAAGACGGGCCGGGCATAGTGGCAAGATGCCAAATCCGGCCAAAACAGTGTCGGGCCATCGTGAGATCTCAAGAAGGGCAGAAGTCGTTTTTGGAGGCATTCGTCCTTGTAGATTTGTCCGTTGACGGTCCCAGAGGTGATGAAGGGCTGACTCATTTTGCCACATCCGCAGATCGCTTGCCAGACAAGGAATTTTTTGGCGAATTTCGACAGTTTCTTCTTCCGTACACTCTCCGGAATGGCCAACTTAGAGGTGGCGACGTAGTGTTCCTGTCCTGGCATTTGTTTGGTGTCGGCTTTAATGTAGGTCTCATCGTCCATCACAATGCAGAACGGTTTTGTGAGCCACTCCCTGTACAGTTTTCTTGCACGAGTTTTGGCCACCGAGTTCTGTTTATCGCTCCGGTTCGGTGCCTTCTGGACCTTGTACACATGTAATCCAGAACGTTTCATTGTTTTCTGCACAAAACAAACTGAAACTTTCGCCTTTTTCGCCTGATCGAAATGTTGGGATAACGCTTAAATTGGTTCAATACCATCCTGGCCTTCTCCGGATTTGATGTGCCACGTTTTTTGCCACTACCATTTTCCGCTTGGTTGTCTTACGGTCCTTGAACGTTTTGATCACATGAGATACGGTTGAATGTGCGATTCCGAGCTGTTTTCCGATCCATCGATGAGAAGCGTTTGGGTTTTCGAAGTGAGTGCCCAAAATTTGTTGGCGCACTATTTCTTCGTTCGAAGCCATCACTGAAATCACTCGACCGATTTTCACGAAACTCATTACACAATTGACACAACACAATGAAACACATTCAGTTAAAATTTCAATAATTTTTACCCACACGCTAAAAAGTTACGAACAATTGCGTGTGTCCAAATTTCATCGAATACAGTCTTTATCGGTGCCACTCTCGGATCGGTTTTCAGAATTGTCTCTCCGGCTCCTCACCAGGTGTGAAGTCATGAAGCAGGAACTTCATGGAATCCCCGCGTCTTTTTTTTTTTTTTTTTTTTTTTTTTTTTTTTTTGTCGTTTTTATGTTGTGGAGATTTTTTTTTTTTATATTTTTTTTTTAATTTTTTTTAATACCGCGCGCGGGGGAATTTTTTTTTTTTTTTTTTTTTGTTATTTTATAATTTTTTTTTTTTGTTTTTTTTTTTATTTTTTTTTTTTTTTTTTTTTTTTGTTTTTTTTTTGGGGGGTGGGGGTGTTTTTTTTTTTTTGAAAATTTTTGTGTTTTTTTTATTTTTTTTGTTGGGGTGTAAATTTTTTTTTTTTTTAATTTTTTTTAATCCATTCTGTGTGAGACTATATTATTTATAAATGACGCCATAAAGGGCGATACGGTCAAAATTTGGTCAATATCAACTTGACGTATTTCTTTCAATTTTGCATTTAAAAAACCTGAACACCCCTCATTTTGAAGGTGTGTGTGTGTAGAATGTTGCTCTTATTTTGATTTTGGAATTCACTCTTCAGTTGTCAAAATGCCGTCCAAGCAAGAAGAGCAGCGTATCAAAATTTTGCTCGCGCATCGCGAAAATCCGAGCTACTCGCACGCAAAGTTGGCAAAATCGCTAAAAGTTGCCAAATCAACCGTTACAAATGTAATTAAAGTGTTTGGGGAACGTTTGTCGACAGCCAGGAAGTCTGGATCGGGGGGAAATCGAAAACCGGAAGCCGCTGAGACGACAAAGAGAGTTGCCGGTAGTTTCAAGCGAAACCCTAACCTATCTCTCCGAGATGCCGCAAATAAGCTGGGTGTATCGTCTACAACCGTGCATCGAGCCAAAAAACGAGCCGGACTATCGACTTACAAGAAGGTAGTGACTCCAAATCGCGATGATAAACAAAATACGACGGCCAAAGCGCGATCCCGGAGGCTGTACACGACGATGCTGACGAAGTTTGACTGCGTGGTAATGGACGACGAAACCTACGTCAAAGCCGACTACAAGCAGCTTCCGGGACAGGAGTTTTATACGGCAAAAGGAAGGGGAAAGGTATCAGATATTTTCAAGCACACGAAACTGTCAAAGTTCGCAAAGAAATATCTGGTTTGGCAAGCCATCTGTACCTGTGGCTTGAAAAGCAGCATTTTCATAGCTTCCGGGACTGTCAACCAAGAAATTTACGTGAAAGAGTGTTTGAATAAACGTCTGCTGCCTTTCCTGAAGAAACACGGTTGTTCCGTACTGTTTTGGCCGGATTTGGCATCTTGCCATTACGGTAAAAAGGCCATGGAGTGGTACGCCGCCAACAACGTGCAGGTGGTTCCCAAGGACAAGAACCCTCCCAACACGCCAGAGCTCCGCCCAATTGAGAAATACTGGGCTATTGTCAAGCGGAACCTAAAGAAGACCAAAAAAACTGCTAAGGACGAGCAGCAGTTCAAGGCAAACTGGCTTTCTGCGGCGAAGAAGGTGGACAAGGTGGCTGTACAAAATCTGATGGCAGGGGTCAAGCGTAAGGCCCGGCAATTCGGATTTGGAAAAGCGGAAGCCTAACTGAATATTTTTCCTGAATTTTATACTAATTGAACTTGAAAAAGAAATTTAATTTGATTTTTTAAATAAACGATTTCACCGATTTACACGCGTTTTCCCTTGACCAAATTTTGACCGTATCACCCTTTAGCAAATTCGCGACGCTCTTTTAATGTTTGAATATTGATAAGCATACATCGAGCCTTATAAGATGGCAAAGGAAATACAGTCCATCCTAGCTTTCTTAGTGCGTATAACAAAAATTGCTTTTGTACTGACTCTATTTTTCCTTCGTGTGTTATTGTGAATGGAGACCAAACTATGCTACAATATTCCAGTATTGATCTGACATAAGCAATGTATAATGTTTTTATCGTATACGGGTCATGAAAGTTATAGCAGAAACGTTTAAAAAATCCTAGCATGTTTTTAGCTCTGTTTATAATTGTGTTATAATGTTCAATGAACGTAAGTTTAGAGTCTAAGACAACTCCTTAATCCCTAATTCTGTCACACCTCTCTACATACTGATTGCCTAAAGTTATTTGTATATTAGGTATGTATCGTTTTCGACTGACGGCAATTAAGTTACATTTTTTAACATTCAGTTGTAGCAGACTTTGGTTACACCAGGTATGGAACAACAATATCTCATTCTTAATTGCGTTGATGTCCTCTGCATTTTTTATTTCAAAACAAAGTTTCATGTCGTGTGTGTGTTGTGTGTTTGTGTGTGTGTTTACAATCTAATTCCCACTGTCTGGCAGCGGTATTATGGATAGAATCTTCCTGCAACTGTTTCATATTTGCTGTTTACAGTTGCAAAAAGCTTAAATCCGGGGATTAGAAGGTGACAGCTCTACCGCGACTCCAATAGCCCATTTCAAGAACACAAGCATTCCGAAGCTATCTTCGTACGCAATAAGCCCCGCTCCAGTAGTGACATACTGAAACTTTCAATCAAGCGCATGTGCAATGCTTGATTGACGCGTATTTAGTGATTCACAATATCATAATACTCGCTATGAAGCATAAATGTGGTTTACTGTATTCGATAGCGATTATTCGTTTTATTCCGATGAGTCCGAAATATTGGGCTGGAAGTTGAATAACATTACAGGTATATTATACTTGGCTGGAAAGAAATGCTGGCTGTTCTCTTCCTCAAATGCCAGGTTGCGTATGGCCTCATAAGCACTATTCTCTTCTCAACGACACACCGCCACTTTTATTCAGGATTAAAACACTCATGAATTTCACTGGTTTTTTTTCCAATCTACGCGAGCTTAAACTCTACTGAAATCAAAAATATAAAAAGTAAAAAGTACTTAGCTGAATTCCATTTAAGTACGTTTCCGATCCAAACTGCCCGATCAGGCAACTAATTCTCTGTATAGAGATACACTTTAAAGTTATTCAAATTTAAGAACCGATTTAAACCAACAGTAAGGATGCAATTGGGGCCACTCACAAGTGTGGGTGGTTTACTTCAATGGAATACAATAATGTGTTGAAATATCCAATCTGACGACCGATTCAAACCAACCGCAAGGATGCTGTTGGGGCCACTCGCAAGTGTGGGTGGTTTATTTCACTGGAATACAAGAATATGTTGAACTATCCAATTTGACGACCGATTTAAACCAACAGCAAAGATGCTGTTTGGGCCACGCACAAGTTTGAATGGTTTTATTTTCACCAGAATACAAAAATATGTTAAAACATCGAGTTTGAGGACCGATTTAAACCAACAGTAGGGATGCTGTTAGAGCCACTCACAGGTGTGGATAGTTTATTTCACCAGAATACAAGAATGTGCTGAAATATCCACGACCGATTTAAACCAACAGTAATGATGATGTTGAGGCCACTCACAAGTATGGGTGGGTTATTTCAATGAAATACAAGAATGTGTTGAAATATCCAATTTGACGACCGATTTAAACCAACAGTAAGGATGCTGTTGAGGCCACTCACAAGTGTGGTGCCCTGACCGTCCCTCCCTTTCCCACGGAACTTCTATAGAACAGTGTATATATTTATGCAAATGAAAAACACTACAAGCATCCGTATCCATTACATATTATCCTCATTCGGTTGATCCTGAAATGCAAGAAATGGCGTTCACTGTTAAAAGGTGAAGTTCTGACCCGCATAACGAAAAACAATTTGCTATATAGTCAAAACTATATTTTGAATGTAAGATATATTATCACATTTTATGTCAATTAGTTTAATCGGATTTTCACCATACAACCTCTACATTAACACATATTGTTAATGTATAAGGGTAAATGTCGTTACAATAACGGAAACGGTCGTCATCAATAAGGGAAATGGTCCAGGAATGGTTTGTGATTATGCAGGGAGGTACCGCGCTTATGCAAGTTTTCGTCTGTTTTCTCTGTTTTCAGCGACAGCAGCGATTCACCAAACTCCTGATTTGAGGTATCCTGAAAAAGTTTCTTAAATCTATTGAGATTATACAAAACTAACATTTATACACCTTAATCTACTGTTGCCATGGTCACTATTTGCTGCTTAATGCTGATCCCATAACAGCAACTCGCCTTTATTCTTGTTGGCCCAACAGTTATTGCTCCTGAGTTAGGAAACAGGGAAGATCCAATGAAAAGGGAATCAAAGACAAATGGGCATAAAAAAACAACAAGTAATGTTCAAATCATCTATGAAGAAAAATCAATAAATCAATATTATCAAATACACCAATATTGTGAGTTATGACAAAGTAATAACAAAGATCGAACTGTAAAATCAGACACCAGCTAAATGGCACACAGCGCTGCATGAATCAGGTCAGCTCAGATTCGGTAAAATGTCCATCTACAAACCGGAAATGAAAAATGCAATCAGTATTAATCTAATCTAATCTCACACTAACGCCGCCAATTCTTGAAAGCATCCTGGAAAATGATGATTTCTTGAAAACATAATTTTTCTTGTCACCGGCCGGGCCAACTGCGTAGCATGTGCCGCAGAGAAGATTCAAAAAACTAGAGTGATTCCAGAAAGAGTATCTGAAATTTGCTCTGCTTCTTCGAATAAAGGGAAGGAAGAAAGCGTTTATGCTCCTTTTGCCTGTGGGTGGACTCTTGGCATTTGAACCAAAAGTCTGGCAATAATTTGCCAATGTTATAGCACCTTATCTCGCTCACTTACTGTCACTTACTTATTTACATTCAGTGCAATAGCCTACCACAGACTCCGCTGCAGGCTGCTGCATTCAAGGCACTAGATACTTCCAAATCATAATAGGACAAGAAATGATCAAAATGGTCATTGGACTTATACAACGTAATAATCAAAAGTATATACAACCTATTAGGCAAATACTATAAAATCACTTTCATGTTAATATACAAATCATAAAAACACAAGTAATGATAAAAATGGTAACGATGATGGTGAACTGAAAACCACATGTGTGCCAACTGCTACCCTGCTGCAATCTTAGACAAACCCGCGCACTCATTATGAACCAGAAAACTTAGACAATTTACGTCGGCCATGAGAAAACAATAATTTAAAATTCTAAATTTCACTACTGTGCTCCTCGTTCAGGAATTTGAAGACATGCTTTAATGATGAATAAAATAATCTAACCTAATTTGAAAAGTAGTAAATTTATTAGAATTCCCTTTTATGATGATGGGTAACCACTATATTTCCTGGCATTTCGCAATTTTTTACTAATTAAGTAGCAAACATAATATTTCACAAAATCACAATTAGTTTATTATTCAATATTGAGGTTCAGAAAATGAAAACCACATCATTTTATGTTGGAAACATCAATAAATTTTCTGCTCAGCAAAAGTTGCAGTTGGGCCAGTTTTCTCAAACAGACCCCAAAAAATATATGAAATAAAATAAAGATCGATCTTTTACGAATCTCAAGACTCCTTTCATATCTAAGTTCACCGCACGGTTAAGCAAACAGTCCTCTAGTAGATGCTGCTTTCAATTTGCGAGAGTGTTTTGAGATTCGAGAGCAATCGACGGTTTAAGTAATTGTTTACAATTGGCTTTTAGGTCCCAATCATGAATTACTCGAGAATTTTATGTATTGACTTCACTTAACGCACCTCTATGGAAAAGAGAAATGAGTCGAGAAAAACTTCGATTGCGCATAGCAGACAAAATAATAGCAAACATTTTCGGTACAAGGCACATGAAAAAGGTCGCAATTGTACCCATCTTACTCAATCGCAAGCAGACAACATACGAAAATCACACCTCTCATTCTTTTCAGCACTTATGGCTGGCCCACAATTGATACGTTGCGGATGCGTTTGCGTGAATTTGACAGTTTTCCCATAGGTTTTCTGTCAAATTTACGTCAACGGAACGCAAACGTATATATTGTGGGTGACCCTTTAGGACATCAGAACAGGATAGAACGCAAACTCTTCGGTCTTAAACTGTCATTATTATGTATCTTATTCAGACGCACATAATCATACTATTGGCATCACCTTTGCACCATTCCTTCCACTCGCACTTCATTCATCTGGCACTGTTTACACTCCCGTTTCACTCCACTAAACTCTTGATCACAACTGCATACGATCTATCCCCTACACCCCCCCCCCCCCACCACACTCCCGTGGAAATGCCATTGATCCTCGTTAAAAAGTGGCTCTACGATGAAAAAAACAAAAACGAATTCCCTTCACTGTAGTCGTCGCCGTTCCTGTTCGAGTTCAGTAAGTTCAGAATTGAACAAAACTGAAAATTACCCTTAGTCCGCTCTCGGGCACAAACAAATTTACAAATCACCCACTGAGCACTACCGTACGCACTGAACGAACACCACTTTCGCGATGCGGCACAACCGGAACGGCGATTTAATTCTGCTTAGCAGCCGAAATAATCAAAAAATTCATGGCAGACCCTTCACGTTCTATCGACGTGTGTTTAGATTATTATGTTAGTAATAAAATTTAATTAGGAATAGAACAAACTTACCATATCAATAATCATCTTACCACCATCTCCAGTGCGTAAAACACTAACTATTCAAATCAACCGCCATAGTTCAAGCAACACATTGAACTGCAAAACCTCAGCTTGGAAGGACTCACAGATTTGTTTCAGCAATTCCTCCGGAGCTCTGGAAAAACTGTGACACAGTTCCCGTTAAGAGTTACGAAAAGAAACCGGCAATCCTGAAGGACAAATCACTGGTTTTCACTATAAAACTTCAATTTTCATCGATCTGGAAATCACCGCAAAAAAATACACGTCAAGCTTGCTGAACGCACAGCCTACTTTTATTCTTCAAAACAAAGTTTCATGTCGTCAGCGTAAATTCAAAATTTTAGTTTCTTAAGAATAAAAGATAAGTCATTTACAAATAGAATGAATAAAAGTGGTCCTAGATGAGAGCCTTGCGGGACTCCCGAAGTGGCATGAATAGGTGTTGATTGGTTTCCTTTAAATATTACAACGTGATCACGGTTCGTTAGGTATGAATTAAGCCTTTTGAGGAGTTTGGGCTGAATTCCCATTTTTTGCAATTTAAATATCAGCATGGGTATATCGACAAGGTCAAATGCCTTACTAAAATCTGTGTGCAAAACCTCTAGTACATGGTTTCCGTTATCCATTCCTTCCAGAGAATAATTAACGAACTCTAGTAAATTTGTGGTTGTCGAACGACCTTTAAAAAATCCATGCTGATTAGTAGTTATTCTATTTTTGATTTGGTTAAATAATTTTTCATTCACAATTGCCTCAAAAAGCTTTGGAATGCAAGAGATCAGGACTGTACCCCCGATAATTACGAATATCAGATTTTTTACCAGACTTAAAACTAGGCACTAGAAATGAGCTCTTCCATAATTTTGGAAAGTCTCCGGATTCCAATGACATATTAAAAAGCCAAAACAATGGAGAAGTAAGCTCAGCTGCTAAAGTCTTCATAAACAAAGGAGGGACTCCATCAGGTTCCGAGCCTTTGGATGCATCCAAATGTTTTAGCCCGTCCAGGATTTCATGCACATAGATTTGATTCACGCTTATGTCACTGGAATATTCAGGATACAACCCAAAGTATTGCCGATCACGATCTGCTTCTGAGTATGTTGTGTGTGTTTCTTGAAAAAACTTGGCAAATAAATTGCATACTTCTTCTGTACTATTACTTTCATTATTGTCAAAATATATACGGGATGGAAGATTGTCTGATTTTAATTTGGTATTCACGTAATTAAAAAAGTTGTTTGGGCAAGATTTAATTTTGCGTTCAATTTTTGAATTATACTCCTCAAATGCAATATTCATAGCCACGTTAAGTTCATCACAGATGTTCAAATAGCTTTCTTTGTAAATTTTATGCGCTTTTTGCTTGCAGTTTTTTAAATGTTTAATTTGTTTATTGAACGTCTAATAACTGGTACTTCTTCCTGGATAATTGCAAACAACTTAGTGTAGACCACTTCAGTTGCACTTTCAACATTATCTTCATTCCTAAATACTGTTTGCCGATCAATTAAGTTTAGTTTGCTTCTTAAGCTAGCATAATTAGCTGATTGATAGTCAAGAACTTCCTCGAGTCCGCAATCAGGCGTCTCATTTCCTTGTACAAAAAGAGAATACTCTATTGCTGTGTGGAATACTTCATTTTTCCATATTGGAGTCAAAGATTCACTAACACAGAAGTCATCGAAAATATAAAATAACAGTTCTGTTGATTTTTCACATGGTTTATTTGATGAAGTCCTAAATCAGCAATTTTGTCCAATATGAAATTAAGCGTCTCATTTTCCGCAATTATTGGAAGTAGGATGCTTTCATTATCAATGTCAGCAATAAAATCAACATTGCTGTTGGGATGTCCTTGAATTATGTCCACCTTCTCTATCGTCCGGATTTCTCCGGGACAAAAAAAAACAAAACAGGGGATACACAAATACTATGTTTTTTTTTTTTTTATTCTCCTTTTTTTTTTAATTTTTTTTATATAAAAAAGATAAATATTTTTATTTTTTGGGGGGGGTGGGCGTGGGGGGGGGGGGGGGGGTAAAGAAAAAAAAAATTGTTTGATTTTTTTTGGTGTTTATTGTTGTGTTCTTTTGTTTGGGTTGGGGTGGTGTGGGGTGGTTTGTGGGGGGTTGGGGTTGGGGGGGGAGGGGGGGGGCGGGGGTGGGGGGGGGGGGGGCTGGGGTTGGGGGGTATACAGTACTGGAAGAAATAAAGTGCTCACCCGGAAATAATTATATCATTGCTTCATAACTTCATCAAATTTGATTATATTATTTAGCTTTCTTCTGCAAAGTTGACTTAATTTGCGTTATCTTTCAGTTTTTGTAGAAAAAAAAATTGCTATTCTCTTGAAATCAAAAAAAACTTTTTTTACTTAAATTAAGTTGTTTTTGAACTGGAAGAAAAAAGTGCTCACTTTTACCTTATAATATTTTACGGTGTTTTGTTCGTTCCCAGTCGCTGATATTGACATATCCTCTTATTGTTGTTTATGCGCGGTATATTCAAGAACAATTTTTCCTCGTTTTACTTGTTCGTTATTCGTGTTTTAAGATGGAAAGTAAGCAAATCCCCCTAAAAATCCGTAAACTCATCGTTCGAGACCACCAGAACCATGAATCGTTCCGGAAGATTGCTGCTAAGTATGCTTTAAGCTACTCTGGTGTAAGGAAGGTATGGAAGAAATTCGAACAATGTGGAAGTGTGGCAGACAAATCAGGTCGTGGGAGAAAGCGGCTTACGTCACCACGCGAAGATTCGAGAATCGTACGAGAAGCAAGAAGATGCTCATCAATAACCAGCCGTGCTATACGTGAGAACTTGAATCTGAAGGTATCCGAAAGAATTATTCGCTACAGGCTGCAAGAAGCTGGATTGAAGAGCAAGTATGCAAGTCGAGGCCCTCTAATCAGAAAAGTGAATAGAATCAAACGATTGAAATTTGCTCAAAAGTATGCGGAACAGCCCGTAGAATTCTGGAAACGAGTGGTATGGTCTGATGAGAGCAAATTTGAACTGTTTGGCAAGAAACAGCGCCCTCGTGTTTGGATAAAGTCGGGAGAACGCTTATTGGATCAGAACGTGCAGAAAACTGTAAAACATGGTGGCGGAAGTATTATGGTTTGGGGGTGCTTCTCGTGGTCCAGCGTTGGAAATCTCGTAGAAATCGAAGGTATCATGACTGCTGATCGTTACATTGATATAATCAATGAAAATCTGGAGGAATCGCTTCTTAAAATGGGGCTTGAGGAAAGCTTCATTTTCCAGCAGGACAATGACCCAAAGCACACAGCACGAAAGTCAACTGCATTCTTCAAAGCAAATCGCATTAAACTGTTGGAATGGCCACCACAATCACCTGACCTCAACCCGATTGAAAATTTGTGGTCGATTTTGGATAGACAGGTGGATAAAGGCGAAGTGACGAACAAAACCAAGCTTTTCAAAGCTTTAAATGAAGCGTGGCAGAACATCGATGAAACATATCTGCACAACCTCGTCGAAAGCATGCCACGACGTCTACAAGCAGTGATCCAGGCAAAAGGTGGACATACTAAGTACTAAAAGCTTTATATACTGTGTTTTCTTTACAATTTCTCTTGTGAGCACTTTATTTTTTCCAGTCGATAACAGAAAAGGTTCAATAAAAATTAAGATATAAATTTCCAGTCCTAGATTTTTATTATTTTCTTTGCACGAAACGATAAAACGGAAGAATAAGATGAATTATGTCGAATACAGCTCAAGGTTTTCTCTGAATGTGTAAAGGGTGTCACTCTTCAAGATTATTCGTTTTGGTGAGCACTTTATTTTTTCCAGTACTGTAAATGGAACCACCTGCACGTTGTTGGCGGCGTACCACTCCATGGCCTTTTTACCGTAATGGCAAGATGCCAAATCCGGCCAAAACAGTATGGAACAACCGTGTTTTTTCAGGAAAGGCAGCAGACGTTTATTCAAACACTCTTTCACGTAAATTTATTGGTTGACAGTCCCGGAAGCTTTGAAAACGCTGCTTTTCAAGCCACAGGTACAGATGGCTTGCCAAACCAGATATTTCTTTGCGAACTTTGACAGTTTCGTGTGCTTGAAAATATCTGCTACCTTTTCCCTTCCTTTTGCCGTATAAAACTCCTGTCCCGGAAGCTGCTTGTAGTCGGCTTTGACGTAGGTTTCGTCGTCCATTACCACGCAGTCAAACTTCGTCAGCATTGTCGTGTACAGCCTCCGGGATCGCGCTTTGGCCGTCGTATTTTGTTTATCATCGCGATTTGGAGTCACTACCTTCTTGTAAGTCGATAGTCCGGCTCGTTTTTTGGCTCGATGCACGGTTGTAGACGATACACCCAGCTTATTTGCGGCATCTCGGAGAGATAGGTTAGGGTTTCGCTTGAAACTACCGGCAACTCTCTTTGTCGTCTCAGCGGCTTCCGGTTTTCGATTTCCCCCCGATCGAGACTTCCTGGCTGTCGACAAACGTTCCCCAAACACTTTAATTACATTTGTAACGGTTGATTTGGCAACTTTTAGCGATTTTGCCAACTTTGCGTGCGAGTAGCTCGGATTTTCGCGATGCGCGAGCAAAATTTTGATACGCTGCTCTTCTTGCTTGGACGGCATTTTGACAACTGAAGAGTGAATTCCAAAATCAAAATAGGAGCAACATTATACACACACACACCTTCAAAAAGAGGGGTGTTCAGGTTTTTTAAATGCAAAATTGAAAGAAATACGTCAAGTTGATATTGACCAAATTTTGACCGTATTGCCCTTTACACCAAAACAAACACATGAGTTTCATCTCGCATCTGCACTTTTGCCCATACACGCCCACGCAAAACCCCTCAAAATTGAGAGTAAAAAACCACTCAATTCCGGATAAAGCAATATTGGATCCACTCACTTTTGAGTAAACCCTCAAACATGTCAAAAGCTGCGTAAATGTTACTCAATTTCGCAGTGGCACGAATATATAAATTGATTACTTCTTACTCAATTTTGCGTGAAATTTTGTTTTATGGAATTTGCTTGCTTTTAAAAACAATAAAAAATAATTAAAAATTATTATCATTTTGAAACAAATAATAATTCTTCGCATTTATTTTTAACTTAAAAAAACATAAAAAATTGTGTAACAAATTCATATTTCCTCTTTATTACGCTTCTGTGTCTTCGGCTTTGGCAACCTCTTTGAAGGATTGTACCAGTCGATTCACGGTTATTCTCTGGCTGTGCGTCATTATTTGATAAACGACGCACGCAAAGAAATCGTAGGCCATGCGCAGCTCTTGATGTACGACAATACCGAATACTGAAAAGCATTTGAAAAAGATGTCAAGTGCCTGAGCACCATGGTCTACTTCCGCGATCGTATGCTTCCCGAAGATAATACGGTACCTTCCTTTCTTCATAGACTCCGCCAAGCAGAGAATGAACGGAGTGGAATCGTCATATTGTGTGTATAATTCATTGTGTACCTGTAATTATGAAAAAAGTCAACAACAAATATGAACAATAAAAACTGATTATCACCATCCAACGAATGAGAGGACGTGCCAACTGTTCCTCGGTAATGCAACTCGTTCCATTTGCTCTACGTCGGATACCTCGTGTGGGAAATTTTTCCATAAGACGCAGACATCCCCGAATGTACTCTAAAAAACGCGTGAAAAAAGTTAACATGAAATACACTCTGTAACAATCATGAAATTATTTACCATCCTTCACTTGACAGAATTTATTACTTGAGTGCATCAAGCATTTAGCCAGCACTCCTTTCATGTTCATGGCATCACTACATTCTGGATGAAGTCGTTTGAAAGCTTGTTGAATCTAAGACAACATGTAGAAAAAATGTAAGCTGTATTATTTACCTTATTTTTAATTATCCTTACCAAAAGTCCATCATATGATACCAAGTGAGGAAACACGTGAAGAATGTCCTGGACTCCACTTTTCTTTTTCAGCATAATATTATGCAATGCAAAACATGCATTCATTTCCTCAAAAATTAGTTTTGCAGCACTTTTCGTTGGTTCAATAGCTACCAACATCTGAGCACGCTTCTGAAGAAACAGAGCTTTCGGTCTTTTCGTTTGTTGATCTCCTGAATTTATGTAATTCAGATGGTAGATCCTTGATGATGTTGCGTATACGGTAATATACCAGTCCAGTGTTTGGTCCCTTATCCTTACCACCATTACGCCAGAAGAAAAGAGACTGAAACAGATTTTTTTTTATGAAAATTTTAAAGCATTCGAGCAATTTGAGCAATATTAAAACATACTTCTTCAGGAGCGTTGGGAGCCACTCGTGTATGTTGAAGCTGTGGAAATATTTCGATTATCGATTTCGCAACATCAAGTTGCTGCTGTGCGGTAGGATATCTAAAAAAACGGATATTGTCAATTCCAAACGTATACAAATCGACATATATTTAATGGCAGAAATCTAAGTAGAATTTCGCACAATATTAATGTATCTATACTTAAACAAAGCCTGTTGGGAAACACACATGAAGTTTATGTGTCAAACGAAAAGCATGTGTGGTCATAAGTAGTGTTTATGTGTACATAAACAGGGTATTGGCCCACAATTGTTTTACCATAGGTTTTCTGTCAAACTAACGCAAACACAATTGTGGGCCAGCCATATGTGTGTTACCACATACTTTTCATTTGTTGATCATATTGCAAAAAGTCATGTGTGGGACACATAAAAAGAAACATTGAATTTTTATCAGTGCACTGTAATCTATTAAAATCGATAAAAATTTCTTTTCGTGTAAACTTCAATCTGATCTGTCATCAAGATAAAAGCTAAAAAAAAAACGTAACGAAAGTGGTACATAACGCGCTCTATCGATTGCAAAAAATATTATGTAACTTACTTGTTTTTTTCCCGAATGAGTTTCTCCAAAAATTTGCACGCGATCCGGGTCAGACGATGTAAAGCATTGTTGTCCGGAATTTCTCCACGATCCAGCACAGGCAGCAGTGTATTCATCCTGAATTTCGAATCAGATTCGAAAAGCTTGCGAGTTATCTATGTGAAAGTAAATATTTAATGTTTATTATGTTTACAAAACTAATATTTATTTACCTTTAAGGAAGTTTCATCGATGTCATCCCAATCACGCTGTGTTTGTCTGGTAGTTTCGTTAGACTCATCATTGTTTTCCATTTTCATCTTTTCGATCAGCTGGAGGATCAGTAGCCTTGGACCTTTTTCGTTGATACCCATTTCTTGTAGGTCCGAATCATCCAGCAACAGCATTGAACTGTCGTTGATTTTATGTGCTAAGATGAGTGAAGTGTTAATATGTTGACCTTTCATGAGAAACCTGAGTTTTCCTACTTCCGACGTTATGAATAAGTCGTAGCACGGGGCAGAATCGAATGCTAGCAGTTGAATTATCCAGGTTTGAACTGGAACTGAAACGAGAATAATATTTAATGTATACTTTCAAGGAGGCATTTGAATTCTGAGGGGAAACAATTTTACTCTTGTTCTTTACGTTAAACCTAACGTCGCGTATAGTTTGCTGTATCCGTATTCCTGGAAAGTCAATATTGACATTAATTATTATTCTCGTTTCAGCTCAAGCCTGGATAAGTCAACTTCTGGCATTCGATTCTACCTCCATTCTATGACTTATTCATAACGTCGGAAGTTGCAGACTGTACAATGCAGCAGATGCGCTATAATAAATCAATTGTCATCGGTTGACTTTTTCAGTAACGAACTGGAAAGACAATACAAATTATCGACTTTGATTTCTTATTTTTTGTTTATTTAAAGGTGCGTATTGTGTATTTTATATATGATGAATAGTACAGAAATGAATCCAATTATTCATCAACGTACTTGAGGCTTATATACATAGAATGTGAAGCATCATTATGGAAATTCCACAAGCTATACGTTTTTCGTGTACATAAATGTTCTACTCTTATTCTGAAAATCTTGCCACTTGTTTGTAACTTATAACTATTGCACACATAATCGAACTTTTCGTACTTCAATTCTTCAACAATACATGAAATTGTATCATCGTTTTTAACTATACATTGCAATAGTCCATAAAAAAATATACCACATAAGTTGTATTTAACAACAAATCCTGGTCGAAAGGACGTACTATTAATGGTCAGACATATGACCATTAATAGTATGTCCTGATGAATTCGATTTGTTGTGGCATATCGAATAGAATCATTTTGTGTTTCAATGAATCTTTAGATATCATAACTGACGATTTAATGGATGGTTGGTTAACATTATAGCTATGACCAATAATTGATGAAGTTTGTCTTAAATTTAATCTTTTGGTTAGGCTGAATGAAAAATTAATAAAGTTGTTGCATGATTTTGCTTGTCCTTTCGATTCCTTAAACTTGGCTTCAAATAGCATACAGCTATAATTAACTATTGGACCTTCTTGTTTTATGATTGCTGGATAGTGTGCCAGGTGATGCATTTTGTTTATAGGTTTAATGTTTGGAAAATTTAATTTAAACAGATAAAAAAAAATCAATTTGCTCGCTCATTTCTTGTACCTGGTCGTGCGATATCTTATTTGAAAAAGCAAAAAAAGTTATTCTCAATAGTGCTCCTATGATTCTACCAAAGTTCAAGTTATAGCTAAGAACATTTGAAAACATGAAAGGAAACGCTCTCAGCAATGTCCAACACTGAGCCGCTGACTGACTTAACGAATGTCCAGATGCCCTAAGCTTTTGAGCTGTAAAATTTGCTGATGGTTTATCGCTGGACTCAGCCAGTCCATAGTCAAAATGTTCAACAATTGTATTCACTTCGTCTGCTGTAATTACCTTGCGGACATTTACCGCATTATCCAAAATAAGCTTTATAATCATTGTAGCAACGCCTTCTAATATATCATGCATGGGATCCCAGGTATTGTTCTCAGCTATATTGAAGTATCTCAGTTGATGAAGTACTGATTCACATAAAACGCCACATTCGGTAGGTGATCTTTCCTTATTTTTTAGGGCTTCTAGATCTGACTGCAAGCTTTTGGCGGTTCTACGTTGATATCTATCATCTAATGCAGCGTTGTGTAAATCCTTTCGGCTAATGTAGCACATCCTGCAAAACAGTCTTGCCTGGGGTCCCATTAGGCCGAATATATCGTGAATAGCCAGCGTATCCCCGAGTACGTTAACCAAAACAGCTCTCAAGATGAATTTGGTAGATCCATCCACGGTGATAGTAATACCTTTCTTAGACTCCAGTCGATAGAGGTCTCTAATGAAAGGGCAAAACTTTCTCATAGCCATACTTTTTCAGGTTTGCGGCACGAACAGATAGCACCACATAAATACGCTCAAGGGAGGAATTCGTAATTGGGTGAAAATTTTGAACTTTTATGCTGAAGGTCATCATTTTTTTCTTACCCTTGCGAGAACCAAGAGGATTGAGATATTCTACTTCGTCCAGATGTAGCGATAATCTTAGAGCATAAGGATACATTTGTAAGTACGGGTGGGTCGTATAACGGTTTCCATCCTTGAAATTACAGTAATATCTATTGCTCACAGTTTCTTCGACTACCATTTTGCGAGCATCAGGATTATTCATAATCAAGGCCAGTATATCCACAACTGAAATGTAGTGAGCTACATCTTTAACGACTGAACTTGTTTTGGTTGCACAGGATGTTTTTCTTTTACCAAGCGTAATTTCCTTAGGAATTGGTACAGCACATCCTGCGATACTCGCAAGATAAGATAAGTTTTCGTTATGTGTCTTCACTTCTTCAAAAAAGTTGTTTTCAGAAAGTCTTCTCCAAATTTCCGAAGCATCAGGATCGGTGGCAGCTATACACTTTGCGTCCAGGAATACTTGGAATGACTCTTTTACATAATCTTGATAGTCTTTCAGCAAGGTCGATGTTGCTTTCATGAAGCGCTTGAGTTTAATTTCAGGTAATGAGACATCAGAGCGCATAGAGGTTATGAAATCGCTGGATTTTTTAATAAAATCCGAAGCAGCCACTCGAGGATTCGTTAGTTCAGGGAATACCTCATTGCCACCACCGTTTGAGTCCTCAAATGAATGTTTTACTTCTGTGAGCTCATCATTGGGCTGTATGGAACTACTTCTTGGATGTTCGGAAAGTATGTGTCGCTTCAAATTTTTGAATGTTTCAAAAATATAGGAGCACTTCGAACAAACAAATGGAAGCTCCGATTTTTTGCTTGTGTTGACATTGTGTACACAATGGAAATGGTCCCTCAGTTCCGCAACATACCCGTTAACAATTTGCCCACATCCAGGTAAATGGCATCGAAAGCCTTTATTTTAAAATAATGTTTTATAACCACATTTAATGAAATTTGTTGGTGCAGCTTACCTTTCAAAAGATTCATCACTTCCACGTCCACTTTTTCAGCTAATCGTTCCATTTCTATCGAAAAAATAATGTAGCAGTATAAATAGAAATATTCACTCGCGAGCCCAATTTGCAATTTGATGACGCTTGAATGGCTTCAGCGGGAGGATACAAAATTTTCACGCAATTCGGTTTTTAAGCCCTTTACTCAAAATTGAGTAATACGAATTAACTCAAATTGTTACTATATTTCACTCATTTTGGAAAATCAATTCACTCAATTTTTGACATATGGCATCATTTTCCATAAATGAGTGAAATTTAATCAAAAAATGAGTTAACATCAGCGAGCGTGTACATTCTCAAATTCTTTAAATTTTGGGTATTTTTAAACTTTTTTTAATATTGGGGGTATTAGCGGCAATACACTTTACGCTAGAAATTGCTGCCTCCCTTGCACAGGATCAGTTTTTCATTTACTCGGGTAGTCTCAGTTCAATAGAGGCTATTCGTTGCTTGAGGCCCGTAAGGCACTCCTCGTATTTTCTCATGAAAATACAGGAGTTTCTAAGTGCTTTTTCTTCACGTTATTATATCATCTCCTCTGTATGGGTCCCTTCTCATTGTTCTGGGCAACGAGAGAGCGAATTCGCTTGCAAAGGTGGGCGCTATGGAAGGCGATATTTATGATCGACAAATCGCCTTCAACGATTTTTTTTCCTATTTTTCGTCAACAGTCACTCGTCAGCTGGCAGTATAAATGGAGTAAAGGAGATTTGGGGCGATGGCAACATTCTATCATCCCAAAGGTGTCGAAGAAATCCTGGTTTAGGGGTATGGATGTGGGTCGAGAATTCATTCGAGTGATGTCTCGCCTCATGTCCAATCATTATTCTTTGAACGCTCATTTATACCATGTTGGGCTGAGTGACAGCAATCACTGCACTCAGTAAATTATCCGTACGAATTTCATACGAACGGAACTATGAACCACAAAACAAGGGTCGAATACTCATTCCATACGAAATCGTATGAAATGATTATTGTTGCATTGGTCGTGAAAACCATGCCTCTTATACACTTTCAATTGACATCACTTATCAAGCGTGTTTAGTCTCGTGCGATTGTGGCTCGTCTTCGAATCCCGATTGCAACTTTTTTTTTCTGTGAGGAAAATTTTCATACGATCGTCCTATGAACATCTTTCCATTAGAGAATCGTATGAAATTTGCAATAATATCTTCTGGCAAATTTCCATACGATATTCTTATGAATTCTTCTCAATTTGTTCGCTCAGTGTGTGAATGTGGACAAGGTCACCAGGACGCAAATCACGTTGTTTGGTCTTGTGCTGAGCATCGTGGAGTCAGATCTGAGTTTTGTGATACCCTTTGGGCTCGAGGTAAACAACCCAATGTATCAATTCGAGATATTTGGCTGTACGTGATCTGGAGTTTTTGAAACTCATTTATGTGTTTTTGACTAACATTAGCCTTAGATTGTAGTTTGTCTAACATAAACGTTTAGTTTTAGTTTATTTTAAATACCTGTGTTTGTGTTTTTTTTTCTCTCGAAAATGTTCAAGTCAAAAGTAAAATAAAAGTTGTATAGATATAAGTTTAGACAATTTGAAATTTTAAATAGATGTGTTATGTAAACCATAGTTCAAATTCCCGCCCATATTCCCATCCTTAAAATTTTTATTCCAATTAACCGCGATACGACCGCGAGTAATCGGTTCTATCCTCCTAACTTGGGTTTTAAGATAACTTATGTATATTAATTTGAGAGCTTGCTGAGATGTTGGCTACGCGAAAAAGATGTCCTTGCCACAGGCCAGAGGAAAACCGAGAAGTTTTCGGCTTCACGATGGTTGTTCGTGGATGACAGTCGCTTCAGTCCTGTGGTAACCACTTACAAATCGTAGATATCGCCCGTAAACATTGAGGTCATTCCTGGCAGATGCACCGATTTTTCATTTCTGAGCAACATGTTTTTGATGCGTCATGAGTGGTTGAAATACAACAAGCAAGCGTAACATATCAGAAGAATCTATTTTCATATTCCCGGTATAACTTCAGTTATAAGTAATTGAAATATTGAAATATATCAGCGCCAACATTTCATTAGGGCGAATCTGCTTTTGTAAACAATGGCTTTCGTAGTAATTTTCTTTTGAACACAAGGTTACAAATACAAATTAAGCACTCTATCCGCTGATATATTCAATTTGAAGGAATTGTATTCAACTTCCGATCAATTAGCAGACAAAGTGTTTGTTTACCGAAGCAGATTCGCCCTAATCAAATGTTGGCGCAGATATATTTCACGCGCAAAGGTACAACCGCGGTGTTTCCTCAACCACGGTTGTTCGTTTCGAAAGTTTTACACCGCGTTGCATTTTGTGAAAACTAAGACAATCCTGCAGTGTATTGTAACCAACGAATCTGAGAATAATTGAAGGTTATTGATTGGCCGTAGAAACCGGTTAAACTATGCTTTTTTTTTGTTGTTTTTTTTTAAAATTTTTTTTTTTTTTTTTGTGTGGGGAGGAGAGAAAAAAGATTTAAATTGGCGTGGGGGGGGAGGGGGTAAAATTTTATTTTTGTGGGGGGGGGGGGGGGGGGGGAAAATTGAAAAAAATTGCGTATATAAGTACACACTACCAAAATGCCATGTAAATTTCTGTCCCCTGAGACCGACACATGCAAGCGTCCTTCAGCACATAAGAATGAGTTCAAAGAGATGAGAAAATAAATTCAATCAAACACATCTTTTGTCGATTTTGCGTATTTGTCAGTTTCAGGAGACATACTTTTACACGAAATCTTTGTTTACGTTCCCCGACGTTTTACAAGCAGGAATTACGTCTCGTGTAAAATTCATGATTTCTAAGTGTGTAGTGTAAATATTGGATCAAGTGAAAAAAGTCTTTTCGATTTTTAATTAGAGTAAGACCTGAACGAAAAATATTAGTTTAGTTGAAAAAAGTCAAGCAAAATAATATCAAAATGTCTGCAAAATATTAATGATTCGTTGAATAAGAGAAGTCACAGTTCAGGTGTGAATACAAATTACATTAAATGAATCAAATGTGAAAACACGAACAAAAAAAATTGGATTCGTTTAATTTTGGTTTGAACGGGTCAGAAAATCGATGCCACTACTTCTGTTACATGAAATATCTATGAATGACGTTACATTCTACAGAAATCACTTCAAATTACTGGTTTGGCAAATAATGTAATAATCGCTTTTGCCTCCCATTCGTTTTCGCTTTCAGAAACATTCAAACGGCTAACAAACAGATATTCAAAAATAGTGGGCTTCATGTTCGAACGAACTTTTTTAAACTCTTGCGCAATTGATGATTGACCACTAGCCTGGGACATGATTTTCGGGAGCCATTTGGGCCCTGTAATAACTGTGCAAAATTTCAGCTCGATTGGTGAAACTATATTTTAGCGCCCGTGGTTTTAATTTTACATAGAATTTTCTATGGGAAAACTTACATTTACAGATAAAAATCTGGCAAGGTGATCCGTTGTCCTTGAAAAATAAATCCATGCAACCGCTCCCTGGGAAATTTTTCAAGAAAACTTTTCTTCGAAGATTGCAAAGCGATTTGGCGCTTGTGGAAAAAGTTATTAAGCCGAAACTGATTGCTATCCAATCGAACGGCTCATTGAACTGTTTTTTTTTTTTCTTGCAGCACTGCAACCTGCAACGAAGCAACCACTTTGTTTTGTTTATGTTCACTCAGCATGGATGAACTGTGCTGCTAGAAAAACAAAACAGTCCAATGAGCCGTCCGATTGGATAGCAATCAGTTTCAGCTCAATAACTTTTTCCACAAGCGTCGGATAGCTTTGCGGTCTTGGAAGAAAAGTTTCTTTGAAAAATTTCCTAGCGAGTGAAGGGATTGATTTATTTTTAGAGGACAACGGATCACCGCGCCAGATATTTCTTTGAAAAGGTAACTTACCCATATAAAATACTATGGAAAATTAAAACTGCGAGCGCTGAAATATAGTTTCACCGATCGAGCTGAAATTTTGCACAGTTATTATGGGAACCAAAAGGCTCCCAAAAATCAATGGGGAACACAACAAAATTTTGTTTCATATATCCGTACTCCCCCTAGAAAACGCCAATCGGCTCCCTCTTCCCACTTGAAACACGTTTTATATGAAGCAATTCAGAATTTTGTACTGATTGTCACACTTAATACCTCTCCCTCCCTTGAGTGCGTGATGTAATTTGTGTACGACACACTTTTATGTTTCCACTGGTTCCGTGTTCATTGCAAGCGTAAAATGTAACAAACTTTGCATTAACATTTTTTATCGCACATAATGTCGCATGTCATATCCGCATTCCGACCATTTTAGAAGATACGCTAAATTTTTTTTCCGGTTTGACACGTTTGACAGTACCATCGGACCTAATTTTTTAGATTCATTGACAATGTACTAGAAGTGTCATATTGTTCCCGGGTTGCTTCCGGTTTATTTTAAATCAAGGAATCAATGTTTGATTTGAATATCTTGTATCCAATACTGAACAAAATGTTTGTTCTTGCGAAATCGACGGAGCAAAAGAAAAACACGTCAATTCAAAAGCGCAGCTTACTGCGACCTATAATACCGCTTGGGAAAACGTATACCTGAAAGGGTTAAATTCAAGGGTAAGTCGCTTAGAACAGTGTGCCATCCACGATGGCACACTAGACGAATAGGTTTCACTTGCGGCACTTCGATTTTCAATCCATACCACATGTGTGGCACACTGAGGCACACTTTTGACAGTTGAACTTATAGCAATAAGAAGCCAGCAACACTGCCGATATGCATTGCCTGGTTGCCAGGCTCAGTAGAAAATGACAATTTGGGGTGTCAACACATCGGCACCTTCGGCACATTACGGGAACATTGCAACGCTTGTAGACACACTCAAAAAAAAAAAAAAATAGCACAGAAAAAAAGTGTGCTGAGCGATCCACCCCTTGGTTAAATCTTTTCAATAATTCTTCAGCAGCTTCCTCTTGTTTAAATCATGATCAGTGGTCGAAAATGCACATTTTTCGCAAAAACCATCGCCTGCTGCGAAATGTTCGCACACTTGGAATCGTCTTGGCCCTGTATAGTTGATTTGGTTGAGCCTGTACAAATAAACGATTTAATAATTAAAAAAAAAAGTTTTGGGATGCACGATATTAATGCAATTCCACGATAGTTTCAAATGTCGGAGTTTCAGCCAGATTTGTATATTGGGATTAAGAAAGATTTTTGTCCATTCTGCTGAGAATTTACCGGATGCAAGTGACTTATTGAACAGCCAACATAAAGGGGATGTAAGCTCAACAGCCAAATTTTCCATAAATATTGGCGGAATTCCATCTGGCCCGGGACCTTCAGAGGCACCCAAGTCTAGAAGTCCTGACAGAATGTCATAGTCATTATTTGAACAATCAGGAAAGTATCAAAAGTATTCAAAATCACGATCACTATCCGAAAACTTAGAATAAGTTTCTTGAAAAAAAATGTCGCGAAACGGTTACAAATATCTTCTGAATTATCGCCTTCGCTTTCATCCCAAGTCATTTTTGATAGGAAGCTACCAGGTTTTAGTTAAGTTTTTACATTGTTGAAATTTTTTTTTGGACATGGCTTCATTTCATTTTTTCGTTTTCGTGTTGGACGCACTTAGTGCAGCTGAAATAGCGCTGTTACGGCAACGGAACGTTTCGGACCCTCAATAGCAAACTCAAGGTTTTCTTTAGAGTAAGCTTTAAGCTAGAATAATTTTTATTAGTGTTAATTAAGGTTGCATGACATATTTTTAAGGTTACCTACATTTCTAAGTCTTATTCGTTCAATGTTCGTTCCTTTGTAACAAGTGTCTATGTGCGTACCATCTGTGGAATAAAATTAGGGAATAATATTAGAATAATAACTTCAACAATGATAGTGCAAAAAAGTATTGGTCTGTTCAAAACAATAGCTCAGTAACCTTGACAATGCTGTATGACGTTCTTGCTGACACTTCGCATGACAGCTTCGCTGCTTACCGAATCCGAATTCGAATTCGAAAGGGACACGCAGATAGGTCGATTAACACAATCAGTCCCGAGCGTTTGCTTAGCGGTTGCCGTTCGCAACAAGCGCAATTAAGTTGAGCATAAATGCTAATATATGTATCTAAATTAGCTTGATTATTGTATTTTCTATTCGTTTCACGATTTTTAAGATTGAAGATTTGTTTATTGAACCAGACTGGATTTTTTGAGTTGTGGAACATCCTCCCGAATGATCTCTAACAAGATTTTATAAAAAATCTCCACTGCGTATTCAACATTTCTAGCGTTTTTTTTTTTTTTTTCATTAGGACGAATCTGAAATTGATTACCTTCTTTTCATTCATTCATATTCCATTCAGCTTTACGTTTCTCATTCTACTATTTGTAGAGTATGCTAGCCAGCACTGTTGTGTTTCTATCTGTACTAAAGAAAGTTTTATGATGGCGCTGTAATAAATGAAAGAGAGCGAGAGAGGAGAGAATCTCTCATTGTTAGATCCGCCCTATTGGGAAAAAAATCCTACACTGATAAAAAAGCAAAGATAATATCTATGTGTCCGACACATGCATTTTTGCAATGCGATAAACCAATGATAGCTATTTGTAACCACACATACTTTGTCACATAAACTTCATTTGTGTTTCTCAGAGGGTTCTGTTTATGTGTGAACACATAATTATTATGTGAAATGTTATATGGATTTTTGCCAATAAATATGTGTAGATTATTTCCGGTGTAGATTCTCTTCATTCTTCAGAACTGATTGTCAATTTACATTATTCAGTGTGTTTATAATATTGTTATAGTTAGCCCTGTTAAATGTCGAAGGTATTCGCGTAAAAGCAATCGTCGGGATTAACGTTATTATGCACGAACATTGAAGACTCTATAGCAGTGTGAAAAGCTTAATTTTTCCATAAAGCAGAAAGAGATTCACTAACACTGAAGTCTTAAAAATTTGCTGATTTTTTACGTGATTTATTTGGTTGAAGTCTAAAACCGCAATTTTCTCAAAAATAAATGGTAGTGTTTCGTGATCACCAACGACGGGAAATAAAATACTCTCACTATCAGAATCAGGAATAAAAGCTACATGGCGCTGATTGAAATCACCATATATATGAACCTTGAATTCAAGATGGAAACGAGATACGATTGCTGCAGCTGTTTGGAAAAAGATTTCATATAATGACTTGCAAGCTTTATCAGGCGGAAAGTACACTGTGGCAAAAACTTGGGTCTCATACGCAATATGTGTTTTAACCCGTACATGTTTAAATTCCTTACATTTGGATGAAACAATATGTTCAGAATTAAACTTTGCGGATATCGCAACGAGAACTCCTCCACCAGACAGTCTTTGAGTTAAGAGTAAGTCACGGTCATCTCTGAATACATTATAATTACTGCCAAACATTTCTTCACTTTTAATGCTCTCATTCCAACTAAAGGGTGTCCACGATGAAATTGCCACACTATGAAATTGCTCTAAATTTTTAACCGTTGGGTAGAATTTATTGAAAGTTTGGGTGGATTTAGTTCATAGTGCATTATTTACATCCTGCAAGTTTTAAAGTCCTGTGATCAAAACTCGCGGAAATTGAGTCGAAAGAACAGCTCGTGCGTGATAAAATCTTGCGCATTCATCACGAGAACAAGGATCTCTCGCATCGTTCCATCGCTAAAACGTTGGGAATCGCGAATTCCACGATGTCGCGAGTGATTAAGCGGTTCGAGGAACGGTTGACCACCGATCGGAAGCCCAGAAGTAAAGGAAAAAGTATTCCGTACAACACCAAAAATCACAACCGCGTAGTTGGGGCCTTCAACCGAAATCCGAACGCCTCCGTTCGGGATGTGGCTAAGAAGCTGCACCTAAGCCGAAGTTTTGTCCAGAAGGCCAAAACTAAGGCTAGGTTTCGAACGTTCAAGGTACAAAAGGCCCCTAATCGCGACGAGAAGCAGAACAAGTCCGCCAAAACCCGTGCCAGGAAGTTGTACCTCAACATGCTGACGAAAGTTGAATGCTGCATCATGGACGACGAAACATATGTGAAGGCCGACTTCAAACAGATCCCCGGCAACCTGTTTTTCACGGCCAAGGATAAGTTCAGCGTTCCGGAGCATGTCCGCACTCAGAAGATGTCCAAATTTGCGAAGAAATTCCTGGTTTGGCAAGCCATCTGCACATGCGGGAAGCGGAGTGCACCTTTCGTGACCCAGGACACGATGAACGGACAGGTGTACATAAAAGAGTGCCTCCAGAAGCGGCTGCTTCCTCTCCTGAAGGCCCACAACGTCCCAACAATCTTCTGGCCGGATTTGGCCTCATGCCACTACTCCAAGGACGTGCTGAAGTGGTATGCGGACAATAAGGTCAATTTCGTGCCGAAAATGTTCAACCCTCCCAACACTCCGGAGCTCCGCCCCATCGAGAAGTACTGGGCGATTATGAAGCAGCACCTTCTTAAACGACCTAAGGTAGTGAAGACAGTCGAGGAACTGAAGAAAGTATGGGTTTACATGCAAAAAACGGTTGATTCACAGGTTGTGCAGAATCTTATGGCCGGGGTTAAGGCCAAGGTGCGGGCATTTGCGTATGGACTGTAAATAAAATACGAGTAAAATGGTAAAATAAAGTTTAATAGTTATTTCTCAATCCCTGAAAATTTGATGGCAATCGGATGAAAACTCGAATTTTGCGAATCAATTTTGTGTGTGGCAATTTCATCGTGGACACCCTTTAGTTTCGGTACTCAAAATTACCGAAAATGAAGAACTTAATACGTTGTTATGAATTCGAACCATTCTCAAGCACCGATTTAATCCAACAGTAGACTCTCAGAAGTGAGGAATCACTCAACATGCCCTGCGTTGCCAAATACGTCTTACACGTACCACTGCAAGAGAACGAAAGAGCCGATTATCGGATACACGCAATCGAGTGTACTGCTCTCTCGACAGTAACGCATGAAGTGCATCCGGCTAGTATAAGGTATAACGGAATAACATTGAGGCACAAGCATTGCTGACAGAGTTGCAAATATTACCTTTTGGCAGCACACATTCCTCCCTTCTCCAAAAAAAAAAAAAAAAAAAAAAAATCAGTCTCCGATAGGTATTATGTCGATATTGCGGAGATTTCACCTCCTTAGACCCCTACGCGAGAATTATTCGCGTGAATTTTTTTCCCGTGTCACACACACATACGCAACAAAGCAGTTAGACGTTTCATTTTTCATTTTTCGAGCAAATGTTGGATTAACAATAACAATCCGATAGCATCTGTTAATGACAAGTGAAATTTGAATGTATTAAATAGTGTGCACGCAAGAAATTTTTGTCCCGAATAAAGTTGCGTCGGAATCTAAAAATCGTTGAGACGGGCAATAAAAACGTTTTGTAATCTTATCTCGTTTGAAAACAAAATTAATGATTTTTTTCCGTGCATGCTTGTTTTATGTAGATGGATTCTAAAACTTGCGCTTCACACTGAGCTTCACACACCGACTGTCAAAACAATTCTTATTCGATTTTAACCGTAATAATTTGACGTCTAAACCAAACGCACTGTCAGCATCTTTGCCAAGGAAAATTAGTTTGTTCCGTATCGTCCTCATCATGGTTTCGAAAGCAAAATCCCTTTTTCGCAAAGTGTAACCGAAAAAAAAACGTTTTCCTCGAGGTCTTCCTGCCCACATTCATTATCAACGACTGTAGAATCATGGAAATTCAATCTAATTTCAGGATGGAGGAATAGGAAGCTGCTAAAAGCAATAGTACATTTGGTGAGATTTCCGTATATTTTTCATTCTGGGTTCTAACTTGTCCCTATCACTTACGCGAATCTTCCTTTTCAGTCATGTGAACGTAGTTCTTGAGGTATCCAGGAGCTCGTTTCTCTCTCGATGAGCGGCGGCCTTGGCCTGGAACTTCACCATCGTCTTTAAAGTTTGTTACGTGATCCCGGGCTGTGTCATCCATTCGAGTTTCAGAATTTGCTGCATTATTGGATTGTCTCCAGTCAACAACCCACCTAGTTTGTGTTACGTGTCTTTTAAGGAGCTGTCCGTTTGTATCGATCAGGACAAGCATTCCGTTTTGTTCCTCTCTTACAGTGTACCTCCGAGGATCAAATCGAGACTCCGCTTTTGTACGGTTCTGTCTCTCAACTACAACTGTATCCCCAGGTTTTATCCTACACGGTCGAGCTCCTCGTC
This sequence comes from Aedes koreicus, assembly GCA_024533555.2. Lineage (NCBI taxonomy): Eukaryota > Metazoa > Arthropoda > Insecta > Diptera > Culicidae > Aedes > Aedes koreicus. The sequence goes on from JAHHFK020004235.1 coordinate 38,986, forward strand.
TCTGATCTTCTCGATCCTTAGAGTTTAACTTGGATTCCTTGTCTCTGGTGTCCAACACGTCGTCATCAATGTCTACCTTTCCACGACGTAATAGAGGAAGTCCTCGTCTTATCCTACGTCCCATTAGAACCTCTTCTGGTGGCAACTTAGTAATAGAATGGGCACCGGCGTTATACGCTTGGACTGCAGAGTTAAGTTCTTCAATATAACTCGTCCCACTTGAGGCTGCTGCCGTCATGGCTTTGTTGATTAACTTCATGCAGCTTAAATAACGTTAATTCCACGTTCGCTGCAATACTGTTTATATTCGTCACCGTTAAATGGAGGACCATTATCCGATTTAATGGTTTGCGGAAAACCTTCTTTCTCAAACACAGCGTCCAAGACTCGTCTGGTATTCTCAAAACTGGTAGATTTTACAGGTTTGGCTAATATATACCGTGACCGATAGTCGACAACGACCAGGATCGAAATACCACCGTATTTCATATATGGTCCGTTGTAATCTACCGCGATAGTTTCCCATACTGCTTTTGGTGCCAAAACTCTTTTCATCGGAGTGGTTTTCTCAGGTTTTCCGTTCGTTGCGCACACCTGGCAAAATTCCACCCTATGCTGCCGCTTCTTTTGCCATGCCAGGCCACCAAACGCGCACCCTTAGAATACTTTTCAACTTCGCTTTTGATGGGTGCCCTTCGTGTGCAATGGAAAGGGTTTTTTGACGGAGATTCTCCGGGCACAGCCGGTCTTAGTCAGGATTCCATCACGAAACACCAAGTCTGAACTCAGTGCTTCAAATATCTTAAGGTGATCTGGCCAAACTCCTGTTTCTTAGGGCATCCGTTACCTCCTGTAGTAGATAATCTTTCGCAGTCGCTTCCTTGATCTCACATTCCGCCAAGAATTGCACTTGATTTGCTTCCAGTACAGCAATTTCGCAAGGGCTGATTTCTTCATCGAATGGGTCGTCTTCGCCTTCATACAGCCTGGATGACGGATCTGCTATGTTGTCTCGGCCTCGGACGTAATCGACTTCAAACTTGTATGGACTGAGCCTAAGAGCCCAGCCATCTGCACGGGTTAATGCTCGCTTCGTGGCTTTTAGTGTTCTGTTGATGATGAACGTGTAACCTTGCGCATCTGTGCGGAGTATGAACGGTTTGCCAAGCAAGAAATAAGCAAAATGTTCTACTGCCCACACTGTTGCTAATTCCTCACGCTGAATTTGGGGGTATCTTTTTTCAGTCGCTGTTAGAACTTTAGATGCAAAACTTATCACACGGGGTGGCTTATTGCTCTCTTCTTGTACAAGAACTGCACCGAGCGCCTTTGGCGATGCATCTGTGTATAGGATTGTTTTATGTTTATCCGAGAAATATCCTAGAGATGTCGTGCAATTGAAATGCGTTTTCTTGTTCCTGGCCCCAGGTCCATCCGCCTGCACTTGTTGTCGCCCACAGTGGGCTCGCAATGTTTGCAAATCCTTCAATGCATGGACTAACAAATGAAGCTGATTCCAGGAAACTTCGGAGTTCGGAAACTGTAGTTGGTTGTCTAAATCGGCGTATATCTCTGATTTTTGCTTCTTCAATATTGAACCCATTTTCATCCAACTCATGTCCTAGGAAGCTAATTCTTGTTTTATCGAATTCGCATATCGCTGTGTTGATGGATAAGTTATGAGCCCTCAAAATTTACAGCACTTTTGCGACCCTTTCCCGTAGTTCTTCCAAATTATCCGCAAATATGAGAACGTCGTCGATGTAAACTATTATATACTCTTCTGCTTCAAGGATTCGACACATCTCCCTCTGAAAAAAAATAAGGGGCACAGTTTACCCCAAACATCAACCGACTAAACCTGTACATACCGATCTCCGATAGAAAGGTAGTCAAATCTCTTGAATCAGTATGTAGTTCCAAGTGGTAGAACGCGTTGGTCAAGTCAAGTTTAGAGAAGAATTTCGCTCCGTGAAGTTTGATTTTCATCTTTTCCACCAATGGTAAGTGGAAATATTCTCTCTTGATAGCTTTATTAGGTGCACGCATGTTGACGACGAGGCGAAAATCGTCTTTCCCTTTGGCAACAGCCGACATGCCACTTATCCAGTTTGGAGCTTTTGTCACACGTTCAATAATTCCCCGATTTTCCATATCTTGGAGCCTTGCTCGCGCGCTATCCCTGTAGGCTGCCGGAACGTTGTAGTACGCGTTTTTCACTGGTGTAACAGACTTATCCACACTGAATTTAATCAGTACTCCTGGCACTTTTGGGAATAATTTTCCGTTTTCAACCGCTTCACAGATGTTGACCATTGCGCCTACCTGTAGAATTTTCAAATCACTTGCTGTTGACCGACCTAGTAAAGAACGGCGCCCTTCGGCAACGACTAGAAACTCAGCAATGGTGGATGGTTTGACGTGGTCAACTACAGAGATTTCTGCTCTGAATCCGCACTTTACTGATAGAGGTGTACTTGAAGCGTATGCTCGAAGGTCACTTTTCCGGGGCGATAACTTGATACGCTGCAATTTCACATGGCCTCCCAGAAGTTGATGCTTTAGATGATTCCAATCGTCACCACAAATGATATTCACGCCGCCTCCGGAATCTATCAGAAAGTTTAGCGGGTCCGACGAACCTACTCAACAATCGATAAGAACATCCGTGATCGAGAGAGCATTTTTTTGCTAAAAAATAAAACTAGCTTAGTTTATTTTGTCAAAGAACAATGGACTGGTAACTTTACTAACAGAATTCAGATCTTCATAGTGATTTATATACCTTTTTCTCATCTTCCTCGTCTGTCCAACCTGGCACGTGATCATCCTGGGTTTGAACGGTGTTAGCACTTTGGTTGCGACCGTTTGAGCATGCTACTGCAAAATGCCCAGTTTTTCCACAAGCGTTGCATTTACGGTTCTCTGCGGGACATGTTCCGAACTTGTGGTTCATTCGGTAACATTTTGGGCAACGGGATCTTTGACTTCCTCCACGATATTTACTTTCATCCTCTCGTCTCTGCTCTTTAGCTTGAAACTGCCCGTCACTAGATGCCACGTATCGACGTTTCCTTTGATGGCTTCCACTGAACGATGATGCTTGATGTTTCCAAGCTAACGCTCGAGGAGGCCCAGATGATGTCGCCTTTGCTTCAAACGTTTCTTCACGGGTCACCGATTGGACAATGAAAGCTGTTTCGTATCCAAATGTTCGTGCTGTTTTGGCTAACTGCTTATTACGCATCCCTTTAAGAAGTTGCATACGAACGAACCTGTCCTCATCGGCGCTGCTATAGCGGCACAGACGAACTTTCTCCATAAGTCTTGCATGAAATGTAATTGTCGGTTCATCGGGTTCCTGGCGCAATTTGGAGAACGATTCGTGCTCTGCTGTAATTTTCGATGTTCTTGACAAAAAGCTCATAGCAATTTGGCTCTCGAAGGCTTGGCCGAAGTCTAGATGCTCGGGCTATCCCCTGCCGCTTTTCCCCCATAGAGAGGAAAAGAATTTGTGATCGTTTTACCGGGTCGTAGATGCTAGAGAGCGATGTGGTGATTTCGAAACGGTCAAAGAATCGGTTCCATTTCTCCCACATCCTGTTTGCGGGAACGTCGTTTGGGAATGGTTGTATATTATCCCAACGCACGGTACCTGTACTGGTAGATGGCCCGGCTGCTTCAGTCCTAGTATTCCAACTACGACCGTCATCATGAGTCACTGAACTTGACGAGGCAGCAGGTTGACGTGTACCTAGCTCTTGGACCAATTGATTCAGCTGGTTCTGCAATACCTCTGCTCTTAGTAAGTATTCTCGGTTTCGATTCCGCAGTGCCGATATATCACTGGTTTCTCTTGTTCCGCTATTATGGCATTGGGCATCCTCAGGCTCTTCATCGTCTTCGGCTTCAATTTCCAGAGCTTCGCTCGTGCAGTTAACGGTCTCTTCGTCCGACTGCTCAACTTTCACGTCGCGTACTTCATCGATCGACCAGTCATTGTACTCCTCCGGGCTCGTACGTATCTTCCTCCGCTAGACATCGTGAGGTTTGCTTCTGAACCTAGAAATATTCGAAAACCTGCAATTAATGCTAAGGAATAATCAATTCCTTTTGCTTTAACAATATTTTTGCTTTCATCATCATTTTAGGATGTCACCGGAATGGAGCGGGCAAATTTCTGCGCGAACAATCTGATCGGCTAACAATTAAAATACAAATGAGGTTATTCAATGCACTTCCGACCATTCCTGCACGACCAATCTGGTCGGCTACCGAAAGAATCCTGCACAACCAATTTGGTCGGCTACCTACAGAGTCCTGCCCGACCAATCAGATCGGCTAGCCACCGAACGCGGTTTTTCAAGATGGTTTCCTATTCTGTACATTTTCCAAAAAAAAAAGAAATTAACCTTTTTTAAGTCGGCTATGCTGTATGGAGATTCGCAAATGGCGTCCTATGACTCAAGGCTTTGAGCGATCACTTTTTCACTTTCCTAGAACTTTTGCAACCGATTTCTTAATATAATACTATACGAAAGGGTCAAAACAATTGGGCGTGATGGGTGATTCCTCAATAAAAATTGAGATAGGTAAGGAACTTTGTTGCTGAAAATCAGCAGCCTGGTAGGATCGCCAAAATGTGAGACTCTCAGAAGCGAGGAATCACCCAACATGCCCTGCGTTGCCAAAGACGTCTAACACGTACCACTGCTAGAGAACGAAAGAGCCGATTATTGGATACACGCAATCGAGTGTACCGCTCTCTCGACAGTAACGCATGAAATGCATCCGGCTATATAGTATAAGGTATAACGGAACAACATTGAGGCGTAATAAGCATTACTGACAGAGTTGCCAATCTTATCTTTTACTGTGCAGTGTGCGGTTGAACATGTATGTATTTTGGTCACTTTGCTGTTAAATACATTATACAGGGTGTTCGGTTCCGTAATGCAAATATGTTCATATGTTGTATCATAAATCACCCTAAATCACTTCGGACTCACGAAATGTTCCCGCACAAACATCTGATAGGAATTTGCTGACACCAGATGAGGGAAACTAATCATGTAGTTTGATCTCCATCATATTTAAGGTTGGTATTTACTATGGCCATTTTCACCAAACATTCAGGTTATTTCAGCTTAAGGTCTCGGTTTGAATCAGCAAAACAGAACTGTGTCTAGCAATTTCATGTTTGTTTATAACAAACATTTTTAAGCTTGAAAATAAGCAGACTTGTAGTTCCAATCAACTAACATTAAATTTAAAACAATGTTGTTATCTCAGTAGAAATCACTTGAAAAAGCGGTTTGCTTCAACTGCAATCACGAGTTTGAAGCAAACAAATATCAACTTCAACTCAAACAGAGCCAGAGTTTACATTTCAACCATAGTGTTGGTTATTTCAAACAAGCCTCATTTCTCTCCGTGATGGAAGGTGGCCATAATATATACATGTCCAAAATATCTGCGCTACCCCATTTGTCTACGAGATAACAAATTGGCTTAGCAGCGTCAGATCAATCATTTTAATCAAATTAGTTGATATGCGCATTATAGACCCGGGTCTAAAATAAGAAAATGGGTCCAAAAAAGCGCATTATGACCAGTGCGAATTATCAATGTCTACCAGGAAAACCTGGACTAAAAACTAGTGTTTACCATAATTATTTTCATCAAATGTTGGAGTGTTGCACAAAAAGTAATTAAAATTCTTGTGGAATACATCAAAATTGTTCAAAGCTTCTACTAAGGGGTCCATTACTAGCATATCAACCCTATGTTTCTCTGACAGCAAATTGTACAAAAAATTAATCATTAATGGAGAGAAGCCACAAGCGTGGAGTTTATCTGAAAAAACTTCAACAGATACTGAATCAAAAGCCCCCTTGATGTCCAAGAATACAGAAGCAATTTGCTCTTTTGTTCGTCTCAACCCATTTGTCCAGACGGAAGAGGATCATTTTCTCCAACAACTTTCGAATACAAGATAACATCGCGATGGGTCTATAGGTGTGATCGGACGCGGGTTTACCAGGTTTTCGAATGGCAATAACTCTCACCCGTCTCCAATCATCTGGTACAATATTGAGTTCCAGAAACTGATTAAACAAGTTCAACATGCGCCTCTTAGCGACGTCTGGGAGTTGAAGTATTGCCACACGAAAGGAGTGCGAGAGAGAGTTCTACCATTGAAGAGGGTTGGCTGATCTCATCTATCGAATTCGTGTTTTCGCGAGGAATCAACCGTGCACAGAATCTGGACAAACTTTACGCGCGAACTTGAGGATCCATTGGTCCGAGTACTCCTCGCTCTCGTTGTTCGTAGTTCGGTTACGCAATCTTCACGCCGTGTTCCAAAGAGTACTCATCGACGTCTCGCGCGATAGCCCGTCCACGAATCTTCGCCAGTATCCGCGTTTCTTGGCCTTGATGAGGCTCTTAAGTTCGCGTTCGAGAGCCGTGTATACTTCGAAGTGCTCAGGTGTTCCACGTCTACGGAAAACTTTAAACGCGTCGGACTTTTTACGGTAAACCTCGGTGCATTGTTGATCCCACCATGGAGAAGGAGGTTTCCTGCGAAATGACGTCCCTGGAACTGGTCGAGTTTGAGCTTGAAGCGCGCTATCTAAGATCAGGTTGGAGAGGAAGTCATATTCTTCTAGCGGTGAAAGCCCTTCTACCGTCGTTACGGCTTCATCTGCTGCTGTCTTGAACTTTGTCCAATCGATGTAACGGGTAAGATCATACGCGACGTTGATGGATTCCGACGGATTGAACCCGGTGGCAATCGACATTTTTATGGGCAAGTGATCACTACCGTGGGGATCTTCAGTCACATCCCATGTGCAATCCAACGATAATGAATTCGAACAAAGTGTGAGGTCTAATCAACTGCCAAGTGAGAATGGACCAGCAAAACGTGTTACTTCTCCATTGTTAAGAACTGTCATATTGAAGTTTTCACAGAGGTCATAAATCAAGGAGGACCGGTTGTCATCGTACAGTTCTCCCCAGCCTGTACCGTGAGAGTTAAAATCTCCCATGATCAACCGCGGAGCAGGAAGAACCGAACAATTATCTGAACATTGTTTTTGGGTTATTGAGGCTCTAGGAGGAATATAAACGGAAGCAATGCAAAGCCTTTTATTTTCAATAACAGCTTGACATACGACAACTTCGATACCTTGAATTGGAGGAAAATTCACTCTATAGAAGGGCACTTTTTGATCCCCAAAAGTACTCCTCCTCCACGTGAATCCTCACGATCAAGACGAATTATATTGAAATCATGAAAAGAAAGATCGATTTCGGAAGAGAGCCATGTTCCACAAAGAGCGAATGCATCACAACCGGTATTGTGAGCTAAAAATTTGAAACATTCCAATTTAGGAATAAGACTTCGACAATTCCACTGCAGAACAGTGATCAAATCCCCGACCTCATTTGGAAAATTATCCATCGAAGGAGATGATAGCTGCAAGGAGAGGCCACTTAATTGTCAATTGCTTCAAAAAAGTTTTCACTGTGGGAAGCATTGCTCCAACAATGCTTTTAAGAGGGTCAGAAATATCGAGGTACTTGAAGATACCCTCGACAATGTCATCAAATGAGAACAGCCCAGTAGAGGAAGGGGATTCTGTCCTTAAAATTGGGGCATCAGGGGTTTTGGATGTCCCCGGACGAGATGGAAAGTCCTGGGTGTAGTTAGTACTACGAAAACCAGGTGAAATTGTTTTTTTTCCTTTTTCGCATCTTTCCTTGAAATGGGCAAGCTGTTTTGGGGCTCCTGTTCAGTAACGTTCCGTGGGCGGACGCGTCTTCGCTACCGTGATGCACCTTCCGGAAAACTGAACGATGTTCCCTCTTCAGCCAAATCAAAGTCAGACTCGTCATCTGACAGAGGAGCAAAGGTATTTGTATTGGCATCGGCGTATGGTGTGGCTTTTTTCACCATTTCCGCGAAAGATTCCCTGGAACGCTGTTTTAGCGAGCGTTCTAGTTTTTCCCCGCGTTGTTTGTACGCCGGGCACGATGAGAGAGCATCAGGAGGAGTTCCCTTACAGAAAGCGCATTTTGGTGTGCTGTCTGCGCAGGCGCCATCCTGAAGTTTCTCCCCACAATTGGAGCAGCGTGCCTTATTGCCGCAATGGGAGGTCGTATGTCCCATCTGCTGGCATTTTTGGCAGGTACAAACAACCGCACAGGTAGTCGAAGTTTCCCCAACTCGACGTATTGAGGAAGGGCTGAACCAGAGAAGGTCACGTTTTTGCACATCGAGTATCTTGACTGAAGGAAGCAGAGGGTTCTTAAAGCGACCAACCGCCTGCTTCTTCAGGATCTCGGTTGTCAAACTCGCTTCGGTGACCACACCTTGTATCTCAATACCTCGAGCTGGGATATACACTCTATTCTCGAGCGTAAAGAGCTGAGAGACAGCAATCTCGTTAGCCTGTTTCAGGTTGGTCACAACGACCCTTAGTTTATTGGGTCTCTCCTTAATTATTTCCGTCACGGCTGAGAATCGCTTCGTCAGATCATCAGTGATCTGATAAACGTTCAGAGGTTTCGTTTTGGGCTGAAAATAAACAACCCGTGACCCAGCTGAATTAAGCTGGATAGGCTCGTGACCGGGTGATTTTATGAGACACCTCATTATTTGGCGGCAAGGATGAATCGTCTGAGGCAATTACAAAATCACACTGGTACAATACAACAGAGATTAAACCTAACATTATAAAAAAACACAAAAGGGTAGTACAATCTATTCAGTGGAGAAAGAGACAAACAAAACACTTATCTTATATGTATAATTTAGCTGCTGCTGCTGCTGCTGCTGCTGCTGCTGCTCTCGGGTGACGACCGAGTGTGGCTCAGGGATGCCAGATATACAGACATGTCTGTATTTATACAGACATTTGATTATGCATACAGACATCATTCAGATTACAGACTTTATACAGACATTTGGAAAATGTCACAGACATATACAGACATTCATTTCGGCGTACTGCCAGATTTTTTTGTTTAAGGCGATAGGGAAAGTCACTTACGTAACAGTAAGCAAATGAATAGCAGTCTGAAGTTGGACCAGTTTGTTGGCGATAAAACGCAGTGAGGGATGTTAAAGTAAATTATGTGCCTGGCAGTTTTCTAAGGCTGTTTTCACTGATTGTTTGTTAAAAACGTATCATTGAAACGAACTAAAAATACGGCCATTATAATGAATGTCCTTGGCGAATCGCATCACCAAAAGGGTATTATAGAGGTTTGTGGATCATAACATAGTTCGATAATAAATATAATAATATACCGGCATTTAATTTATTTTTAATGTTGACAAACGAAACTATTGAAAAAACAATTTCAAAAAATAATGATTGCAAGACAACTTCATCCTATTCCACCACGAAACACGCTACAAAAAACAGACTACCTAAACCAACGAACCAACCATTGATTTCTAGCATACACAAGTTGACATATATGTCATGGGAGCCCCCGTTACTGAAAATTAAGTGCTGTCACTTTGTATAAATGTCAATTTGTGAAACTGCATGTCAGTTTGTGAAAATAAATAAGATTAGATTTTTCTTGTTTAAAAATCGAGAAAAAATAGTTGAGAATCAAAAAAAATATTTTTGTGCTAGGAAGAACGCCCATCATTGATACGGATGGAAAAAACATGTTTTTTTTTAAATTAAAACCCCGTATTGGTGGCATAACCATAATGTCTTATAATCGATGACTGATAACTGATACCACTGCTATGAAAATATTCGTCTTTGTAGTGAAGACTTTCTTTTGGAATGGAAATGAAAAATATACATTGCGTCCTTAGCAAAAGTCCTTTAAGAACAGCAAAGTTCAACAAACTGCACCTAACAAACACCTAATAGAGTTGAAATCTGTAAACATGTTACATCCGTCCGCGACACGATGGCTTTCTTTAGAACAAGTTGTTAAACGAGTTTTTGAAACTGAAAGTCTTAAGGACATACGGGATCAAGTCCCTATCACTTCGAAGATTTCTGAGCACAAACCTCAAATACTATTACGACTTCAGGCGTTAAATTTTCAAGAATCGTTTGCTCCACTGGAGCATCCATTCGTTAGTATTTAATTTGAGCGTTGTTTGTTTTGTTTGTGATTTTTAGTCCTAAAAAAATGTGAAGTGATAAATAACCTAACTTATAAATCATATGGAAAAAGGGCTCTCTCCAATTTCACCTTTTTTCTAACTTAACTGTTTATTTACCAGGCTCAAGTGCCGTAGGCATAACGGAGCTGAGTTTTTTTTTTTCATTTTTACAACGATAAAAGCTTACTAACTAGGTTAATTTTGGAAAGCCGTAAAGCTCGCGGCTTAGTCGAGGTTAGGGATTACAATGATTTGGGTAGGAATGGGGAAGTAGGAATCTTAACGTTGACATTCAACAGCAAATTTCCGATGCGTGAATGTTACTGCTGGTCTGGCGTAGGTGTTGCATAGCGTTAAGCTGTAACGATACAATAGAAGCGGTATTACAGGGGAGGGGACGAGGTGGACATGTTAAAACGACAGCTAAGAGTGGATCAAACGAATACATCTATTTGTTTCAAGAACTTGTAAATTAGCTCCATATAGTCCAAGTCCAGCTTACCCAGCACATCTCTGATATCTTCCTTCTCTGGTTTCCCTCTGGCCCGTAGGGATGCGCAAAGATCAGATCTTGCAATTTCGTAATCGAGGCAATACCAGACAACGTGGGTATCCTGATAACCCGCTCCACAGCCACATTGATTGGAGTCTGAGAGCCCTATTCGATAGAAATGAGAGCCTAACGAGTAGTGATTGGACATTAGATAAAATCCCGGCTAATATCCAACCCTCTGAACCACGATATTGTCGATACCTGTGGGAGAATGAAAAGTAACCGTCTGCCCAAATCCCCTGTATCCCATTTTTGTTGCCAGCTGATCAAGGCCTGTTGACGGAAAATAGAAAAAAAAATCGTTGAAGGCGATTTGTCGATCATAAATATCGCCTGCTACTGCGCTCATCGTGGCAATTGAGTCC
>JAHHFK020004236.1:0-7500 GCA_024533555.2 Aedes koreicus
GAAAGCTCTCACCTTGAAGTTGGACCAAAAATAAAATCCAGCTGTAATAATCTGCTGCTGTTGCTTCTGCTGCAACTTCTGTCAAATTCTTATAATATTTGGGTTCATCACGTCACTAATCATTTCGTTTTCCGTAATTACATTTCACGGGTTTGTTGGAAACGTGATTGAAAATCCTGTTTCTCCACTATCAGCTAGAATAGCAGGGAACCGCACAATTCCAGCAGTGGTTGTTCATCACTGAAGTTGCATACAAGACTTGTCTTCTTCGTGACAAAAGCAGCTGCTTGCATAAATCCACGTTTGCTCCACAAAAATATCCATTCGTCAGGTTTTCAGAGCAGTCCAATGATTTTCCGGCAATATATTATTCTTTTTTTTGCTGTGGTTATATTTCCCCACAACAATTAAATCACAATCTTTGCATTCAGTTTGACAAAATCACACACGCGAGAAGCAAAAATAACGAGAAACCTCCAGAATCAAAAGCGCGCAATCACCGTGTATTTAATTTTCACTTCTGAAAACAGCAAATTCCTCCGAGAAGGGCGGTCACGCATTTCTGCCCTTTATCGGACCAACAGACACCCTATCACTTTACTCTCCCACTGTTGTCCACCGCAGCGACTCGCCCAATGCACTACGAAAGATGAAACTTTGAATTGGTTGTTCGCTTAGGCGCTTGTTCCGAATCTCCAGTTAGCCAGACTTCTGCCTACAATTTGAAACTAACCTTTTTACTGCACTTTAACGCCCGTGAGTGTAATTTCAACGTTCAGTTCTAATTAGTAACAAAAAACGTTTTTATCTCACTAATTTTCCATTAATTTTGTTCGCGCCAGAATATTTTGTTTTCGGATTCACTGATTATCGCAGTTTGTGCTTCCGGCTTTCTTCAAATTGGCTAACAATACCGATAATAAACAAAATTGGAGTAAAATTCGGAAATTTGACGCGAGAAAAAAATCTGCTCCCATCTTCGAGCAAAGCACACTTCGTTTTTTCATCTGCAATTTATGATATTGTAAATATAGATTAAATAAACAAAAATTAACAATTGTTTATAAACTGTCAACGGTGCAGAAAGTTGACTTGTTTCATTCAACAAAGTTCTTTTTGTTGTTTGATAAAACATAGTATGAAAAAACAAAAACTCCCTGTACACAATTGGTAAGATCCATACATATTTGTATCCCTTTTTAATTCAAACATTCAAACTCGGCCAAATATTTACGTAATTTTGCTTAGGAATCCTAATTGACGCCCGATCGTGATCATTTTCGTGTGATAGAAATTACAATACCCCCTATTTTCCCAGCCATCCACCTACCTCTTCTTCTGGCGGCCAAGTCATACGCACAAGCCCGCACCGTGTGCTCACAACATCTGATTAAAATGCAAGATATTTCACACGTGCATTCGTCGGTATGTAATTGGCTGCGTGATGCTCTTGCCCAGCGTTAGACCTGTTTAGCGTAAAGGAAAGGGAGGAGAAGTGTGTAGGGAAAAAAAAGCGCAACCTTCACCGTCGCATCTCTAAATCTTCGTTGTGGTCATCTGCGTGCAAGCCGACGGTTTTTCGAACGTCCTTTCAATGGCGACAAAACAACGGCCACCTCACAAAAACCACCACCTCCTAGAGAGTAGCCTGCAATTTAAGTGGCTTCTTCTAGTCATCTCCGCTAAGCAGCTGCAGCCGCAATGCTTTTTTATCTTAACCACCACCAAGGTCCACGTGATGTGACGTCTCTTTCTAGCATTATATTTCTACGGTTTTTGTTCGGATCGCATAAACATCGATCTTTTGCCTCGCTTGTGCCCTTTATCTGGTCAGATTTGCTGCGTTCACCGTCCCCCTTTCAGGGCAAATCACCTTGCTGCTCGAGTTCGTTACGCGCTGCCTTAATTATTTAATAGCTAACATTCAACAAAAGGGTCGTCTTCTTGCATTCCTCCAGGAGGCACGCCGAGAGCAACGGTTGTTGACATTCAAATTTAAGCACCGTGTATAATTGACACGTGTCCACATCGCGAGAAGACAATGCTAATCTGTACGTAGTCCGTTTCGTTATGATTGAGACCACCAGTAGCGGATACTGGCAATCCATAGTAAGGCTGCTGCATGCGGTGAATAGCGCAGCGCTTCCAAGCTTCATCAAGGTCATTCGATCTGTTGAACGCTGCTAATTGGTGAATACATCAAGCTTCTTTCTCTCCCTCGAATTGGCAGCCATAATCAAGCGACGTCTTATGTTTGTGTACTCAGCGATCAATCAAAAACATACAGCAATTACAACTTTCCCGCCAGTGTCCATCCGTCTTGTTCCTAGGGTCGACCTCAGACTTCGAATCGAGTGCTAATTGGGTGCGCTTCCCCCCTTCATGTACTGGCGAGGAATGCGAGGAGAAACAATGCTTCTAATTAAATACCGGATGGAAAATTGTTTTTCGGTTGGTCGAAAATGTTTTGTTTGATTTTGGTGGGTTAATGTTAAGCTCCTAGCTACGAGTTTGAGATGGTTAGAACAAGAGCGATGGTGCGGGTTCGTCGTCTTATGTCAGCTCATGTCACTGGATGATTTGCGCTTAACCACAGTATAATTCGGTACATCCTCTAGGCAGGTTCAAAGTCGAACACCTTATTATTGTTACCCAAACGGGGGTAATTTCGGTTACGAGGGATGTTGGCTCAGTATGTAATAGTATAGCGTGCTTTGTCAATACTATTAAGATACTCCAAAAGATGCTTGTAATATGTAGTTAAATAGTAATCTATCTGCTAGAAAATAATCTCTACTTCCGCAAACAGTTTACAGCTTCACTTCTGTCACTGATGGTCACAGCCAGATAGTTCAACACTATGTTAACCCAATCTAACAGTGAGATCCAATGGAACGTACAACGACAAGGTCTCAGCACTTAAGACTTCATTCAGTTAGAAATCATGAATCCCAAAGCTTACTTCCAAGTGGCAACAGATTTCTCAGGAGCTCTCGAAGTTGTTCGTGGCCGGCTGCTCCTCGAGTGTCGTCTTAAGATTATTTCTCATCAAAACTTAATGAAAGAAAAAAGCAACCACGGTTGCCTCATTCTTCTACATTCTATACTTGAGAGGTAACCAATAGATATTTAAATTACAGTCAAGTCAATGATTCGTGGCATCATTCTTAGCATTATTAGGTTTTTTTCTCGGATGCTATTTGGACTGTTTGATTTTCCGTTTTTGATATAGTTTAACCAGAGGTTTAACCGCACACAAACATTTATCTCCATGCCGTGACGGATTGCTTCAAAGGTACTTCGAATACATCGGCGCTTTTGTTTGGAATAAACGCACACACAACACGTAAATGAAAGGCATGTACGCCACTTTATCGGAGGCGGACAGCTTGATTCTCTTTCTTGCAGGTCAAGAAGCGATAAACACAGATTGTTTTGAACGAACAGGTTACCGTTTTTGGAAAAGATGAAGCTGTCCGCCCAAACTGCAGTTGCAAAATGAACCGTTTTCGATGCGTCAGCTCGGGTAAGCTTACTGCATAAAGTTGTCAACTGTCTTCAGTTGTATAGACCATACACGATAATTACGATAGAATCATGTGGATGCTGAGCATCTCACGTTTGGAAAGAAATTCAAGAGAAATGAATGTAATAAGTCAACAGCAACAGTAAGGATCGACTGATAGTTCGCATAGCTTTTTCCAAATAAACTTTCTAATGCAGCATTTAACACACTTCACATGCTTCGTCATTTCGTTCTCTCAATCTCAGCTGACGTTGACGCAGATAAATTTCAGCGAGTTATCGATTATTTTCCAACTATAAATGTACGTCTTCTTATTCTTATTTTTCTTCTTCTTATGCTATCACAATGACCTCATGCTTGTTATAAACTTAGTGTTCTAAATGCACTCCCAGAGCATTATTTTTAGAGCTTTCAATATCAAGCACCATGTTTGCATTGGTATGTTTATGTGGCCCCTCAGCCATACACAGAAAAAAATGATGAATTTCAACAGACGCGTAAAATTTCCACTCGTTGAATTGTAATCCAAAACAAGCGTAAACAACGGAATTGTTTGCAATTTTTCATATAATGGACCTGATTTAGGCGATTACTGTCTTTAATTTACATGATCTATCCCATAATATAACAAATTAGCAAATCTAGCATTTCATACATGTATGTGCATTAAATAACGCAGAAAATTACATATATTTTTTTTAATGTATACCCTATGCCCAAGAAGTCAAAAAACTATCCTTTACGAGAAATTCCTAGACGTGACTGGATTTCAATGCTGCACCTCCAGCATGGTGTCGTTTGTAGCTGCGCCTCTAGCTAT
This sequence comes from Aedes koreicus, assembly GCA_024533555.2. Lineage (NCBI taxonomy): Eukaryota > Metazoa > Arthropoda > Insecta > Diptera > Culicidae > Aedes > Aedes koreicus. Next base: position 4,347 of record JAHHFK020004236.1, read on the forward strand.
GGGAGTACGCAATATTAATGCATGTGATTAAATAACATACTCTCTCGGTATGGTCCTCCAATAACAAAAATTACCAAATAACACTTCCGTTTTGTGGTTGATCTCCGGTCATTTTAAAAGAGTTTATAATCATTTAAATCGCTCGATACCCAGCAAAACTGGCACTAATTATCTCGTTACGACAAAGTGGTTTTCAATTCCACTAATCTAAATATCTATGAGCAGCTACATTGCAAAACGTAATTCATCCTTCCGTTCTTTACCGGCAATGCTGCGAGGTCGATTGCGTAGTAATGAAGGAGTAAAGTTAGGTCAACGCAGACAGCTGCATAACCAGAGGATTTATAAGGCAACGGAAAGAGGAAACGGGGTAGACGTTTTCAAACATGTGAAACTGCAGAATTTCACTCAGAAATATCTGTTTTTTGCTACCGGTACCTATAGCTTAAAAAACGACGTTTTCATTACAACCGGGACCATCTACCAGTAAATATGTGTGAACTAGAGTCTGGCGTAAAAAATGCCAACCATAAATTGCATCCGTTGCTGGAAGAACCTATCAAGTAACAATTTTAGTTCATAAAAGAACCAACAGATGATGTTTGGTACAAACATACATCTTCAATGTGTAAAAACTGGTGACCCATTATAAAGCAATACCGGCGCCTACCGTGCCCGAATGCTGGTCAAGTAGGGAATAGGAAGGAACGCGTTGACGTGACACTCGCTTTGAAGGAAGCCGAGAAATCCTCTGTACTTCCACGAGAAATCACTTTGATAAAATTTAAAAAAAAAAAAAAAAAAAAAAAAAGGGGGGGGGAAACACGATACGCTGAAAAGTATGTAGGGGCACTATCCGCCAAAAGCAATAGACCGCTCCAATGAAGCGGGGGATGGCTTACATAACGAAAAACAAAACAAAACAAAATAGACAAAATAAAACAGGATATTAGATATTGTCTTCAAAATATGGTAGAGATAAATTATTTGTTGCTTTTCAAAAACCAGCTCGACTCGATGTCCTAGGCTGCCAAGTCCTGCTGGACCCGCAGCTGCTGCCGTCGGCACTCGTCCACATCATTTTAATATATACTGTTATAAAGTATGTAACTAATAAATCCGGTCTTCTGATATAGGTTTTTAAAAAGAACTGTCTTGGCTGAAGGCCGGAATGAGAATAATTTTATTATTCATTATTTATTACATCGTGGTGTCTATTCAGACTATACAAACGGATGTTGCTACGTGCTATCAGCTGGACTCCTCCGGGCGCGGGCAATGTTGAAGGAATGCTGATGTTTACTATTTCCATAGTTGTCGATGATGATGTATTTTTGTATGGTGGTGACTGAATCCGTTCGGTAACTGCTCCCTCTGAAGAACGGACCGTCTCAGTACGTTTTAACTACGTGGTTTAAGTTTGCATGTGGAATGAGCAACTTTTAATAGGAAGATTATCAACATGATGATAATGGCACTAATTGTTAGCGATAGTCCGAGAGTTGATATTTTATGCTGTTCGTGCAGAGATTGTAATTGTTTTCTGATTTGAAGGTTAATTTCCTTCAGTTTCTGGAGTGTGAACTTTGTATTGATTGATTTACCGATAATTGTTAATCCATCTAATGGGATTACTATTGAGGTTATGGTTTCGAGACATATTCAATGTCAGCGAATGTTGTATAGTTGACTGTAACAGTGCAATTATGTCAAGAGGAGGTTATCTTCCTCTCTTTGTCCAAAAAGTATTTCAAATGGTTTATGTTGGTGTACTTTGTGAATAGTCTTGTTATAGAATCTAATGCAATTTTGAATATTTGTTACTGATTAAGATCATCGTATTGATCTTTAATACAGCGAAAAGATTTCATTCATTGTTGAGTGGAATCTTTCCACAATGCCGTTAGATTCGCTATGGTTTGAAGGGGTGTATTGGACGTCTATGTTGAGTCTTTGGAGAAGGGATCTGATTTCGATAGATTTAAGAGCAGGTTCATTGTCGCATACAATTTTGTTCGGGGTTGCATAAGTGGTTATTAATTTTACTATACCGGCTCTTACATCTGGAATGGATCTGGACTTTACAGGGATCATTATTCCGAATCGTGAAAATTTATCAACTGCGGTAAGGAATAAGTTGGGTTGGGAAATAAATAGGTATATCGAGATGGATAGTATCAAAGGGTTTGTTTGGTATTTCAGGTTTATGGAGTTTGATATGATATGGGTTTCTCTCGTATTAATTTTCCAAACACGTTTCGCACAGATTAACGAAACGTTGAATTTGGCGCTTCATGCCTGGAAAATAATATTGTTTTATTATTTGGGACTGGTTTTCATGAGCGCCTCGGTGAGCTCTCTCATGTGTTTTTGAAATAACTTCATTTTGCTCTTCAGAGGAGCGTAAATCTGTGAGAATTTTCTGGCAAATTCTCACTCGGAATGTTTTGCATCTACTGAAGTAGTTGGAATATACAATTTGTAGAGTATTCATTATTGATTCAAGGAATAGATTGCTCTTTAGGACGCTCAACTTGCTTGTTGCAGATGTGAGTTCCAGTAGTAGAATTGTTTGTAAAATGTAGTTGTATATATTCAAAGTGTATGGAAAAAGAGTGCTTCGAGCATCTGATGTGAACGGTTGCGTTGATTCTTTCTTATTCACTATCTCATCGTGTGATTGGTTGCAAAAGCTTCCTTACTGTTGATATGAATCGATCCAAATTGGCTGTCAAGCGTTAATATAAATTAGACTTTGTGAGTGGTTTATATATCACTAGAAAAGACAGCTAAGACAATAACTCTTAGTATATTTTCAGAGAAATGGCTAAGCTCTTCAAACATCCGAGGGACTACAAGGATTTCACTTATATCTTTGTTCTTAATTTTGTTTCTTTTCAGGCAACAAATAATTTATTCCAATCTAGATTTCAATATATTATCTCTTTTTTTGTTTTCTTTTTGTTTTGTTTTTTTTTCTCCTTGCCTTTTTTCATTCTCCACTCTCACTCTTTCCCTATCAATCTCCTCCTATCCCTAACCAATGCACGGAAGCTAATACGACAACGGGGCCCGTTAGTGAAAGTGGCGGCATGCTATAGTGCTGCGAAGTGAGGGGGTGCGACCTGTAAATCATATCATATAATTTTCCATT